>CM021105.1:217314104-217822384 GCA_007115665.2 Sequoiadendron giganteum | reverse complement strand
GGATGCAACAAAGAAATGTTGAGTTGTACTATGAAGTAGATAGGTTGAAATATGGGTAGGTAGGAGAATCCTCTAGTGCTCCTGGTATCAGGGCATTACCTTCTATTTCAGGATCAGTCCCCCTAATTCTCCAATTATTTCTATTTCAGGATCCCCCATCCAAACACCTGCTCCCAGTCCTACATTAGGGCGAGTTGAGGAAGAGGTTGAATAATATATAGATCCCACTAAGAAACAAATGCTAAATAATATCGCAGAGCTACAGGCTGCTTTTAAAGTAAGTGAGGATGGAGCAGTAGCCAGATAGAATGAGGTGGTTGACATAGTTTTGAGGCACTTAAATGAGAAGGTTGATGGTAGATTACCATTAGTACATTCTTTATATTATTTATTCTTGGATGAAATAAGAAATATTAATAGGGATTGGGAAATAGTTTTTCCTTTTCCTGAGAAGTGGATCCCTAGGGCCAATGATCTGGATATTATGTATAAGGCCTCTAGGTTTGATGCAGATAACAGACCCCAATCATTGAGGCCTACTCAATTTTTTGTGAAATCATTGAAGGGTTTCCAAGCCCTACTCGATGATTTGAGTAGGAGAATCAGGGAACTAGTAAAGAGCTTTGATGATTGGAGTGATACATTTTTTCTAGATATAATTGATGCACAAGGAAACATTAAATCACTACAACAATGGAAGGAAAGGGCAGATGAGGTTATCAATGCACAAATAAAATTGATTTGTGATGATTCCGATTATGATTTGTTGGTAAGTAGTATGGACAAAATAATTAACACCAACACATTCTTAGAGTCTTTTGAAAGAGAGGCCAATCAGGTTGTAGTGAAATACACACCTTACAATACTAAGGTGAATGATGTAGTGAATTTTGATTGGCCAACGGATGAAGAGTATCAGAGATGGGTGGAAAAATACTTAACCGAAGAGGAGTAAGACGGTGTCTACTACCGCCAACTAATAGTGCAATGGTTATGGTTATAACTGATTATGGTTTTGTCTCCATGGTGACTTTTTGGGCACAGGTTTTGAGGTTTGGCCAATGCAGTGGCTATTCTTTAATGAGTGGAATTAACAAGAAGATGCTCCAGGACTCGATGATTGTAATCATATTTTTGAAATGTCACAGAGTGGTCCAATTGACCGGTGACATGCATATTTTCTGGCCTGATGCTTGTTTTCTCCTTCATTCTCTATAAGAAGGATTTCAAGGCCAAAAATAGAGGTTAGCAAGTTAGATATTTTTGAGGTCGAGTCTAGGCATAGTTGCAGAGCAAGTTTTAAAGCCTGTTGTCTCTGTGTAAATGCAATTTAGGTTTTGTGTCATTCTGTAGTAGGGTTTTGGATTTACGAAGGTTTGATGTTTCATAAAAGTACTAGCATTTGAGTTATAATGATTCATTTTGAGCTCATGTCTCTCCTTTGTATAGGCATATCATAATTTTGAATAATATAATCAAGGGTTATTGTGTTCATCTCACTGATGTGGTGTGTATGACTTCCATTTTGGCTTTAATTCAAAGAATTGATTAAAATGCTTCAATGGAGTTATAGGTGGATATGTTTATAAAGGGATTTGGTAAGAAGTATTGGGTTAGGATATAAATTGGTGATGTTGTAAGGCAATATTGTTAGAGATCTTATATGTTATGTGTTTGAATGTGTCATGGAATTTTAAATGTTTATGAATTTGACTCCCCAATGGTATATGACACTAGTCTAAATTGTATTTGTTTGTGAGGTTATGTGTCTTCTTGTCTTTGCTTAGAGATTTCTACCAAATTGAAAATTAAATGACTATCTTAAGTTGTGAAGTATTTTTGTAATCATCTCATGCTCCAAGTAGTTGATACTATTGATGAAAAGCCAATTCAATTTAGTATTATCCTATTTTGTCGAGCTATTAAATGAGATTATCTGTTAATTGTTAATGATTGTTTATAAATTCAGTGTAGAGATTATAAACACATTATAGGGACCACCCTCCTGGGTTTTGCAGAGCCCGAAGTGTAGGAGGTTTATTGTTAAAATATTTTTCAGTTGGTCGAGGTCCTTCAAGTTGCCCTCGATTAGAACTGACAATTCTATAGGTAGAATAGAATATAAACTTGGTTACAGTAATAACAACCAACAAAAATAAAAATTTAAATCTAAATTACAATTAATTCTATTTAAAATCTAATTTAAAGTTAGCTCTAATTTAAATCTAAGTTGTAACTAGAAAATTTAACCTAAATTAAAATTAGCTCAAAATTAGTACTAAATCTGAACTAAAATTAAAATTAAATTAAAATTGAGAATAAATTCAATATTAAATGAAAACCAACATAACTCACAAGCAAAACAAAGAAAAATAAAAACAAACAAAAACAAAATTGAAAAAAGCTCCTACAGATTTTAAAGTCTCAAACGAGATTTTTAAAATGATTAAATACTGTCAAGAACAGGTTTTTAAAACACAAAATTTTTGCCTTCAGCAAATGATAAATGTCTCCCAAGAATGATAAGCTCTTGCGAGAGATAATAAAATCTTTTAATATGGAAAATGACATTTTAAACAACTTGCAAATAGCAAAATTTGCCTATTAATGAACAAATTTGCAGATGAATGACACTTTTTAAGTAAAAATATAGTCAAAGACAATTTATTCATAGATAAAGAGAGTTATTCTTTCAGGCACAAACAAGTAGAAAACCATTTATTTCATTCAAAATATCAAGCAAATAAAGTTGGTAGGCATAAAGCAAGATCATCAACAACTATTTGCCATCATTCAATGCACATAAACTCAACAAAAACTAGATATTATTAGCAAATCAAATGTTAATCAAAATTTCTATCACACGAATCAACCCACAACCGTGATTTTATCATATCTCCAAAGTTATGATTTGGGTTTTTGTGATTTTTGGACAGAAATTAGAAAACATGAAGACGCAAAACCCATTAAATTTCTCACAGACCCAGTTTATAGTTTGTGAGAAACGTTTGTCCCACTAGGCGTGCCAAATTTAGATGGAGGAAACAAAATAGATTCAAAATCTTATGGATTAAGATTCAAATAACTACAACATCCAAATAATAGAGAACTTGCAAGAAGATTATTCAAACATGTAAATGCAAATGCAAAAATCTAATCTACTTGCGAGGAAATAAACTAATTATCTCTATTACACTTCTCAAATAAAGATCTTGTGTAAACATAATGGCTCTCAGAAGCACACACACAAGATGCTATGATTTACTAGAGATTCAAATGCAAGATGTAAAGACTATTGCAAATCTAAGCTATTGAAACTATAACTTGAGAATAAATTAGCATGCAAGAGGAAAATGATATCTAGATTGCGAGTGATACTGATAGAGATTCGATGCATATATTAGATGATCCAAAAATGAGGTAGAGAGTTTGTTTAAATAGATACCATCAAGGGAAATTAAAACATTGGGGTAAATATGAAATAATGGGAGATTAGTGGTAAATGGTAAATGGTAAACGGTAAGTGGTAGGAGGGAATACTAGAGGGATTTTATTTTATAAATGGAGAAAATGGATAGAAGGTGCATGTGTTAAGGATAGAATAATATTTATTGGATTAATTCAATGGAAAATATGAAAAGAATAATAGATAAAAATGAAATTATAGGACATATTAAGGATATAGACAATTCCTGAAGAAAATTAGATTAAATGAGGATAAATTTAACATAAATTTTTATGTGTCTATAGGTTGAACTCAAAAAGTTGAGGTTGTTGTGGTGTCATGTAATATAAGTGGTTTTCCAAATGTTGGTGTCCAACTTGTTTTTTAGGGAAGGTTGGTGGTTAATGGAATGGTCATGTTGTGAATACCCACAGTTGTGTTTGTTCCTAGACATGAAATGAGACCAAGGTTGGTTTCTAGCCTAATTTCAAGACTAGATGTTAAGGGTTGACTTGGCACAAGGGATGGAGTTGTTTGAATCGTAGATGAAGTCAAGCCTTGTGTTAATGATTGTGCAATAAAATATGGGGAAATTGGAGCCACATTTTCTAAGGCTTGATGTTCCATGATTTCTTCCCTAGTAAGTCCAAATGGATTGTTCGAGAAATATTTTATCTCATATGATCCTGATGGAGACAAGGGTTTTTGTGATGGGGTAACTTGAATTTTTGGATCAAATTATTGAGGATTGGGATCACTTGAGGTGAATGTGACTTTGGTTTCTTCCATGATTCTCTTGTGTTGTGATCTTGTCTTTACCATAAATTTTGGATCACTTATGGGAAAAATGTGTTGAGATTTGCAATGTTTGAACTCTCTAGTTGATTCAAATCTAGGTAGAAGGGACACTCTAAGTATTTTTGGATCAATGGTGATAATGGGTGATGAAAAGGTGAATTATATGGGGGAAGTGATCTTTGCAAACATTTTGGGACAACAATTTTGACTTTGATTGTTTAATGTTTGGATAAAGGATGTTTATGAACTTGGAAATCTTTAGGGTATACTCATGACCTTCAAGATAAAATAGTTCAAAGATGATAAATTGACCAAATGTATGGAAAAGGACACATTTCACATACAAAGTAGCAAAGTTAGGGGTTGGTTTGATAGATGTTCAAGTCCAAAAGTGTTGGTGTATTTGAAATTTTTACAAAGTTTTGGTGAAGTGAATGATGAAATTTGATGAGGGGGTGGATGAAATGTTTGGCCTAATGTTGACCTAGAGTGAGCCTTTATTTTCCTAGACCAAGGTAGTGAGAAAAATGCTATACCTCTAAAGTGATCAAACCCTAAGGACTCAATGATTTTGGTAAAATAGGACTCAAATTATTTTGGGAATAGGACCCAATGATTTTGACAATAGAATTTGGACTCAATGTTTTGCAATGTTTTCCTTGTATGATAGAATTAATAAGGTTTGGTTGTTCAAATAGCACAATCAAATGCCAAATGGTCATGTGGGGTTAAATTTTTCAAATTTATCTTGCTTAAGTGAGTTTATTTTACCACAAACACTTGTCTTGATTAAGTTTTCAAGCTAAATTTCTATGTCAAAAACATCATAAATTTCACAAGGTTCATTTTGTGAAAAGGATGAAGTTCAAGCCATAGTTGCCTATGTTAACTTTGAGAAATATGGATTAAGATATAAGTCAAGATATATAGAAATATATAAAGATATAAATCCTTAGGACACACATTAATATCAAGGCTATTTCAAAAGGTATCCATACTTAAACCAAATGGTTTGAAATTTTGAGGAAGATTATGAATGTTTGTAACATTTTGGAACCAAGAAAAGTATTAAATTGATTCACAATTATTTACAACTTGGATTGAATGGCCATAATTATTGAGTCCTCACTTGGATTTCTCCAAAAAAAAAGACAATGCAAACAATTAGAGATTTGACGACACTATCTCCCCTCCATGACACACACTTCTCATGACCACCAAATAGCAAAATCCTAAAGATCTGAAGATCCCAAGGATTTTTTTGTTTCAACAATGAGTAGTAAAAATGTGGGGCAACTTCAGAATTATTGTTCTTGCACCAAAAAGCATTAAGAATTTTTTGTAACTAAACAATTTGGTTCTTAGTAACAAACTAAGAACACCCAACCATATACACACCCACTTTGCCACTTAAGTCTCTTACTATAGTTCCCATTCCACTTAATGCATGGTACTAGGTGTAGTATGTTATACAACCTAGGATAGAAGGTAATTTCTAATGATTTCCTAACCTTTAATATAGCCCATCGGTAAACGTGCTTGGAAGAACTTGCTTATGAGTTTACCGTTGTGGGGTGTGTCTTATAGTAAGTCCTCTCTTAAGGGTGATACAAAGCATAAAATTTTACTTAAGTATTTCTCTTCACCCAAGATCGCACGAAGTGGAAAGGGATTGTATACGTACTATAAGTGCATACAAAAAATGAAGTACATTTGGAGTGTTTCTCTTCACCTAAGATCACATGAAGTGCAAGAGGATTGGATACACACTACAAGTTTGTCACAAAAAATTAAAAAATCATTCATTTTAACCTCTAAAGCTAAGACAAATTCATTTTATGTACCAAACAAAATGTTAAGTTGCCTTTGCTCAATTTTAAATCCAAAGTAAAATGATGAAGTGAGGGTTCAATTTAGTCCCATTTGAGCGTTCTTTTTAAACCCAAATGAAAATTAGTGTGGTCCTAAAGTGTGAAATAAAAAATCATTACAAATGGGTTATAATGGCCCCAAAAGTGTCAAAACACTTGTTACAATTATAGTTCAAATGATAATAGTATGCTTCTTTTCTTTAAGTTGTATTGTCCAAACCCGAAAAACCTAGTTAGTCTAAAAACCAAAACAAGAAGTTAGAGACATGTTAGAAATTAGATGAAATCAAAAATTTAAAGCACATTTCAAAATTTAAAGAAAATGTGAGGTTGTTTGGTTCAATTTCATTGAACTTTGAAAGCTAAATCATTTTATCCTTTCAAGTGTTTGAGAAATATTTTTAGAAAATTAAATTATAACAACTTGAGATAATAAATTTTTTCTCAAATATTGATCAATTATGAAATAATAAAATGTTTTGGAAAGTTAAACATGAGATCTTCAAAACACAACAACCTTTTTGCAAGATTAGTCATATAGAATTCATTAAAAAATAAGGAAAATCATGCATTTTAGAGATTAAACCCATAATTAAAAAAAATAAGAAGCAAAATTAATGATGGACAACAACTTGAGATAATGAAAACTTCCTCAAATCTTGATCAATTTTGAAATCCTAAAATTCTTTGGAAACCTAAACATGAGATTTTCAAAACCCAACAACCTTTTTGCAAGATTAGTTATAAAGAATTCATTAAAAATTAAGGAAAATCATGCATTTAAGAGATTAAACCTCAAAATTTCTCCAAAAATCACACAAAACATTAAATTTCACCCTCCTAGCAGAAAAATGTGAGCAATGACATAGTGAAGGTTAACTACACCTGATCCATATGAATTCAAGGCATATTTAACCCACTAAGCATCAATCTCAATAGGATCATTCATTATTAACAAAGACAAAGAAGCCATTAAAACTAGCATTCTAAATCATGAAAGCTTGACAAACCTCTAATCTAAGACATTGAAACTTATCCGATTGGGGGAGTGGTGTCGCATTGATGTAAAATGATGACCTTTTTCCAATCCCTTGGATAATGAGCTTGTTTCAATTAGTTTTATTGAAGAAAATTGATGAAATCATTGATAGATGTGTATGAAAACATGATTTAAAGCTGAATGAATATGATGCAAGATATTTCAACATGATTTATGCTAAGATGATCGATATGGGTGTATGCAAATCTACTCTAAATGTATGCAATCTTCAAAATATTAAAATCCTAATTAACAAATAAGCTAAATGTATGCATCTATGTTATCATGGAATCCATTAATGGAAGCTAAGCTAATATGCAAGTAAATAAAGATAAAATGATGTTAAATGTGAGTGAAAGTGAAAATGATTTTAACATAAGTTTTTTGTTAAAAGGGATCCATTTGTCTCCAAATAGTGACCTATTTATAGGAGATAAAATGGGAAATGGAGAGTTGAGATAAAAATGGCTAATCAATGGTCAAACATGAAAGAATATGGAGGCATGGATCATGGATTCTCATCAAGGGTTGAAAATGAAAGTTGATATTTAATTAAGGGCTTACATTCATCCAAACAAACACACTTTTGACCTGTACAAGAGGTCACAAGTTAACTTGCACAAGAAGTTTTGAGTTAACTTGCACCATAAGTTTTGCCTATATGTCACCAGAGTCTAGCCATGATGCACCAAAAGCTCAGAATCACTAATATCCAATAGAAAAGAGTAATAATACAAAACACCAACTGGTAAATGTAGATCTTAGGGACATGAGATACTGACCCTAAGCTGTGTAGTGTTGAGAACGATGTCTAAATCCCCAAGAAAATGCGGATAAAAAATCTTGTGGGTCAATGCCCCCACAACATCCTTGGGAAACCTAAGGTCAAGAAGAGAAGCAAAAATTGACCTAATATTTAGTATTTACTTGGTGTTTCTCCTCGGAAACCAAGATTTTTTTTCCTAGAATGAGTTGAACAACTTTCATTGTTAACAGACCCCTTTCACTCAACACCAGTTTAAGACTCTAGTCTGCAATCCACCCTAAAAATGACAACTGACTCCTATTACTCTTGAGCAAGATCAGAGTCTCCATAGAATGTACATAGAATCCGAACTTTTCATTCGGACCCCCATTAATCCAGACTTTAAAGATATTTCTACGTGCACAATTATACCGAAGTGAGGGGAAATCCTTGGCGATAACTCATGGTGCCATAACACATGGACAAAGTAATGTCTCATAATTCTATGATAAGCCAAATTTGATGTTAGCACAAAAGAATTACACATTGAAATGAGTGTCAACTTGTGTGAAAAACACATAGATGAAAGACACTGAATCCAAAGGAAAGATGGTGCCCTCCCTAAGTTAAAGTATGAAATGACAGCTTGTCCATAGGGACAGATGGTTGACAACTAGACTACTAAGACAAATGGCAATTTCCACCCATTTTTTTGAACTTTTAATACATTAAAGCGAAATATATGGCTAAAAGTTTGGCGGTGGAACTACTTGCCACATAAGGTGACGATGTCCTAACCAAGTTAACAAATGGTATAAGGAGTGAGGTGAGATGATCTTTGTCGCCAAACCTTGGAAGAGGGAAAAAACCCTAGTTATCATTGAAATATTTTGCTGGCGTTGGTCAGAGAGTGATATGGATGTTGGGTGGGACCTCCATAATGGTAATGAATTTAAAATCTTAGATCCCAATGTTAAAATAAAAAGTAAAAGGGGATGAGGATGAAAATAATTATAATATTTGTAAATTAATTAAAGTTTGGGTGTTACCCCCATAAAGGTAATAGCTTACCTAGAAAAAATAAATCTACTTTTAGTACAAATTAAAAGAGAAAAATAAATAATAATTTAATTATTAAAATATATATATTTTGAAAACTAGACTTATGGATCTACAAAAGGGTATTTAATATATTTTTTAAAATGTTATTTACACGAGTAGAAATTGTTAAAACATCAGTTTTTAATAAATCTCCTTTTTTAGTAAATTGGTCTCAAAGTGGTGCTACATATGTATTTAGCCAACAATTTTAGTTGGAAAAGTTATGGATATATCTAACTTAGCTATAATGAATCTTAGAAGATCATATGTTTGACCCAAATATATTTTTAGTTAGAAATACTTAAATTCACTTGTGTTGATACGTTGGCTGAAAGTGCGACACAACTTTGTACTTTTACCCTTAATAGGTCATGATACAATAACTAATAAAAGAAACATAAATACAACAACCAATAATAAAAAAATACAAGTTGAGAATGCATTAATACAACACTTGTTTCTTATTAAGTTCACTGATCATTACAAGTTACATGCATATTCTCTCAGAAACATACATAGAGGCACCTTTATATATAATAAAAAAGAGAGGTGAGAATCAACCAATGCATCAAGCTCAAAAAATTAGCTACATGAGTGTCATCTAAGAATCAACTAACACATTAGGCTCTATAGATTAGCTATATAAGTTTTACTTTTATAATTAACAAGGTGTCACCTAATTCTAAATGGGCACATAGGCTGGAATTTATAGACTATACTACCTAGCCTACAATGATTTTCCCACCTAAAACTATATTTGAAATTTAAAATTTGAAATTCATAGAGGAAAAGACCTATCTACAATTGGTGCCTTAGTTACCGTTATTGGTGGTTGGACATGGCTATATAGTCCTTGATAATGGGTTCATGAAGTCCATTGCTCAATATTGCACTATTATAAAGCCAATAGGTAAAAATCCCCATTTGGGCACTGCATAATTATTGGTCATGAATGCTTAGCCTTACTACTTTGGGAAATTAGAATTTTGGATTTGACTAAGCCTTTTTATGGTACCCTAGTGCCCTATAACTCCTTAAGATGACATGGGGAAGCCATGGATGCCAAAACTATGTTGCTAGGATGCAAGGGGAATAATTTTTGTGCTAGAATGACTACACAATCCATGGGCCATTAGATGAATGTATTGTAGGAAATCAGATTGGTTATGCTCCTTTATGATATATATCTTCAAATTTTTGTAATTCCCAAGAGAATATTGTGTGTCCTTTCTCAAGCAACAACTTAACTTAAATTAACAAAAGAAGTGGGGCTCATTGACACTTATACAAATAAATGTTATCCTTATACTTTTTCCTGCATTACCACACCACAATACCATGGCTTCTTGTGTTTTTTTCCCTCTTTTGAGGAATCCCTATGAACTTTCATATGAAATTTCACTTGGAGTATCAGACAATGCATATTCACTAGGAATTAGAAGTTTACCAAAACTACTCCTAAAGGACCAACATGCACAAAAGGAAGAAAATGAGGAGGCTCATGGATGTTGTGGGGTAGTTTTATTGATTAAAAATCAAGGTAGGATGAAATTGTTTCCTGTAGTAAAAAACTATTTTCCACTCAATTTTATTGTGGGTATGAACTTCCAAAACACTCATAACAACCACTTCCCAAAAGAAATAATTTTTTCTAATACCACTTGATGCATAAATATAGATATTTATACCAACTAAAGTCATCAAATTAATATTTCACCTTAGTACAAGAGAATATAAAAATTGAATTTGTAAGCATGAAAAATCTATAGATTAAAATGGAGACAAATATACCTTAGAGAAATGCACGTTGGGTGAAATATTGAGTTAAAAATTGAGCAAGCTCACACTTAAGTGCTTCAAAAAGGCATATACAAGAGATCTAGGCCACATGGGATTGTAAGAAAATAATGTAGACTATTTCTCTTAGCTCAAACGACCCCTATTAGTCCCTAAGGTAATTTTACTTTCCTTTACTAACACAAATATTAATAAAGCTCGATTAGTTTCATATGAAATATCCAACTACAACCCTTCACAATACTTTAGGGAGTTAAAATAATTAGAAACTAGGTTAAGAAGATAAAATTTGAGAAAATGAAATTGTTATCACAGGGATTTGCATCCGCATTCAAAGCTAAAAAACTTTGCAATCCCATGTAGCATTGGATTACTTTCAGGTTGTGGGTACCCTATTCAAAAGTAAACCTCTGGATTCTAGGTTGAATTCCTTTTTATTCTCCTATAAACTACTGAATTGGAAGGAAAAGGGTGAAAAAATATTTGACTAAAAATGAAAACTAAACCAATCCTAGGAGGTGATTGCACAAAATATGATGATCTAATGGCAGATAAATTCACAATTGTAAACTCTGGGAATACCTTACACAACTCATTAATTGCAATCTTATGACAAAAATGTTTCAAAGGAAGGCTAATTAACCTATTCTAGAAGGAAACAAATGTTTCACAACTTGAAATTGATAACTATATGCACAACCTAAGACCTGAAACTTGACTGCATTCAATAATTTGTAATAATGAAAGAGACAAAATTTAAAGGTTTCGAATAATAAAACACATTAAATTTCATCAGATCAATCATTTATTGCATAAAATTAGTTACAAGAAGGTAAAATCTGCAGTCTTAAGTCAACAAAAGGAGAAAACTGCAATAATATAACTATAAAACCCGCTGAATATATTCATCTAAAACTAAAAGCTAAGTTACAAGATATTTCTCTTTGTAGAATGCAAAGGATGAAAAACAAGAACTAGTGAAAAAAATGGCTAAGTCATTTCACTTTATACAAAAACCTCTTCAAAAGAGGAAAGGAGGTGGAACTAAAGGTCAACTCAAAGTGTAAAAATCAATAACTCCAAAGCAATCCATGAGCATAAGAGAAAATCCTCGAGAAAAGGGGTTGAAACTGAAGTAATTTGAGAAAAAATAAGCTCAAACTCCCTCTCACAACTAGCTTGACCAAAGTTGACCCCAAAACTGCATGAAATCAGGATAAAAGTCTCCAATTTTCCTTTGAATGCATAAAAAATAACCCTTAATTTCACCTCCTTACATGATTAGTTGACTCGATTGGATCTTGAGTTCTAGTCCTCTTCAGATATTTTGCATGTTTTAAAATGAAGATAAGTAATTAAAATAATATTAAATTAATAAAAAATAATTAATTTAATATGTGTAATGTTATTGCCTCCTTATTCAAATTTGCATGATATATATTAAAACAATTTATAATTTATTGTTTTAATATTGTTTACATTATTTTCTCATTTCAAAACCATGCAAAAATTGATGAACTTGAAGAACATGAGTTTGGTGGTGTATGCAAGACATTACAAGGAGTTTTCAAAGAGTTTAATTGAAGATTTTTCATTTTGTAAAAAATGTATGAACATATGTATAGGTATAAGAATACCTATCACATAAAATATGAAATAATGCAAAGTCTTTTAATTAAAACATAAGGTAAAAAGTCTCAAGAAAGATGCCGACCATTTTAGGGTAAGTGAAAACCCTAAATGACAAAAACCCATGGCCTCCTCACTTTGCATTAATTTCAACTTAGTAATTTCTTGCTTCTAGGGTGCCGCCATAGTTTGCAAGTTTTTTGAGGGTTTGGACTGAGCTTCTCTGGGATTAATTGGAACTTTCTCTTGCATAAATGTGTTGAAGTTGCACGGTATGCTTTATCTCTTCCATAAGAAACCTTGTTCTATCATGAAATTTCTTTGATTTTTCCTTATTTGTACACTTTCGCGTGTTCAACCTTTCATTTGAAACTTGGAGGCCGTGGCTTTGTGCTTTATTTTTGTGCATATATGTTGTTCTTTTCATTCAAGAAGCTTTGTTTAGAAGCCATTCTATTGAAAAATACCAAGAATGTTGCGGGTTTTATTGTGAGTTTTACTTATTGTGTTTGTATTTTGAGCTTGACCCATTGTGAGTAAACTCATACAGTGAATTTCTATGTTTTTGTCCCGGGTTTCTCCATTATGGGCCGAGGGTTTGTTCATATCTCCATTTTATGTTCGAGGGTTTTAAAAAACCTAAGCTATGACCTTGTTTTTCATCTTCTATATCTACATAAAACAACTCTATATTTACTTTTATGGAAATTAATGCCTATGGAGAGCTTATAATCTGTAAAATTTCAAGACGTAAGAGAATATATAACCACAAGAGTAGTATATAGAGCTCCCCTATTTTATAAATAGAAAAATCCCACCAATGCAAGCATAAAGATGAAGATAGCTAGTGCTAGAAGCTTAGTTCCAGATCCCAAAATAGTAGCAAGCAAAGACTTGTGTGAAGGATATCAGAAGACATCTCCATGAATGTACTTCCATCCTGTCTCTTTTTGATCATCCATTGTTTCCTCATCATGAGAATATTTGGTAAAATAATTCTTTAGAATTTGCATGAGTATTGTTGTGAGAAACCCCATCAAAAGGAGAACAGTTACACATGAATTAATAATAAAGAACTAATGGATTTCCAAGTGTTGAGGTAAAAATGAAGATTTTGCATATTTATCCATTCGATGTTCAAAAGGAATGTTAGTTTCTACCCACCTGACAGAGTACATGAACTCAACCTTAATTTCCTTATCATCGGTAATATCCACTATGTACTGAGGATCTGTACTCACCTTAATTTCTATCACCCTATTATTGTTATATAGAATATCAAATTGTAAATTGGTGTAAATCAGATACCTATGATCCTTCTTTTCTCCTTTCATATTTTCAATCTTTCCAATAAAACCCCATACGGGCAAGTCATCATAGTACATCTAAAAGTAGTAATCATTCTTAACTGCATCTCAAAACTTTTCTAGATCCACTTTGATCAGTAATTTCTTGCAAAGAGACTCCAAGTCTTTGTCCACCCATAATTTTAGTTGATACCTAGCATCAACCATATGGTCATCATTTAATAATTCTCCAAGGGCCTTCCTCTTCTCAATCACATGATCTAGAGGATAGAATGGCAAATCAAAATGCCAATATGTCTCACTGGGATTTTGAAATGGGCCGAATTTTTTCGCATATAACGACACCTCATCCCCCACTTTGAATTTTTGATCTAATGCACTCCATCCAATTTGAAACTTGAGAGGATCCTGCAGTCACTTTGACAAGACTATTCTTTTGAGCCCACTGCCTGGAATTTTGAGATTACCGTTATTGTATATGACTACCCTTCTTTATTTGATGAATGTTTTCCCTCCATTATACTGTGATCAAACCTAGAAGATAATGTGATCACCATGTTTTGTTATCAAATGTTGATTTCTTCATGCTGAAGCCTCCCTCTTTATGTCAAAGGACTGTCACCCTTACATTATGCATGACTATCCCTTGATTATTTCTTGTGGCTTCCCTTGAATAATGACTTTCATTTGATTATCTTTACGAACCCTTTAAATAAGGCATTGTTTCCTCATTAATGATTGGGGATCACTGTCTTTATGTATCTTTCATGATCTTTGTGACTTTATGAGCCAATGATAGACCCACCTTAATGCTACTCCACTTTTCAATCATGTTAGCTGCCTTTTCTTATTGGGTTCCTTGTAATCAAGTAACATATGAACGGCTAGTGAGATTTTCTCTTTGTATTCATGTGATTATGAACTATTTTATTGATTAAAAGAAAACTCATGATTGTGATTATCTTTTATTGTAAACTCAAAGCTCAAACATTATTTTGTCCTTTTGTGATTGTTTTGCAATAAGAAATTTCTATGCTTGTAAATATTTGTTTATGAGCTAGGCTCAACCCTCATGGGAGCCACATTTTCCACCACTCATAACACTGTATATTACTTGAAATGATCTGATTGTACTCATTCCTACACACTAAAAAAACATGTTAGCAAAATAATTGAAGCTGAAATATTCCATTGAAGTTATGCTCTTTGATCATCTATTTTTTGATGACTTAATCTTCTGATGAATGCTTGATAGGATGTAGGTTACATTTCTATTGGTAATATAGGCATGAAAAAGGATGTGATTTATCATTTCTCTAACATTACCTTCCAAAATCTTGTAGGAAACCATGGAGCTTGGAGCTGAAACAACCTAAAGGCACTGGAGACACAACAATTTGAAGACATTGAGTAAAAATGATTCATCATTACAAGAAATGACAAATCACTTCCCTTTTCATGTTTACATTATCTTCACTTATGTAGTTTACAACTTGATTTTGTATTCATTATTTGATTATGAAAATCAAATTAAGTTACTCCCATGGCTTGTGTGGAACCTTTATTTTTACAATATGAATAAAGCAACAAAAAATATGCAATTTTATGATTTTTACGTTATAGTTACTTGCATAATAATACTAAAAATCCAAAACTAATCAAATTTGTTTCAGCAATGAATATCTAGCAAAAATTATTTGTAATCACTTGTGTACCTTCAATGATGAATGCAATTCAGATCTACTTGTTTTGAGCTGTAGCTAAAAATAGGTAACAAAAACACCACAAATAAGAGGATGATTTCACTATTCTTGACAAAGAGGTAATTTTATTTCCCCCTAAATTTCTTAAAATTGTCATGGTAGATGACAAAAACAACACCTATAGCGACTAGTGATTTCATCACAATTAGAAAAGACTTTTTGAGATTTCCCTCCTACAAAATCCTACATTTTGATGTCAAATATAATTTGAAATATTTACTATGATTCAAGAGATTGTTCCTTGTTCTAAAACATGCTTAGTAAAAAATAAAAAATATTTACGAATCATATTGAGTATGTTGAATGCACAAGACAAGTGAGAGGGGGGTGAATTAGTTGTACATTAAAACATCAAAAAACCCTCATTAACATTCAAATCCCTATTAGCCCTTAATATTTTAAACTAATTTAGCATGAAAGTAAATAATATAAACATAAACACATCAACACCATACATAATAGAACACCGGATTCATGTGGAAAACCCAAGAAGGGAAAAACCATGGTGAGGATTAGCTCAAAATATAAAGTAATTGCAACACCAAATACAATAGGCTCACTTCTCAAAAGAAAGAAGGGATCATTTCCATATTAGAAAGAAGAACATAGAATATTGTTACAATGAGAAATCCATCTCAGAGCAATATAAAAGATCCACCACTGCATCACTAAATCATTCACTACCTCATTGAAGAATGTAGACACCTTCTTCCCACTACTTCTAGTAGTCTTAGGCTTCAAAGATCACACTTCATTTCAAAATTTCATACTTCACATCACATTTCACATCACCCACACTTCACACCATAATCCTCCATCAAATAAACACACATATATACCATCCACAACCTTGAGAACAATCTCTAAGATTAGCTATGTACCTCAAATATGCAAATTCAAAATAGGTCGACACCAAAAAATTCTCGTGGTGGAAAGGAAAGAAGGTAGACCACATATCACCTTAAATTGGACCCAAATCTACATATACACACCATTCCATGCTTCCAAAAACACTGAAGCACATCCATAGTTAGTGTAAACACCCAAGGTCAGTTGTACCCATGTTAACACTATTAAAAATTTAAGTACACACTTCCTTTGATCCAAAGATGACTCACAAACAACACAAAATTCTTAAACACAATACGGAATATTCAATCAACACCCTAAAAACCAAAAAATCCTTCACAACAACATTCACTTGAAGAATGTAATCATTCTGCACACCAGTTAATCTTCCACATACTATAACTTATGAACCCAACCTTGCAGAGCACTAAAAAACAAAAACATCTGAAGGAAGATAGATATAAGTGATATAATTACAACCTCAATCTACAAGACTAGAAACCATAACACGGAGAAATGCGGAGCAAAACCATTTCTCCTAGACAACACTGCTTCACAGTTCACACATTAGTGAACAAAAATTCTTTTGTGGAACAGTCTAAGACATGAAAATTTGGATATAATACCTCTAAACACCTTTGATCAACATATCTGAACAACACAAGCAGATCTTAAATCATGAAGAAATGTGGAGCAAAACACTGAACACTACTCTACCATATTGAACACTCTTTTATCCAAATTTTCTCAAAAGCACTTGGAAATCGAGCACTACAAACATCTTCTCATCACCTGTAACACTTTCTCAACATATCAACCATAGAAGAGGTTGAAAATTCACAAACACATTCTCATCAAAGCAATAATATAGGTTGACATCAACAAAACTACTAATGACAACATAATGCAACCAATCAAAGCATCTCCATAGGCTGACATCAATGACAACACAAGTTTCTAAAAATATCACCCTTTGTCACTTATGGAAACACATGATATGAAAAACCATCAAAAACAAAAACAACAGATCTGATCACCAACACATACATTGTGCAATAGTGCACACTACACCCTCTTACACAAGCATTAGTTCTTTCCAATAATTCCTCTTTCTCCATATGGTTTTTCAGTTAAATCTCTCCCCCTTTGAAATAAATGGAAAAGGACAACACATATTTTCCTTTCTTTTCTTCTCCCTTCGAAATAAATCATAAGTACTTTCTTTCCTTTCATCATCTCCCCCTTTGGAAATAAAGGGTTACATCTGCAACCAAAAAAATTCCTTTTATTTCTCATATCCTTTGACACAAATGAGAAAGGACAACCAATACATGCTTCAATCTTACTTTCTTCCCACACAATGACAACACTTACTCCCTTGACTCCAACAACAAAAAATTCCAATACCTACTCCCCCTGATAGGTAGCCACCAACATCAATTCATAACAAGGAATGAATCCTGAGATACACTAGACTGATGAATAACCTTATGCATATAATTGTAAGGAGAAAAAATAGCCCTAACTTATCTCAGAGATACTTAAATGTATCCTCCAGAAGAGCCTTTGTGAAAATATCTGCAACTTGATCCTTTGTAGGCACATACTCCAACTTCACCTCATTCTCTACAACCTTCTCTCTCAGGAAGTGATACCAGATTGAAATATTTTTTGTCCTTGAATTTATTACTAAATTCTTTGAAATATTGATAGCAATTGTATTGTCACACAAGATAGAAATTGGTTCATCATATGACACTCTGATATCCTTCAATGTTTGCTTCATCCACAAAAATTGTGTGGAAAATGATGCTACAACAATATATTCTGATTCTGGAGTAGATAATAACATCAAATCCTACTTCTTTCTTAGCCAAGATACTAGCTTGCTTCCAAGAAAGAAAGCACCAACACTTGTACTTCTTCTATCATCTACACAACCTGCCCAATCTGCATTCGTATAGGCACTTAGAGAGAAATCAATATATTTTGGATACCACAAGCCATATTTTAGAGTGCCCTTCAAGTCTCTAAATATTATTTATACTACTACCACATGTGACTCTTTGGGATCTTCTAAAAGTATAGACACAAGAAAAACTACATGCATGATATCTGGCCTAGTAGCAGTTAGGTATAATAGTCAACCAATTATTGATCTATACTTATTCTAATCTCAGCCTTAGGAGATTCATCATTCTTGCTCATTTTGCAACCAATAACTATGGGAGTCTTTCATTCCAAATTTCTTCAACATTTCCTTGACATACTTTGATTGTGAAATGAAGATACCTTTTTCTGTTTGATTGAGTTGTATCCCAAGGAAAAAAATTCATCTCCCCAAACATTGAAATTTCAAACTCATTATACATATGATCTAAAAATCTTTTTCAGATTACTTTATTTCCTCCAAAGATTATATCATCAACATACAAAACCACAATAAAGATTTGATCTTTCTCAATTTTGAAATAAAGATTACTATCTACTATACCTTTATTGAATCCCTGCTACAACAAGTATCTTCCCAACCTCACATACCAAGATCTAGGAGCTTGCTTGAGTCCATATAATGCCTTCTTCAATCTGAAAACCATATTAGGATTATCTGATAAATCAAAGCCTTCCAATTTTCCAAAAATTCACCATTCAAGAATGTAGGCTTCACATCCATCTGATAAACTTTGAAATCCTTATGTGCTGCAAAAGCCAAAAATATCCTAATAGCCTCCATTCTTTCCACCGAAGAAAATGTTTCCTCAAATTATATTCTTTCTACCTCTGAGCAACCCTTACACACAAGCCTTTCCTTGTTTCTTACCACTTCTCCATTCTCATTTAGTTTGTTCCTAAATACCCATTTAACTCCAATCACATTCTTGTTTGTTGGCCTTGGGACAAGTTCCCAAGTTTGATTCTTCTCAATATGCATTAATTCTTCTTCCATAGCCTTGATTCAATAATCATCTTTGCATGTTTCAATCACTGTTTTAGGTTCAAATTTATAAAGTAGACATAGATTTACCTATTCTTCTACGATAACAACCTTTCTTCTTATCAATACACCTATGCTTTTCTTACCAATGATCTAATATTCAAAATGATTCTTCTGCACATACTTAGGTGTCTTAGGGATACTTTTCAGAGCTTCGTCCTCTTAGTTTTTTACTTCCTTTTCCTTACCTTCATATTTTTCTTCTTTTTTATAAGATGACTCATCTAATTCATATCCATCTATCATCACTAAAATTTTATGTAAGTCTTCATCCACTTTGATACTTGCACTTTCAACAATACTTTTTATCCTCTTGTTGTAGCATCAGTAAGACTTGCTTCTTTTAGAGTATCCAAGGAAGATCCCTTCATTAGATCTTGCATCAAACTTTCCTAATTTTTATTCATCTCTCTTGATATAGTATTTTCTATCAAATACTCTAAATTTTTTGATAGTGGGATTTCTTCCATACCATAACTCATACGGAGTCTTTGAACTATTTGTCCTTTCTTGTGCTTTGTTAAGTATGCAAACTGTAGTATGAATTTCTTCTCTACAATAGACATCTGGTAGACTTTCTTCTCTCATCATTGTCCTTGATGCTTCTTGAATAGTCCTATTCTTCCTTTCCACCACTCCATTCTACTGAGGAGTCCTAGGAGCTAACAAATGCCTCTTTATTCAATGATCTTCACAAAAACTGTTAAACTCATTAGAGGTGAAATTTTCACCTCTATCAAATTTAAAAAAAATGATTTTCATATAAATTCCATTCTCAACCATAGCTTTAAATGTCTTAAACTTATCTAGAGTTTATGATTTTTCTTGAGAAAAGTTACTTTTCATTCTAGAGTAATCATCACTTAGCAACATGAAATACCTATCACCTTAAAAACATCTTATCCTAGTTGTACCACAAATGTTTGTATGAACCAATTCCAAAGGTCATGTGGTAGAATGTTCTTTGATCTTGAAATTCTTCCTAGCTTGCTTCCCAATCTGACATTCCTTGAAAACTACATTGAAAGGCTTTGTAATCTTTGGTAGATATCTCACATCTTGAATTGAACTGATCCTCACTAGGCTATCAAAATTTATGTGACACATTCTTCTATTTCATATCCAAATTTTATTATTTTAGGTCATAAATCACTAACCATTAGCACCCTTGATTTGATAAATATTTCAATTTGTCCTTGTTCCTACAACAACCAAAATTATGAAGCCTTTTTTATCTCACAACCCTTATCTTGAAACACAATATTATATCCTTTTCTACACATTTTCCTTTTATCATTTGTTATATGATTTGAGCATCCATTGCCAATGATCCAGTAGTTTTTGTCTTCTCTTGCATGAAAAGAAATAAGAATTGTTACTTCAACATTATGACCTATTTCTGGAGCACTTTCCTTCATACATCTCTCAAATTTAGCAAAATTAGTTCCAAAATTTAAAGCCATGAACAAACATTCATCATTTTCATCCTTAGGGAAATCAAATTCATCATCAAATATGCTGACATATTCTTTAACATAGTAAATTCTCTTAATTGATTTAACTTTATTCTCCTTACATCTATCATTTGAATCTTTAACATGACATCTTGAAGCATAATGACCAATATTTCCACAATTGGAATATTTGAAAGGTAACTAACCTCTATATTTTCCAGTGCCCTTTTCCAATCTACTCACAAAATTTGCTTCCAACTCATAAATATAATCCTTATTTGATTCTTCATTCTTCTTTTCTTTGCCAATTTTAAAAAGTAGTCTCTTTTCTTGAATCACTTGGACCAAATTCTCTTAATTAAAAATTAGTTAAACCACCAAGAAACTGATCTCTAGAACAATTATTTAAATTTTGAGCTTCTTCAATAGTAGTAACTTTAGAGCTATAATATTTAGTAAGGGTTCTTAGTACATTTTTGACCAACTCATCTTATTCAAGTTTTCCACCAAAACCTTTGATATAATTGGAAACTTCATCTACTCTATGCATGTAGCTTGTAATATCTTCATCCTTTGACATCCATAGGGTTTCAAACTTAGTTTTTAGATTCTACATCTTTTCTTTCTTGACCTTATCATCTCATTCATAGATACTTTCCAACTTTTTCTAGATCTCACCAACAGTTTTGGAGCTCATAAATTTCACAAGTTCTTAATTAGAAACACAACTCAAGAGATCATACCTTTCTTTTCCATTGTTCTCATAAGCCTTGATCTCATCCTTAATTTAAAAACCATTTGTAGGCATGGTATATCCAGTTTCAATCAACCCAAACTCCAAACCCTAGGGAGACAAGGAAACCTTCCATCTTGATCTTCCAAAATGCATAGCCTGATCCATCAAATAGAGGAGCCTCTTTCTTATGTTCCATATAGATCTACCTCAAGTAGTTAAGATTTTTCCTAAGGAACCTTCCTTTGATACCAATTGTTGAATGGATAAGACAACTGGGGGGGTGAATCAATTGTACATTAAAATAACAAAAACCCTCACTAACATTCATATCCTTATTGGCCCTTAATTTGTTAAACTAATTTAGCATGATAGAAAATAAAAAAAACATAAACACATGAACACCTTACATAACAAAACACTAGATCTATGTGGAAAACCCAAGAAGGGAAAACCATAGTGAGAATTAGCTCAGAATATAAAGTATTTTCAACACCGAATACAATAGTCTCATTTCCAGAGGGCTCACTACTCAAAATAAAGAAGGGATGACTTATAGAATAGAAAGAAGAGGATAGAACATTGTTACAATGAAAAATCCATCTGAAAGAAACATAAAATATATACCACTGCATCACCTGATCATTCAATACCTCACTGAAGGATGTAGACACCTTCTACTCACTACTTCCAATAGTCATAGGCATCAAATATCACACTGCATTTCAGACTTTTGCACCTCACATCAAATTTCACTCATCCACACTTCACACCATAATCCTCCATCAACTCAAAACACATATTTACCATAAAAGCCTTGAAAACAATCTTCAAGATTGGCTATGCACCTCAAACATGCAAATTAAAATAGGTCAGCATGAAAACATTCACATGATGGAGAGTAATGAAGGTAGACCACATATCACCTTAACTCATACCCGAATGCACATATACATACCATGTTACACTTCCAAAAATATCGAAGCACATCCATAATTAGTGTAAACACCCAAGGTCAACCATACCCGTGTCAACACCATCCAAAATTTAAGTACACACTTCCTTTGATCAAAATATGACTTAGGAACCACACATAATGCTTAAATACAATCAGGAATATTCCATCAAGACCCTGAAAAACCAAACAAATCCGTCACAACAACATTCACCTGAAGAATGTAATAATTTTGTATAACCAATTAATCTTCTGCATACTGTAACTTATGAACCCAACCTTGCAGAGCACCAAAACTCAAAAAAATCTAAAGGAAGATATATATAAGCGATATAAGTACAACCCCATATCTGCAAGACCAGAAACCATAACACAAAGAAATGCAAAGCAAAACCATTTCTTCCAGACAACACTACTTCATAGTTCAAACACTAGTGAACACAACTTTTGTTGAATAATAAAAAACATGAAACTATGGATATAACACCTATGAACACCTCTAATCAAAATATCCAAACCACACAAGAAGATCTTCAATCATGAAGAAATGTAGAGAAAAACATTGAACACTACTCTACCACACTGAACATTCTTTTATCTAAATTTTCTCAAAATCTCTTGGAAACCAAGCACTACAAACATCTTCTCAACACTTGCAACACTTTATCAACATATCAACCACACAAGAGGTTGAAAATCCACAAACACATGCTAATCAAAGCAACACTAGAGGTTGACATCAATGAAACTACTAATGACAACATAATTCAACCAATCAAAGCATATCCATAGGTTGACATCGATGCAAAAAGATAGATATGTTGACATCAATGACAACACAAGTTTCCAATCGAGTAGTCTAATGCGACACCATGTAAACCCAATAATCATTTTGGAATAAAAAATTAGTATGTTCTTAGCTATTCAACCAAGGAACAAGCTAGCAATGGTATTGTTAGTATGGAAAACCACTTATATCCAATGCATATATTGAGATGGTTACCTAATTAGTAAGAGTTTGAGCATTGTCTAGAGAATAAAATACAATATTTAATAAACCATAAACCATAAATTATATAGTGAATTTGGTTGATCACAATTGGTGAGGGTGATGGTTTTTTCCTTGATTAAACCATCCACCAAGGTTTAAATCCCTCAAAGATGCAATAAATAAAGGATGAAGCTAGGATTGTGCTTCAGGAAAATTTGATAGAATGGATACCCCTTAGTCCTTGGATCTAAGTTGGAAATAGTTGATTAATATTATAGCCTATGGACATACTCCAAATTCTAATAGGTTGCAAAATTATCTTGTAAATTATTATATAAATTATCAAGAAAAAGGCTTTAAAGTGCAAAGAGAACTATGCAATTATTTTACATTTGAGAGAAAATAGATTTAGATGCTTCTAAGTTTATATATAGATAAAGAAATTAGTAGGAGTAAAACATATAAGAAAATGATGAAATTATGAGAAAAGTGTTTAGAAAGATAGGTTCCTACAAAAGGTAGATGGATAGAGAAGAATTATGCAATGTAGGACCAATAAAAAGTAATGAATTCTAAAGTAAGGGGATTATTTAGACATGTGTGGCTTGAGATAAATAACTAAAACAATATGAAAGCTAATATTGAATTATGCTAATATTTTCTTTAAGTGATGAGTATAATATCCTTTAATTTTGATAAAAATGATAGTGTTGGATGGTTTTTAGGAGGATTACACACCATAATAAGATTTGCCAGAACTTGAACACAATTCTTAAATAAATCTAAAATAGTGGAAATAGTAGCAGAATACATATGATTGAAGTTTGGGAACAATACCACTATAATAATTGCTATTAAACAAAATTTGGATGTACAATGATTAAATGATGAGATGATTTTATAAAGGGGAAACCTATCTATTATAGCATAGTCTAGTTTTATTGTGAGTAATGATGTATTAGATAATAATAATTGATAAACTTTAATGAGTATGGGTCCATCTCATGTTACTATGCAATATATTAGAGAGATATACCAAATATGCAAAATGAACACTTTATATATCTCCAAATTATGATGATATGGTGCTTTGAAATATTTCAAGATAATCAAAAGACATGTTTTCACATTTTAGACAACAATAACAATTACACTTTAGTGAATTATATAATATTAGAACCTTAACAACTCTCATGAAAATAAAATTAACAACTGTAATATTGGGGTGGGAAAATAAACATGGAAATCAAGGCTAATATTGATGGAATCTTAAGAAATGAGGATTCTATCAACCACTAGAAGGAATGTATCAACCATGAAAGGAGGCTACAAATCACAAGGTTGATAACAATATAGGGGAAAGTTTGAAGGAAACTAAGGTAACTAGGTAATACACTATATTTATGAGAAAATCAATCATATTTTCATAAATTCTTGTTGAATCTAAATTGTAATGCCTCAAGCCACACACCTAGAGTATTAGACATGGGAATTTTTTTAAAGAAGAATGACATCAACATTCAAAATACAACATTAACATGTGCAAAACATGCCAAGACACATATAAGTGTCATATCAAGAATAAAACTACCATGATGAACCTACATGATAGTGGGACTACACCATGACAATGATTAGGTATTGATACATGGTGGTGTTCTCTCACAAAAAAAATATTAGGATGAAAGAACCATCTAACTCAATCTAAATTCCTACACACATGAAAACACTCACAACACTATTGGAAGATTGAGGAGATCATCATTGATGATGCAATACTTGTAACATGAGCATGGTATGCACATAATGCATGATATAGTGTTGTCATTGATGTCAAAATTGTTTTGGATTATCCTAACATGTTTTAGAAGTATTGTGGAAGAAATTTGTGCAAGTTGAGTTGGTCCGAAAAGTTCAGTGGTATAAAAATTTGATTGTGTCAAACCTACCAATTTAGGGCTACAAAGCGTCAGTTTTTGTGTCCACACCACTCTGCTAATGAACATATCTCTTTGTGATTATAACCTATTTTTTTTTGTTATTAGAATGTTATAAATCCAAGATTTAATATTGTTTGGCAAAATATTTTGGGAGTTATGATTGAAATTTTTTGGTCTGGCATTTCACAATTATTTCCTATATAGTGTGTCAGTGTGGGAGATTCTACACTCCTCCTTAGATGAATATTTCATGTTGTGGTATTGAAGATAAGATGCCAGATGTTAGTTGAATAGGAGTTACAAATGACATCGTTTGTTCAGGTCCACATATTGTGAATTGGGTATACAAATGAAGGTTTTTTGGTTTAGGTCTTATTTGGAGCTGATGTAACACATTTGGTGTTGTGCAAAGGATGTATAAGTATTTTTATCTTATGTGGGATCTAATATAGGTCTATCCGAACCTATCTTAAGGTGATTAGAATTTTTAATTATGACATGAAGTTTAGATGAATTTTTTTGGGGTCTTACAAGTTTAATATTGTGTGTTACATGCAATTAGGCTGACCTAATTAATGTTACACTTGATGTGGATATAATATATTGTGAGCACACTCTCACCATGGTTTTTCCTATTTTGGGTTTTCCACATAAAAATCCTGGTGTTCATGTGTTATGTGGTGTTGTGGATGTTTCATGCTTTCTTTGCTTATATTAGTTGAATGCACTTTGGTAATTAGATGACTAATGTTTGAATGGTTTAATAGAATAGTGATTCACCCCCTCTCAGTATTCTAGGTGTTCAAAAATTGGTACCAAAGTTCGAATCCCTTGAAGGAGCTTGACCATTTTAGGAAGATCTTGGAGATTGAACACATGGATGATAGGAAGTATCTTATTCCTCCAGAAGAAATTATTTCTATTGGATACACTAAAGAAGATTGCATTCTTGAAAAAGAAGGAGAACTCAAAGTTTCCCTTGAAGATCTTGAAAATATTGAAGGTGAAAAAAAAGTTCTAAAGGAAAATGTTAAAGAAGAAAATGAATGCATCAGAAAATTGAGAGAGAAAATCAAGAAGTTCAAAGAAAGGCATAAGAAAGTCAATGAAAATTTGAAGCAAGCAAATGAAAAAATCATTGGATTGAAAGTGAAAGTTGAGGAAAAGAAAATAGTTAAGGAATGTCTAAATGCAATGGTGAAAAGTAAATATAATGAATGAATGAGGCTTGAGCAAGAAGTGGTAAATATGAAATCAGATTTGGAGAAGGAAAGAAGTCATGAAGATAAATTCAAGAAAAGTTCTACAATGCTTGATGAGTTGATTGCATGTCAGAAAGCATCCAAAGACAAAGGTGGTTTGGGACTTGAAAAAGGTGAAATCTCAAAAATAGATCAAACACCTAATGCAAAAAATAAGATCCAAAACCAAGAAGACTAAAGACAAGAAGAACAATGGCAAGATTCAAAATCAAAGAAATAAAGCTAGAAGACCTCCAGTCAGACAACCAAATGCTCAAAGGTGCCCATATTTCAATGATTTTTGTTATTCTTGCGATAAATTTGGGCATAGAGCAATGGAAAGTAGAAGAAAAATGAATCAAAATGCTCCATCCTTTATTTGTCAATGCTTTACATGCATTAAATTTGGACATAGAGCAAGTGAATGTAGAAGCCAAATGATGAATGCATATATGAATTATATAATGAATGAATATTTCAATGGTTAATGTTATACATGCTATGGATTTGGATAGAAGGCTAATCAATATAGATCTAGGATGAATGAAAGGAATGCTCAAAATAATTTTGTATGTCACAATTGCAATAGACCTAGACATATTTCTAAGTTTTGCAGAAGCAAAAAACAAGGAAGGATAATCTAGTAAAGATAAATGAGCTAGTTAAAAATATTGATCTGGGTGAAGTAAAAAAAGGAAATGGAAAGGATCTGGAGAAAGAAAGAGGAGACTAAGAAAAAAGAAGAATTTGTACCACCCTCTGGTGTAGATGTTTCCTTTGGAAACTAAGCCTAGAGCTATGGCTTAGGGGGAGCTTTAATGAATAGCCTTTATCCCCCATTAGAAAGGAGGGTATAAAGCTACAACATAGATATGTAAGATGAAGACCAACATGCTTGATCTATTGACAAAGATTTCAAAAGAAAATATTGCAATACAAAAGTTTGCAAAGCTTCAAAAGTTGAATGTGCATACAGTTTTTGAATTGCTAGCTTTATGAAATGAAGCATTTATTATAGAATTAGGTCAAATTGAGGAGTTAAAAGAAAATTTTCTAAGGAAAATTCATTTCATCAAAATAATTGAAAGGAGAATAGAGAAGTGAAAAGAGAATTTGAAGAGTTCAAGGTGATTCAAATTTGCAGAGCATCAAAACCCTAATTCGACAAGCAAAGAAAAAAGGTATTTAGTGAATCTTGCATACCTTATATTTCAGGAATTTGTGTTTGAAATCAGTTTGAATAAATATTGCAATGGCTACTCTGAAATTTATTGAGGTTTCTAAGAAACCCCAACCAAAATTTAAGAGATACCTTGCGAGAGCCATAGAAGATGACCCTCTAGGTGCCTTCTCGCACATTCCTTATGGGGTCTTACCAATAGAGGAAATTAGGGCATATATTCATGGGAGCACGGATGAGAATTCCCCCAAAGCATTAATGGACGTATGGGAAAAAAAATTAACATGTGATGACTTCGCTTTGAATCCAAAATACAAAGCCCTAGTCAAGAATAAGGTGGATGTATGATGGTGGAACCCATGACTATTTGGGTTCCAAAATTAGGTTATGAAGTAGTTGAGGCAAAACTAATTAGTTGTGAAGATGTTTTATTGAATATTCCAAAGGATCCAATGAATCCTAGGTATGGGACTTATGAAGAAAATTCCATGGAAGTGCACATTAAATAAAAGGAACCTATTATAGGAAAGAAAGTTGATAAAATGGTGGATGTTTATGCACAAGACTTTGGTATTTCTAAGGAAAGAGTGCAAATTGCTATAGAAAAATATAGAGGATACAATAATGCAGCTGAAACATCTAGGAGTATTAGAAGATCAGGTATAACAACTACCACTTCATCATCAATTGAAAATTCCTTCGGGGCTTTACCTGTTGCTAAAGAAACAAGGAAAATTGCTACCAATCCTTTGGTAAGGGAGAAATACCCTCTAGTTGTGTACACCACAAGGGTAGATAAGAAAAGGACCACTACTATTGCACCCTCTACTACTCTTGCCAAAAGGACAGTGAAGCAAAAAATCCACAAGAGAGAAGGGAATTGGCATTAATGTTGTAGATAAACAAAAAGATCTGGAAGAAGGACCAAAGTTGGTTTTGAGAGGAAGGAAAGATGCTTCAAAAGGTGAAGCTAGTATTAAGAATAAAAGACATGATACTATTGATACTGAAAGCAAAGAGGAAATTGAAAAAGAAAAGGAGATTTTCAAAATTCACATGAGGGAAGTGAAGAAGGAACCCAAGAAGGATTCTCTAGAGAAGAAGAAACAAAAAGAGACAAGTAAAAAGAAGAAGTCTCTAGCAAAGGAAAAGAAACAAAAGCAATAGGAAATAACTCATACTCCAATGAAGTTGGATGCACTATTTAACAATATTATACAAAATGAGATGTTAAAATCTATTGAAGAGCTATAAAAGGAAGCATGTGAGGTAGACAAAGCTATTATCATAGAAGTCATAGTCAAATACATTATTGTATTTGAAGTTGAAATGAAGAATATATGAAGGGATGTTCCTGATGATGTCTGGAAAATTTTGTTGAAAAGAAGAGAAGAAGACATAATAGAACATGAAAGGCTAAAGGATGAAGCCTTTGAAATATTTGGTGCTTCATTGACTGATGTAGATAGAGTCACTTTGGCTACCATTTATAGAAAGGAGCTGAGAAAAAAATAGAGTTACCAATCTCATGGGAAAGGTTAAATATGATCATGAAAGAATTAGGAAAGAGTGCAATGACAAAGCTAAGGAGATTGGGCACAAGTTGGGATTGCTTCCGATGACTAAGGAAGAAATAAAAGCTGATACTATTGCTTCAAAACTAAATGTGCACACTGATGATGCTTAACATGAGCAAGATACTATTGATGATGATGCATAGGATAAAACCCCTTCATAAGTGTAGTATATGCCAATGAAAGTGAAGAAGAGGCAATAATATGAGAAGATATTGCAAAGGAAAATATAAAAAATTCTCTGATACAAAGTATTGATGTTACTCCTCTGATAAACATAGGAAATATTGTAGAGGAAGAAACCATGAAGGAAGTTAATAAAAATTTTGATGCAAAGCATGAGGAAGAAAAATTTGATGAGGAAAAATAAGAAGAGTTGCATTAAGAAGAAGAGCACGAAGAAGAAGAGTACAAGGAATAAGATGTATCCAAAGATACAAAGAAAGATAAATCAATTGACTTTAGTACTATAGAGAAAGAAAGGGTTACAAAAGGTACAAAGTTTCTTAGTGAATCTTCCAACTCCTATGGAGATTCTCTTAGAAATCTATTGAGTATTCAACTTAACTTTCAACCGGTTGTGTCCTCACAACTGTTGCAACTACCGATGAATCAGGGTAATTTCAACTTGAACAAGATATTTCCTATTCACAATCTTCATCTAGGAGAATTGTTCCATGCATCTGCTAGAAAAGAGACCATTGATACACATCAAAAGAGTGGAGAAGTAAAGGATGAGGTAGTGGAGGCATTGCATGAGATGATACCTAGATAAAAAAATACATACATCTCTCTCTGGTGTGGATAATATCAAACTAATGATCGATTCCTTCAAAAAAAATGCATTCAGATTGAAAGTAGAAGTAGAAAATGAAGTGGAAAATAGGTTTAGTGACAAGAGAATGATGGAGATCAAAGAGAAATCTGTAGTTGCACATAAGTTCTTTGAATTTTTGAAGGTTGCAGAAGCATGTGTAATTGAGGCTAAGGCACTGTTGCATAATGGGATGTGTTGTGTGGTCTCACAATAGGCTTGGGGACCCAAGTAAAAACTAATGCTTGTGGTAGGTGCTGGCTAGTTGAAGAGATCATTGAAAGTTAAAGTCAAAGGATTTTTTTTAAGTACTTCATAATTCAAGTGTATTGAGTATTAGGAACCGAGTATCAAGAAGCCAAAAATGTGAAAATGTTAATGCAAGGTTTTAAGTGAAGTGTTCTAGTCTGGGATAAAGGGTACAATAAAATGGAAGTTTCTATAAAACTCGAGGTCCAAGAAAATTTGTGGGTAAAAGCTGAAGTATTGAGTATCGGTATCGGGTATCGAGTAACAATGTTGGTTTAGAGTTAAATGTTAAATGTTTCCTGAAGGTCTAGTAACCCAACTTAAATAGAATAATTATGTGAGAATATGATTTTAAAAGCATGATATTTATGATGAGTTTAAAATGATGGTTTATTAATAATTATTTTGTTTTCATGAGAGTTTTATGAATATATTAAAAGGGATTTAATGTATGAAAATTGTGCTTGTAGGATAAACAAATTGTTATGCAACATTCAGGAATGGAGAAAAAAATTTCGATTGCGAATAGAATCATATATAGATCGGTTGATGCATTCCATGAGGTTATATGCAGAGGAGCTTGAGTTTCTTAGAATATCAAGGATCTTAGAATGAGGCAGAAGAAAGTGCCACCCTCTGGTGTGATTCATTCCTGGGAGTATTAAGCCCAAGTTAGAACCAAGATGTAGGAAAAAGATGATAAATAAATCATTTTTTATATATGAGAATGTTCCTACATACTATCTAGATTCAAGTTACTATCTTGGCGATAGTTAAAAGATAAGAGACCCGAAAGACATTAAAGTGCTGAGGAAGGTTGACATATGTTGACTTCGTCAACAATTCTCTTTCTAGTTGTCATATTCCATGTGCCTTGTTGTGATTCATCCCTTGGATTTCCTTTCATGTATTTGTCTTATCTTCTCCGTGTCTTATTCTTATAAAATGCTAGGAGATATTTCATTTTTAGTTAAGTTCATAATTTATGGATGTCGGAAGAGCCAAAAATTCTTTAAGTTTTGTTCGTTTTTCTTGTTTTCTGAATCATTCCAGATTAAAAACTTGTATGCACATAGAAGCTAATCATTATCAAAGATAATTTGAAAGCTACCGCCTAGTATGAAATATTTTGTAGCTAGTTGTTTGTTTAGTTGGACAAGACTGTATGTTGTGCCATTTAAGGGTGCATACAGAACTTGCCAATGTCCAAATAAACCTCCCTTTCTTTAAAATATTGTATCATTTTATGCCTAGCTATGAAGCAATCTAGTGAAGTATAGAGTGGTTTGATTTTATTTGGTTGGTTCTTGGGGCATGCATGGACAATAACTGGGAGCTCTTTTACTTTTCAAGTATTTTTAATGCTTTGTTTTAGATTAGATGTTTAAATTTTAGAAAATGTTCCAAAAAAGAGATAAATAAATGAAAATTTTATTTCAAATCTTTCATTTCTATAATATTGTTGAATGCTTAAAGCTAAATCTACTTAAATGAGCCTTGGGATTAAGATGAGTCATCCTGAAGATTTAGGTTGTCCTGGTTTAGTCTTTCAAGTAAAGATAGGTTCCCATAGTCTATCTATGAGGATTTATCTATACTATTGGTATGAGACTAACATCGTGATCAACATGAATTGGCAGTAGAAGGAGGGCCTCTCTTTATATCTTTCCCTTTGGGTTTTATTTAGAATTGATATTGGTTTTAGGTTTGAAAGTTTCTTGTAAGACAATAGTCTATGCAAGTTGGTAATTTGAACATGGAAGTTGATAAGCTCCAGGGAATCCTTAATCGGAGATTGCATCCTTTGAGTTTGTTCACCTTTTGTAGGGTCATTGAGTGTAGAATTCATGATACAACTGAGCACAATGAACTTGATTAAGAATTTTTTCTGGCTAGGGTAAGTTTGACCACACATAAAGCAATTTTGTTAATGGAAGAAGTTTAAATTGCTAAGAGAAAGGAACTGTTAATGATAAGAATTTTGAATTATGAGAAAGTGCATAACTCTAGTGAAACTGAAAGTGTTAAAAAATTATTTGCTAAATCAAAATGGTTTGTTAGCTGCAATTATTACAATGAAAATCCTAAAGTTTTGTAGGAAAGTGGGCAAGAATGTTGAGAATTGGAAATACCGCACCGAAAATGAGAAAATGGAAATGATGAGTCATCATTCTGTTCACAAATGGAATATGATCATGAGGAAGAAAAGCAAGAAAATCAAGCAGGAGATGCATTTTTTTTGCTCCAAACTAAAAATTCACAAGTTAAAAGGGAAATTTTCTTGATCTCATGCAAAATACAGAATATCAAGTTTTTTGGGAAATTTTCTTGATCTCATGCAAAATACAGAATATCAAGTTTTTACTTTCTCTCTCTCTGATAATAGTGTAAATTGTGTTACTGCTTGGTCTAACAAAGTTAAAAGTGAAGACAGGGTTGAAGACTTGAAGAATCTCAGAGAGGAGGAAAATCAAGAAATGAACATAGTCATTCATGGAATCAAACAAAATGAAAAAGAAAACCATGAACCAAGGATAAAAGAAGGTAGAATATGGAGGAATCGACAAAGGTGTGTGCAATTGAACTTTAGCAAGGTCATTTTCATACATATAAGCCAACTTGTTGGTAATTACGTCTTTGAATTTATGTTTGTTAAATGTAGAAAATTTAAGATAATTCATCGTTGTAGTAGGAAATTTGAAATCTATTCATGTGAATTTAAAAATAAACCTATTGTAATTCATACAAAAAATACTACGAAGATAGTGATAGAAATTAAAGTAAATTGCTTAATTAGGGTTAACTGTTTGTTAGGGTAAATTTCAGTTAATTAGGTTTTTTTGTAGGGTTTGTTTTCATTTTTTCTTTCTGGTTTGTTCTCCATGTTAACAATTTTTTCTTAACTTAACATACACACATGAGAGTAAATTCAAATATTCTAGAAACATTGCGCTATGAAATTAAAAAAATAAAATCATGCACAATAAATACATGCTTAAATTATAATTCTTTTTTTTCATATATATATATATATATGTGTGTGTGTGTGTGTGTGTCTATTTCGTATAGATGTAAATACAAAATTTCTTCGTAAAAGTGCAAAAATAGGGTGGTCATTTAGTCAATCTAGGATGCTTCATCTACGAGAGAAGAATATCCTAAGTAAGCACTATCCCGGTGAGCATCAAAGTCAGGGGTATGGAGGCCACCCAAAAATGGTTAGAGAGGAACTATTTCTCCTCATTCTAGAAACTAAAGAATATCATCAACTGAGGGAAATCTAATGGTCAAGTGAGAAACAAACATGACATACTCCAAATTCCCAAAGAAATCAAGTTGCACTATCATATTTGTAGCAATGTGAAATTCTTCAAAAAAAAGTCCAAGATCCAGGAGTGAGGCTATGAACCGTGAAGCCAAGTTCAAAATCAATTGATAATATGCTCTCGATTCAGAAAAAGTTTCCCTAAGGACCAAACATAAATTTGGTGCAGTAAAGTTAGGAGTCCACAAAAAGAAAACTTTACCAAGTCATTGGGTAGTAATGCGACCCATGAAGCCATTCTGGTGGCAAACATAGGTCAAGTAAATTAGAGTATCCAGGGCCTAGAAGCAAAAAAGGGCATGAGTAGAGAAGAAAAGATAAATGATAATTGAGAAAAAAAGAAAAGATGTGAAGAATTTGAGAGAAAAGTGAAGAATTTATAGAAAACCATGAGGAAGCTATGGTACATAGTTTCTTGGATCGAAGTCTTGAAAAATGCAAATTGAGGTGGCAACTAGACGAGTTTCTCTAGAGCGGAATGTTAAATCAAATTAATTCTCATAGAATTAGTGGTAATTTTCTTCAAAGTTTTCCATTATGAAGATCACAAATCGAGTGAATTGAAGATTTCAAAATTAATGGTGGTCATTTTATTATATTTTATTGAGCCATATTAATCATGAAGGTGTCCATGTGTGTAATGTAGAAAGGAAAATAAAGCTAGTAAAGTAGCACACGTCAACATCTGGGAATTGAAAAGAACTAATACGTGTGTGTTAAAGCATGCAAATTAAATGTAGAGTATTATGGTTAGAAATAAGTGTTATGATGAAAACTCTAATGCATTAATGTGGTGCAACACCATCAAATCAAAATTGCTAGCCAAGTATTTTAGCAGTTGCCATAAAAATAAGATGGAAGGGTGGTATTTGATAGTTCTAAATTTAGATTTAATTTGGTGATTGAATTGTTTTATGCTAAATTTTAACTTATGCATATTTTTTAAAAGATAGTGAATTGTAGTTAGCTGGGATTTGGCATAAGGGTGGTAAAATTTAGCTGGAAAGTCACACTTATAGGGAATAACTAAATGATTTTTTGGGAATTTGTGAAATGATGAAGGGATTTGTATTGAATGAAAAATAAAAAGGTAACCTTCACTACCAATATAATTCCCAACCTAATAGCGGGCTTCATTTCCTACAAGTTGAATAAAATGAGCTTACATTGAAATATATATAAAAAAAAAAATGAGCATCAAAGAGATATCAAAAGAGGAAAAATTCAACTCTTTAGGCTATCAAAATATCTCTACCAAGGCTATGGACTTCTGATCAGCAGTAGAGCTATGTTTGGGGGAATTATAGAGATAACCTTGCTGGGGCTATGGACACATGAATAACATCAAGTCTCTATCCATGGTTGGCTTTGGAGGATTACCAAATTATGTAGTTTAATGTCAATGAACTAGTGTTTTAACCAAGTTACGAAAACTAGAATTAATCAAAGCACACACTGATACTTTCTAGAGAAATTTATTTGTCTTTATGTAAAAATCCAGGCAAAGGTAAGAAATCATTGTTTAAAAATATGTATAAGAGGATTTTTAGTGGGTGATTCAATCTCGAGTTTCTTTTAAATTTGGTTTTATTGGTTGCAAGTGTTGATGTATACAACTTCTGTCAAATTACTTCTAGGCAGTTATAAATTAAATTATAGCTTGATGGCTATTTAATTTATACAATGATTTATTTTATGGAGGAGGCGCCTCATTATTTATATGATTATAATTAATATTTAATTAATGGGGCCGACCTTAAGAAAAATCATCATTTAATAAAGAGATGCGATTTAATTAAGGGTCAACTTCATTATAAATAAATGTGTCTTTTCATATTGAGGTCGGCCTCATTTGTGAAGAGGTGCGAACCCTATTGTTGTTGTGTATAAATAAAAGTTCACATTCATTCATTTGATCATCAAGTTCATTCAATATAATTCACATTCCTAGAGGAGTTCACACTTGAGCAACAAACCTTCAATTTGTAGTAGTAGATCATCATTTCTGTAGGAGCATATCAATTTGAAGGAGATATATATCATTCCTGTAGTAGCAGATCAATCTGAATGAGATATATAATATTCTAGAGCAAAAAATGGATCTGGAAGAGAATTATATCATTTGTATCTTTGCATCTAGGAGAGGTGCTATTATTCAGTGTATCAAAATCGGCCTTGTGTTGGGCTTGAGTTGTAAGCAAATCTTTGCTCTAGTTCCTAAATATATGAGAGATATATTTGTTGGGGTTTTCCCCCCTCGAGTTAGGATGGTTTTCCCAAGGTATCTAGTTGTGTTCATTGTCTCATGTGTTGCATTTTCTGATTGCTTTATTTTCTAATCCTAAATCTAACATGGTATCAAAGCAGGTTCTGAAAAGTCTATTCAGATTTGGTTTCAAATTTATCATGAACGGGTCCAGATTTGAGAAAACACATACTATGCCTTCTCTATTTGAGTTTATGTAAAATAGAGATCTTCAACGCAACAATTATAAGATAACTTGGTGTACATAATATCAAGAGAGTTGAGATTTACAACTGTTGTTTCCTGTCACAAAATCATCTTCTTTAACTTATAGATGACATGGAGTTGGAAGGAGTCGAATAATATAATAGAGCTACATAGTATGCCTGGTTGGGCTTGGAAAATAAGCATTTAAATAATTATTGAATGAGTCACCAGAAATTTACAAAATTTCAAAGTTGTGATTCTATATCAAAGGCCATATTCAAATCTACTAGTGATTAGAATTTGTCATAATCAAGGAAGAGATAAGTATTTTGTTTTATTTTTTTGTTTATGCCTTTGAATTAATTTTCGTTTGAGTTGAAAATGAATCTGCTGGGTTGTGCAGATATGAGATTTGTTTGTTTGATCTTGTGTGTAGTAAATATTGTGTTATGCTTCTCTTGAATTGTGATCCTTGGATGAGATTCTATGGAGACACCCTTCATTCTTTTTGAGATGATCATGCTAGTTGCGAAAATTTCTAAGTATGACTCAGAGATGAAAAGAGAACTAAAATCTCGATTGTGATTGGTTGAACATATTGATTTCATTCTCTTTTGTGCATGGATTATGATGATTCATTGAGAGGCTTAAACCTATATGCTGGCTGCATGGCTCTTATGCATTGATTTGAGCAAGCATAGTGCCCATTTCGATGGATTACATTATAGTTGAACATCTTGACATAAAAGTTTCCATCAATACTTAGAGAAGAAGTAAATGTATGATGAGGACTTATAGAAGGGTGCTTAATTCAATGAAGATTAAGTCAAGAGGTTGAAATTTTTTTGGAGATTGCACTGATGAACACTGTCATGGGAGTCATCAATTATCAACTCTTTCGAAGGGCTGACTTGTAGTGATCGACACCATTGAAAGGGTGGAGAGAGAAGATATTATGATCATTGCTTGAGTAGATCGATCCCTCATTCTCAATGTACAAGATTCTAATTTCAATGAGATAAGTATTGTATGGTTAAATAATGTTCATGAATTTGTTATAAATTCATTCCATAACATTGAGATAGTGATTCATGTATGCTTCTAGCATTGATATTTCCATTCGAGATAGTTGAGTTCCATGAACTAATAGTAATCTCTTCTTAATTATTTCAGGACGGATCAAAAAGCGTATGAGATTTATTTTAGGAAGAATTTGATGCATCCTAAAGGTTGAATAATGGAGAAAATTCTTTCAGCCATGAGACTGAGTGAATGGCTAAATAAATATCTATGAAGAGGAAGAATTAACCTTCAAAGGGAGTTATATGTCTCGCTAAGAATAAGTAAGGGTTGCAGTGTTGCAAGGCCAGATGCTAAATCCTTGAAGTACCTCTTCAGCAGTTGAGATCATAATTGCTCAAGTTAGTCAACCTATATTTAATATTGGTAGCTCCACAAACCTATTCAGAATAGTGTGATCTAGAATGAGGTCAAAGAGGACAACCCTGATTCTCCACAAAGGTGTGTGCTGGTAGCCATTTCTCTAAGGCAAGTGTTGCAGATAATCTTGGATGATGAGGTTAGGAGGTTGATGAAAGTGCTTGAAGATTCAGAGGGAGCCTACTGTACCTAAATAAGATGGTTGTGTTGTTGATTAGAAGAGTACCTCTGGATGTTTTAGGTTGAGGTCTGTGATGATATCTTCATGTAGCAAGAAGTAGTCTTCAATAAAATTGAGTACAACAAAGGCCGATTACATTGCAAATTGTGTGGCAACTCATGAAGTGATGTGGCTTTGAAATATCCTTGTAGAATTTTTTGGACAATCAATGGAGCCTACTATCATTAATTGTGATAACCAAAGCTATGTGAAGCTCTCTATCAATCCTGCATTTCATGAAAAAACTAAGCATGTTGAGATCAAATGCCATTATGTCAGAGATATGGTATTGAGGAAAGTAATTCAGTTAAGGTATATCAGCACTGATAAGTAGATGAAAAACATTCTAACCAATCCTCTCTCTAGGATAAATTTGTGTACTTTTGAGATAAGCTTGGTATGGTGGAGAATCAAGCCCTAGTTGAGAAGGAGTCTCAATATCAGTGATCCTCTATTAATGCATTTCTCTATTGAGAGAGATTTGAGGTGCAAGCCCTTGATAATGCATTTCTCTTTGAGATTTGAGGTGAAAGCCCTTATTTCCACCCTCTAGGAGAGCCATGGTGGATGTCATGTGTGTGACTCCGTGACAACATAGAGTCTGTGATTATTTTCTTGTACTTGTGTTTTCACCCTCTGGGAGAGCCATGGTGAACGTCACAATGAGGTGACAACATCATGTTGAGTGATGAGAACTTGTACATACCACTTTATGGGTGTAGCCATGGTGGTTGATATAACAATGAGGTGGTATCTTTCCTTTACCACTTCATGGGTGTAGCCATGGTGGTTGATATCACGATGAGGTGATATCTTTCCTTTTCCACACATGGGTGTAGCCATGATGGTTGATATCACAATGAGGTGATATGCTATCACGATGAGGTGATATTATTTTCTCCACACATGGTTGTAGCCATGTTGATTGACATCATGATGAGGTGATATGTCTTGTAACAAATGGAAGTAATTCTCCCTAGCTGAGAGGGAGTGTTGATGTATACAAATTTTGTCAAATTACTTCTAGGTAGTTATAAATTAAATTCTAGCTCGACGGCTATTTAATTTATATAAAGATTTATTTTATGGAGGAGGTGCCTCATTATTTATATGATTATAATTAATATTTAATTAATGGGGCCGATGTATTGAGAAAATCATCATTTAATAAAGAGATGCGATTTAATTAAGGGCCAACTTCATTATAAATAAATATGTCTTTTCTTATTGAGGCTGACCTCATTTGTGAAGAGGTGTGAACCCTATTGTTTTTGTGTATAAATACAAGTTCAAATTCATTCATTTAATCATCAAGTTCATTTAGTATAATTCAAATTCCTAGAGGAGTTCACACTTGAGCAATAGACCTTCAATTTGTAGTAGTAGATCATAATTTATGTAGGAGTAGATCAATTTGAAGGAGATATATAATATTCTGGAGCAGCAGATGGATTTGAAAGAGAATTATATCATTTGTATCTTCACATCTAGGAGAAGTGCTATTATTCAGTGAAAATTGGCCTTGTGTTGGGCTTGAGTTGTAAGTAGATTTCTACTCTAATTCCTAAATATATGAGAGATATATTTATTGGGTTTTTCCCCTTGAGTTAGGATGGTTTTCCCAAGGTATCTGGTTGTGTTCATTGTCTCATGTGTTGCATTTTCTAATTTATTTCTTTTCTGATCCTAAATCTAACAACAAGTTGTGTGGTCTCACAACATGCCCCAAGACTGTAAGGCTTCAGGACCTAAGTGAAAACTAATGCTTGTGGCAGGTGCTGGCTAGTTGAAGAGATCACCAAAAGTTAAAGTCAAAGGAATTTTAAAAGTAATTTGTGATTCAAGTTTACCAAGCACCAAGAAGCCAAAAATGTGAAAATGTTAATGCAAGATTTTGAGTGTAGTGTTCTAGTCTAAGATCAAAGGTATGGTAAAATGGAAGTTTCAGTAAAATTTGAGGTCCAAGAAAATTTGTGGGAAAAAGATGAAGTATCAGGTATCGGGTACCAAGTAACAATGTTGGTTTAAAGTTAAATGTTTAATGTTGTCTGAAGGTCTAGTAACCTGACTTAAATAGAATAATTATGCAAGAATATGATTTTAAAAGCGTGATATTTATGATGAGTTTAAAATGATGATTTATTAATAATGGTTTTGTTTTCATGATATTTTTATGAATATTTTAAAAGGGATTTAATGTATGGAATTTGTGTTTGCAAGAGTAACAAATTGCGATGCAACATTCGGGTATGAATGGTTAGGAAAATTTGGATCATGGATAGAATCATATCTAGATTGAGTGATAGTTCATCAAAATACCGAGGATCTTGGTATTACGAATGAGGCAAAAGAAAGTGCCAACCTCCAGTGTGATTCATTCTTGGGAGTATTAAGCCTGATTTAGAACCAAGATGTAGGAATAGGATGATAAAGAAATCATTCTGACTAATGGGAAAGTTCCTACATACTATCTAGATTCAAGTTACTATCCTAACAATAGTAAAAGGATATGAGACCCGAAAGACATTAAAGTGCTGAGGAAGGTTGACATTTGTTGACTTTGTCAACAATTCTCTTTCTAATTGTCATATTCCACGTGCCTTGTTGTGATTCATCCCTTGGATTTCCTCTAATGTATTTGTCTTATCTTCCACATGTATTGTTCTTATAAAAGTTCAAGAGATATTTCATTTTAAGTTAAGTTCAATTTTTTTGGGTGTCGGAAGAGCTAAAACTTCTTTAATTTTTGTTCTTCTTTCTTGCTTTTGAATCATTCCAAATTAAAAAACTTGTATGCACATAGAGGCTAATCAATATGAAATCTAATTTGAAAGCTAACACTTGGTATGGAATATTTTGTAGCTGGTTGTTTGTTTAGCTGGAAAATATTGTATGTTGTGTTGTTTAAGGGTGCATACAAAACCTACCCAGTGTCCAAATAAACCTCCCTTTCTTTAAAATCTTGCATCATTCTATGCCTAGCTATGAAGCAATCTAGCTAGTGAAGTATAGAGTGGTTTTCTTTTATTTGGTTGATTCTAGGGGCATGCGTGGACAATACCTAAGAGTTATTTTAATTTTCAAGTATTTTTTATGCTTTATTTTAGATTAGATGTTTAAATTTCAAAAAAAAAATCCAAAAAAGAGAAATGAATGGAAATTTTATTTCAAATCTTTCGTTTCCATAATATTGTTGAATGCTTAAAGCTAAATCTACTTAAATGATAGAAAATTTATTTGAAATTAATGAAATATTATTACATATTTGTTGATTTCATGAAATTGTCTAATGACCGAACCGAGAATATATTTCACCAAACCTTATGATTCCTTTTAGAATAAAAAATTACCATTTACTCCTCATGATTAACAACATTATCACAAATAACTTTGATGTAAATCTAGTATGGTCAAGACCCGAATTAAACGAGCCTTGGGATTAAGGTAAGTCAACCTGGAGATATAGGTTATCCTTTTTCATTCTTTCAAGTAAAGATAGGTTCTTGCAGTTTTTTTGTGAGGATTTAGCGACATTGTTGGTGTGTGACTAACATCATGATCAACAAGATGAAGTGGCCTAGAGCCACACAAGATATAAGAAAGGAAATGGACTCCATCGAGTTTCAAATTAACATAGCCTCTAGTACATATGACCCAACAATTGACCTCACATGTGCTACAAGGGATCTCATAAAGGATCTTCAAAAGAAGTTTTTCTAGCTGTAGGCTCAAAAATAAACTATCATTTTGAATTTTGGAGAATTCAAGTGTACGATCAATCCCAGAATCACAATTTTTTCCAAAGCACTTCTTAGTGTTGATAAGGCAAATAAGATGAATTTGGTACCTACTACTCTGGAAGAGGGATAAGAGCTCCTACTAAAATTGGAAATGTAGAATAGGTTGCTTGTAGAGGCCAAGAAAGCATGGGAACAAGGAAGACAAGCTTGGAAAGACCAACCGAATAATTTATAGGTGTCAACCACCTCCATTTTACTTATAATTCATTCTTTTATGCATTTTTATATCTATTTTTTAGATTTCTTGTATATATGCGGACATACAAAGTTACTTTTTTTGTCAAGTATATGTTTTAGGGGGACTTCCGGTAATGAAGTAGGATAGGTATATATAGGTGTCCTTTTCCATTTATGTCAAAGGGAGAGAGTAAAATATGTAAAGAAGGGGAGATAAAGTTATAAAGGAAACTTTTTGGAGAGTTTTTTGGAGAGCTTTTGGGAGAATTTTTGAAAGTGTTGAAGAACATGTTGCCATCAATGACAAAGTGGGAGATTGTTGGAAGGTTGAGGAGATTTTCATTGATGATGCAATATTGGAAACATGAGCATGGTATGGACATAATTCATGATGCAATTTTGTCATTGATGTCAAAATTGTTATGGATCATCCTAACATGCTTTAGAGGTATTGTGGAAGACTTTTGTGCAAGTTGAGTTGGTCCAGAAAGTTCAATGGCATAAAAATTGACTATGTGTCAAACCTGCCGGTTTAGGGTTATATAGTGTCAATTTTTGGGTCCACACCACTCCACTAATGTAGATATCTCTATACAATTATAACCTAAATTTTGTTATTAAAATATTCTAAATCCAATATTTCATATTTTTGGTGAAGTATTTTGGGAGTTATGATTGACAGAGTTTGGTTTGGTATTTCATAGTTATTTCCTATACCGTGTGTCAGTGTGGAAGATTTCACACTCTATGGATGAGTGTCTTGTGTTGTGGTGTTGAAGATAAGATTCCAGATGTCAGTTGAGTAGGAATTCTAGATGGAATTGTTGTGGTCCATGCATTACGGATTGGGTATACAAATGAAGGTTTTTTAGTTTAGGTCTTATTTGGAGCCAGCCTAACATGTTTGGTTTTGTGTAAAGTATGTATAATTATTTTCACCTTATGTGGGATCTAATATAGGCCCATCTTGACCTATCTTAAGGTGATTTGAATTTTGAATTATAGTGTGAATTTTAGATGAAATATTTTGGGGGCTAACAAGTTTAGTTGTGTGTGTTACATCTAGTTAGGTCAACCTAATTAATGTAACACTTGATGTGGAAATAATATATTGTGAGCTAAGACTCACTGTGGCTTTTCCCATTTTTGGTTTTCCACATTAAAATCCTAGTGTTCATGTGTTATGTGATGTTGTGGATGTTTCATGCTTTCTTTGCTTATATCAGTTGAATATGCTTTGATAATTGGATGTATAATATTTGGATGGTTTAATAGAATATTGATTCACCCCCCCTCTTAGTATTTAAGGTGTTCAAAAAACACTAATGAAAAACTAAAAAATATGTAGAAACACTAGGAGATACTGGTCATACCTTGACTAGTCAAAATAACTACCATTTCCTTGGGCACAAAACATACCCAGCAAGGAAAACACCCCAACCAAGAACACCCAAAAATATGGTTCAAACCTCCCTAAGAGGTTACAACACCAAGAAGTGCAATCCCTCCAACAAATAAAATGACAACGAGTCACTTTCATGCAAATGAATTATTCCCAATGTAAGAGATGAAATAAATTCTAATTAGGGACACTAGTCAATAATGTTTTGACATGGGAAGGAATCACAAGGCCAAGGGGAACAAATTTTTTATACAAATTTTCCCCAAGAAATTATTTGAAATGCCATTTGTTTAAAAAATAGAGGATTACAATTCCCTAGAAGGACACTAGCACCTATAAAGGAAACTAGTTGCAAGAGAGCACTAGTAGAAATATTTAATTGTCCTAAAAATGCTTTGAAGTCTAGAAGCTATGTATAAGTCCATAAACTATATTGTAGCCCTATTTTTGTGCTCTAGTATTGGTCAAATATTGAACAAATGATCATTATTGGGTCCCATACCTAGGGAAAAATACCAAGACTCGAAAAAGAAAGAGTATAATACATGAAATTTGAAACAATGAAAAATGATTAGGAGACCCATTTGATGGTGCATCTCATGGAAACCTAGGCACATCAAGGGCTAGTTGTTGTATTTGGGATTCATCGGGATCTTTGGTAGCAACTAAACCAGTTCATCTTCATCCTTGTACAAATAATATGACAAAATTTCAAGCATCATTAGAAGGTTTATCTTTGGAAAATGACCATAACATCAATAAACTACATGTGGAGGGTGATTTTCTTCTGATAATCAACACAAGCAAATCAAAGAGTATCTGAAATTGAAAAATAAGATATGTTCTTTAAAAAGTTTGGAATTTGTTGTCAACTTTTGAAGACATTTGCATCTCCCATACTTACCAAGAAGGAAATATATTAGCAGATGGCCTTGCTAATCTGGCTTGTGATAATTAGGAGCATATAATCATAAAAAATGAGGAAGAATTATTAAGGTTTCCTCACCTTCAAGAAATAGTCTTGTCAAGAAAATATCATTAAGCTTAGTAGTTTTATTGGCTCATATGTGCTCATAGTAAAAGACCAAGTTCAATATCAATTGGAGGTTGGATTTGTTGAGAAAATGATAGTATATTAGGTTTTGTATAGTTTGATGGTCTGTAATTATTGTTTTAAATGATGACTAATTGTCTTAGTGACAATTATTTGATGTGGCAACAGTTACCCGTGGAATACAAGTCATGGTTGAAAGGTTTACATGGTCAAAATTTTTGCTCTATATGGATGAGGATTAATTTAAATAATGATGGCATAGTATGGTGGGAATTATGCTAGTTTTGATTGTAATATCTTATCAATTTTAAATAATGATGGCATATTACAATGGAAATTTCTCTGTATTGTGTAAACATTATGTTAGCTGCCAAGTTTAATGTGTAATGATATTATCATTTAAAACCTCAAGGTTAAGTCAGATTATTTAGATGGAGGATGAGTTTTTTGATTGCCATGATTTGTTCCAACAGGAGAGTTGGTTGCAACTCTTTGTTTTTCTAACGTGCTTCTTATTTTCTATGTGCACTAACTCATTTGATTGAAAAATCCGACAAAAATTTCTAACGAAAGCTATATAATCACATGTATTGTCAGGCACTTATGCAATTTTTTTTTTTAAATTTTTTTATCCCCGATGTTCATTGGAATTTCCCCGAACCTTATTTTTCATCGATGTTTCGACGAAGATATTTCACCAAAATTTTGACGGAATTGCAAAGTCAAATTGTGGCCGACATAAATAAAAATGAGCTCAACTATTTATTGCGACACTATTTTGCTCGATGATTTTTTTGGGGAAAATAAAAATAAAATCAAGAAGATATCACTTGGTTGAGGGTAGTCATTGCCTTTTTCCAGAATTCATTTGTGAAGTCAGATTTTTACTTCCAAGCTTCAAAATCATATTTTAAAGCAACATCTCATCAGATTTCATTTTTAGTCTTGTGCATTTTTAGAATTTCATTTCTAGATTTTATACCTGACTTCTCAAATTATTTATAAGGGAATTGTTTATAACTAATGGAAAATTCTTGATGGATTTGGACAAAGATTATATTTGCAAGGTTTCAATTTTAACCCTAATGATCAATTTTCAAAAGATTTGGGAGCCATAATTAGATAATATCAAAGGCATAGGGATAGCTAAAAAGTGAAATAGTTGTCAAGATTCGGGCCTAGAGGGTTGAACAAAGAATTGGGAATGTTTGATAGTGGATAGTTAGAGCCATTTAGCTATGATGTTTTTGAAGACTACATAAAGATGTATTTTCCCTTTGCCAAGTTTTAAAAATAGATTTTAGACCTTAGATGCCAGTGTCTTATACAATCAGTTATGGTATATCTGTTACCTGAAGTTCTTGAATTCATCTTGACTCTATACAAATGTATCTATTTTTTATTTGAACAAGAAAGAAAGAAAGAAACTAATTTGTAAATATTGTGAGATATTTAGAGCAACAAACTAAAAAATGAAAGGTCAAGGCCTCTCTTATTTTCTCAGTTCACTTAAACCTTTTAGATATTGCCAAACATCTAGCAAGCTATAACTATCATGCAAATTATATGATTTATATTTGTTTTGTACTTTGGAATAGTTTACAAGATGAAATTGTCTCCTCATGTAGAAGTATAAGCTGCCAAATTCCTTCGAAAGTTGGTACAAGAATCATAAGATGAACCTGTCAAATTGGAAACAAAATTTTTTGTGGTAAGAAGAGTTGATTTTGACATGAATGTCATGTTGTAACAACTTTGTTAAGTAATACAATTTATTTAGTTATTTGACAATTTGGTGATTTGTGTGTAGATATGCTACGATATGAAACTGAGTGGAAAAGAGCACTCCTTACCTTATCAAGTAATATCCAAGTAAGATGTTATGAAAAATAACTTGTGCTTTTAGTGAAGCTGGTCAACCTACTCATGCTTTTCCATGCTTAATTTTTTTCTTTTGGATTGAGCTACTTATGATAAATTTTTAACTTTCCTTGCAACCTGTGTATTACCCTCTCAAGTTTTTAACTGGTTAAAAGCATTCTCTTATAAAGTATACAAAATTTCTTAGTACTTTATGTTAAGGGAGGCATCTGACTATTGTTTATATGATTCAATTTTATTTGAGAGTAAGCATATTTAATCTCTATGTGGTAGATTCAGACACTAAAAGAAAGTATTTGACCTTATTAGGAAAAATAAAGCAAAAAATGTAGAAGTCCATCACATCTCTGTTGAAAGTGATCCCATATCCTTTGTGATACCTTACCTCTAACAACTTGACTATCCTTTGTATTTTAGGTTATGCATGATTTTATTCATTTGATTTCAATGGCCTTGCATAACACTTGAAGAAGTTAATTGTGGTAGCTGCTTCAGATATTGTCCATGCACTCCTTAATACACTTGTAATTTGTCCTCTTTTGAAACTTTGTGAGATGGAAGAATTTATTAGTTTACCATACTGCTATGAAGAAAATGAACCCTTGACAAGATTTATGATGATTTAAAAGCTCTCTTGATTGCTCAGTTACTTTTCTTTATGTATCTTTTAAAGTTCGTCATACTACCCTATCACTGTTATAATTAATTTTAATGCCCCCTTCATAGTTATGACATGGAATAATCATTTTTTATTTGAATAGTCATGACTGTGATCTCCTTTTGGGAATCTATATTAAAGTATCATGCCTTTCATTGAATTCCATTTCCTTAAATCTTTTCTCTTTGCTGATTGCTCCTTACCTCTATAGTATCCCTATATTGCATATACATAATAATAACAATTATGGTGATAACTAGTGGACATGGGTATAACATTAAGCATCATAAAAATAGAGTTTATATCTACATATATAATACCTCGAGATACTAATATTGTAGTACTAGTCAAAGAATCATTATCAAACTATATTTTTTGATCAAATACAATGAAAAATAAAATATATTAAAATATAAAAAATTGATCTTTTCCATCTACTCCACTATAAATAATAAAGACTTGCAACACTCAAATTGGAAGGAAATTTCTACAGTCTTTATTATTTACAGTGGAGTAGATAGAAAAGATCTTTTTTTTATGTTTTACTATATTTTATTTTGCAAATAGCATTGTACAGTAAACTGGCCAATACACTATCAGACATAATGATTGGACCTTATGAATATATAGGTTATCAATCTTTAATCAATTCACATGAGAAATCATATTGACTAATAGTATCATTGAAACTTTGATACTATATAATAATGACTATTCTCAATTTGATGAGATTTCAAGACCAATGCATGAATATCATTTGGGCCTCATGGCATTGAACATTGTTTTCATTCAACCATGATATAATGTTCTTAAGGAAGCACAATACTAGTATGACTAAATGTATTAGAGGAAATAGGAGTTAGAGTAGATAAAAAGAGAACAAAAATATTGTAGTGTAACCTTATTATTATATAAATAAATAGAAAAATAGTAAGAGTAGGAACCCCAAATATCATGTTCATTGTCTATGTGAATAAGTGTGGAATAGAGTGACCCCTTATCTATTTCAATTGTTGATAAGGTTATAGTTTATTCTTATTCTCCTTTGCATACTATAAGATCTAACCAATTTTTAATATTTAGCTTAAAATTCAAGATTGTATTCCATACTGATTCTATGTCAATAGTGTAGAAGTTGAGAAATCCAACTTCATAGACCTCGAAGATCACCTACATGCAAATAACCTATCATAGATAGAAGAGATGAAGACAAAAAAACAAGGGTGCTCTAAAAGCTCAAAATTGTATTAATCAGAGATTGTAAAATACAATGAGATCAATCCTTAAGAAAGGAGATCATGCAAAACCTAAAATTAACCCTAATAGATAGACATTTAATAATTAATATAATTATTAAATGTCACAATATGCAAACTAAAGGTGAAATCTTAAGAGATAAATAAAGGTAACTTAATTAACATAATTAAGTTAAAACCTTTACTCTAACACTCCCCTTAAGATGAGCAAGAGTGCAGCTACAAAAATGTGCAAGAAAGCAAAGGTAACTACAATGCATGAAAGTAAACATGGGTCTCGACAACTAGGCCTGATCAGATACCCATTTACAAAAGCAATGCAAACTAAATGAAACGGGGTAAAGGAGAAAACTCAGTGGGAACAAAACTCCTCCCCAAAATAGAATGCAAAGAAGGAATGCAATGCACTAATGAAAGAAGGATAGGAGGTGGATTACATGATACCCCCCATAGACAACTTCTATCATATAAGTACATGTACAATGGTCTCCATAGGAGAGATAGAAAGAGAGAAGAAGACCCCCCCACAATGAAGAAACTCCTGTCGCAATGGTAGATGCCTGATGTAGAATCCAAAAAGAGATCCTAAAGCGGCAGATGATATTCCTCCCCTTGGGAAGAAACAGATCCAAAGGACGATGTCGAAGAAACCCTATGAAGAGTGATGAACCAATTTGTCTCAAGATGTGTGCCATGATAGGATGTTGAAGAAACTCTCTGTCTGAACTAAAAAAAATGATGTCAAATCCAAAATGATGTGGAGAATCCTGAAATGCAACATCTAATGCACTGATAATGGTGGGTGTACAGTAATAACCTGACTGTCAAGGTAGAGGAGATGAATGTCCTCAAAATAATCCTCCAAATCTGCAATATAGGACTCAACAAACAAGAAGGATATGTCTGCAAGATAAGAGTCCAAAGTAGCTATGTCTCGAAGGTGAATGATGCCCTACTGCACTGAATTAGGAACAATAAGAGATGTTGATGAAGTCTTAGTCTGAAGAGTAGGAACTACGAGACAAGCCTTTGATCCATCAGAATATGTAAGGGTGTCTAAATACGCAAGCTCCTCTAAAGTATCATGATCAAAGGGTGTATTCTCTCTCCAAGCAATGGGTAAGAGACAATCTGAAGCAGGATCCTCTGGGAATGGAGAGAAATTAGGGTCTCCATAGATCTCCCAAAGACGTGTCCAAAGTGGGTGAGGACAATCAATGTACGATATAGCCAACATAGTATCATGATCAACACTAGACAATATAATTCCTACTATGTGATTTCTAATGATATCCCATGCTAATTTTCCCTCTAAAGCTGCTGGTTCAGGTATGAGATCATACAAATAAGGCAAAAGATTAAGTCACCTACAATGTGTAAGTATACCCTTTGCCCATGACTCATAATTACCCCGTTCTAGAATAACAACTGAAGGGTGAGTAGAAAAACCCATGATAACTCTTCAAATGAAAAAAACTGAGAAATCTGACCTTAATTCATTTAGATCAAATTAATATAACCCATCCCATGCAAACAAAACCCATGTAGGTTCTAGAACATCCAAGTAATTGAGCAAAGTGTAAAAACACACAAAGCTGAATAAAATTTACCTGGTAAATTATCTAATCAAATAGACTATATATCTGGAAAGAAATCTGTAACACCTTTCAAACACCTATTCGTTTGCACAAAACGGAGCACAGACGCAAAAGATATGCCCCCGGGAGTGAAAAACTCAAGTTCTGACTTTGACTCACAAAAACAACTAAAAAACAGAAAAATAAGAAGAAATAACAAGTACCACTAGAATGGCGTCGAAACCAGCTTTTCGGCGATATCTCATTTTTGCAAAACGGAGATCGTATGCAAAAAAAACGCCCGATTCCTTGAAAACAACTCCAAAGGGTTTTAAAAAATAACACAGCCCCAGGGGCTAAGATCTTCGACCCTTGGTCACATTGACGACCAGGGGGCTGGCAGCTAGGTGCTGGGCACGCGGCCCTTGGTTCTACATATGACCCTGATGCTATCAGGGTAAGCCCTCAGGGGCTGTCGGTAGGGTGTTGGTCACCCACATGACCTGGTATGGCTGAGTTAAGCCCTCAAGGGGTTGCACATGCCGCCGTCGATGGGTTGGTGGCTCCGCCCAGCCCGGTCGCGCCCGGGTGGTCGCTTGGTGGCGGATGGGTGTCTGCCGAGCGGCGTACCCTTTTACACTGGCTGCACTTTTTTTAAAGCATTTTTTTGATTTTTTTAATATTTTTTGCCAATTTTCTACATCGAAACTCGTGCTGGGGAGGCCGTACGACCTCTCTAGCAATTTTTTTTTGCTTCTTCGATCAGCTTTGTCTAAAATGGATGAATGAACAGTCATTTTTGGGGTTTTGGGCCGCTGTAGACTCAATGGCGAGGTCCATTTGGGTTCAAAATTCTCTGATCAAATGGGTGATTCCCTGGATCAAAAAAGCAAACCCCAAACGCTTGAAGCTCCAAAACCTTCAGAAGATGAATAGGAAGCAGCAGGTCTAGAGCTCTGATACCTTGTAGAAGTTGAGAAAATCCAACTTCACAGACCTTGAAGATCACTTGCATGCAAATAACCTGTCACAGAAAGAAGTGTGAACCCCTAAACCTGCAAATGCACAAAGATGACAAACATTGTTAGTGTTAGATCAAAATGCATGCAAAGAGTGAAGGATTTCCCATGAAATCCACCTATTTAAACTAGTATTAAGAAATAAAGAACAAAAACTCAAATATGAAGTAAAATCTTAATAAAAGCTAATAGAATGATGATCCCATGGGGGAATTGGTGCCAATGGAATGTTGTAATTGGCCCTTTCCCAATTCCTATGTTGCAATGTAGATTTGATGATGAAATGGTCAAATCTCCAAAGAGATTTGAGCATAATCTTGGTGCAAGATATGAAAATGTGAGGTATGCTTGGATGAAATGGGCAAAATTTGTTCTCAATTGAAGAGAGTAACTTTGTATGTGAATTATGGATATGAGTATAATAAGTTTATTCAAATTTGGATGATAGAATGAGAGGAAGAGTCTCTCATTTATATATTCCAATCTTGGAAGAATGAGTGAAAATAAGCAATATGGGATAAAAGATAATCCAATGGCATTGTGTCACTTGTCCACATGTGATTGGAGGAGGAATGAGCACATTTTGGTCAATGTGCATGATAAATGCCATGAGATTCAAATTTGAATTTTGAATGTGACATGTGAGAGGGAAAGAGAAATGGAGTTAATGTCACTTGGCTCAATGCACAAGGACATGTAAGAGGCATTGAATGCCTTGTTGGAAGGACCAAGTCCACTTGGCCTTTTTGAATTCAAATGAGGGAATACTCCCTTTTGATGCCATGTGAGGGAAATAGATGAATTAATAAATCAAAGTAATTGATTTATTGTGCAACTTGCATTCTCTAGAGGATTTTAGTGATTGGGATTAAATTAATCAAGATTAGATCAATTTAATAAGAGATTAGATGATGTGACAATTTAGACTTAAATTTATGAATTGATTTAAATCAAATTGAGAGGAAATGATTAATTAAATAAATGATTTTGATTTATTTAACTAAGGAGGAATATGTTAGATTAAATTAAATAATTTTTTAATTTATTCAATTTAATAAGAGGACTTTAGAGATTTAATTTAAATAAAATGAATTATTTAAATGAACAGAGAAAGATGATTAATTTAATCATTGGAGGAGGAAGACCTAATTAAATAAATAATGATTTATTCAATTAAGGGATGAAAGGTGTTGATAAGCTGAGAGTATGATTCAAGATGAAACAATGTTAATATGATCAAAATCAAGTGCATGTATATTTTACGTGTCTACAAGAAGAGATGGAGACAAAAAAGCAAGGGTGCTCTGAAATCTCAAAAATGTATTAATCAGAGAGTGTAAAATACAATGAGATCAATCCTTAAGAAAGGAGATCATGCAAAACCTAAAAGTAACCCTAATAGGTAGACATTTAATAATTAATATAATTATTAAATGTCACAATATGCAAACTAAAGGTGAAATCTTAAGAGAGGAATAAAGGTAACCAATTAAACATAATTAAGTTAAAACCTTTACTCTAACAAATAGGAGGGAGGAAGTTGTATATGGATTCTAGAATAAACATTGTAACCAAAGAGATGAATTACATGGATGGAAGAAAATTCAATATAAATGGCAATAGATTTGACATATAAAACCAGAGAATGATGCTATGATATTTTGAAGCACTATTGTAATGGTGAAGTCAATTTAGATAGAGGCTTGCTTCATAAGTAGATGGAAGTGTATGAGGCATTTGAAGTTGCTTGTGAGAACAAGATTTAGCTTAACCTACAAAAATAGGCAAATGAAGTGTTGTCCTTACAAAACAATTTTGTCGAGAGTGTGGAAGTGAAGGTATATACAAGATTGTTTGTATGTATTGTATTCAACATCAATATGTTAGGATCGGTCTCAACAATCATTTTAGTCTTTCAAAATTATATCATCCTTATTCATCCATACACTAATTTTTGTCAGATGGATGTAATCATTAAGGAAGACCCTTTCATTATTCCCTTAATGGATTGAACTTTCAAGGAGGCCATCTAATTGGCATTGCCTATTGATATCCAAAGCAAGGATGTGAATAAGACTGATGACTATGCAGGCTGTACTGTAGAGAAAATTCATAGATCTTTGAACTTTATCAAGTTATATAATAGGGTGGTCCACTTCAAATGAAACTCTTTATTATGCAATACTATTTTATTTCCAGAATTCATTTGTGAAAGCAGATTTGTATTTCTAGGTTTGAAAATCATATTTTAAAGCAACATCTCATCATATTTCATTTTTAGACTTATGCATTTTTAGAATTTCATTTCTAAATTCTGATTTTAGGAGTCTAACAGTTGGAAATCATAGTAAAATTAGAATTTAATAATTTCTGGAATTAGCATTTTAAATTAGTTTTTGGGGTCATTAACTTTAGACTATCTTCTCTTTTACAAGGGTGGTTGCATGCCAATTTTTTTTGGTATAAAATATCATAATTATTAGATTTTGTTACCTGTCTATGATTAAAAATTATTGGAGTGTGAGTTTGATATTTTTTGAAGATCTAAATATTCAAGCTTGGTAAAGAAAAATCATGTCAAATAATATTAGTCTAGAACAAAATGAAGAGTCACTTGATAGATTGTGGGCTAGATTAAAAAAAAAGGGTGATGGGAAATGTTATTGTCCTTGCAATAATTGCAAGGGCTTAAAGACGAGAAGAATTTTAATCACAATAGTTGAGAAACATTGTAGGCAGCATGGTCAAATTGAAGGGGGGCATGATTATCATTCATTGGTAAGTTGTTCATTATAAGTGTTTATATTGATTGAATTTGTAAATGTTTATACTATTTTAACATTATATATATATATATATATATATATAATCACTTGATCATGATCATGGTTTATTTGTGTCTGTCATTGTTATAAAGGTGGGGCACCCTAGGGAACATGATATGGATAATAACGACCCAAAGAATGTGTTTTTGCAAGCGAAGGAACATGGAGCTGTGAATATCGAAGATGAAGTTAATTATCCTATGGAAGAAGATGATTATGCACTAGAAAACACAATTGAAGATGATGGTACAAATACATTGATCCATGACACATTTAGTGGCACAGTTGATCATGTTGATCAAGATGACTTTGATGATGTTCATGATTTACTTGTACTTGAGAAGGCATACGAGCCCCTTTATGAAGGCTCCCAAACAACTCTTCTCTCTGTTGTATTGTTGCTGGTGAACCTAAAGGTTATGAATGGTTTATCCAACATAGAAATCTCACGGATGTTAAGGTATGGAATATATGTCATCTATTTTCATCTATTTTAATTTTTGTTAGTTCATCACTAGTGAATAAAGGATGAAATATGTACCGTTAATATTCTTTATATTAACAGATTATTTTTTGTTGTAGATTGATTGGTGAATTATTTTTACCACCATCAAATATTTTACCTCGCTCATAATGAGATTTATTTGGCATTATGAAAGATATTGGAATGAAGTATCAAGTAATAGATGAATGTCCCAATGATCATATTATATATCATAAACAACATGAATTTGCAAAATAATGCCTAGAATGTCATATAAGTAGATATCGAACAGATCAACTAACAAAAAAGGTGCCTCACAAGGTTCTTTGTTATATTCCCATTATTCCATGTATGCAACAATTATTTAGTGTGAAAGCTTAGTGCAATTTATGGATGGGGTAGTGGTCATAAAGTGATCATTGTAAAGGTTGTTGATGGTTGAAGATTTAAAATACAAGCTCTTGACATTCCAAAATCTGTGTTTTTCTTCAAAAATTTTGCATTTTTCTTATTTTGAAGCACTGTACGGTCACATACAACCATATTTTGATGTGAAATGAATTCCATGTCATGAATATATGTGTCATATTTGATATGAATTTGATTTGAGTTAGAAAGCTTCATTTCTTTGCATACAACCCGATTACCCTATTTTTGAGTGTTTTGTAGTCCAAACATGATATAAAGGGGCTCTTACACTTTTTGTGATTATTGTAGCTTGTATAAGAGGCCCCATGGATACTTTTGTAATTTTAGGATGCATGAATAGGGAGTAGGATGAGAAATAAATAAGGTATAGTTGTTGTCCTCAAGAGTTTTGTAAAGAAAAGCATGAGAAATGAGAGGTTCAAGCCTAGGTTTTAACAAAATATGTATGGGTGATCCAATTTTATGAATTTTTACCTATGTATAGACCTAATGGATTTTTTTTGAGTTGGTTTTGAGGTTTGGGAGGTTGTGGAAGTAGGAGATTCAATAAACCCTCTCAATTTTGGTCTAAAACAAGGCTTTTGGGGTTTGGCAAGAATTTGGTTGCACAAGTGGAATATTTTTGTGGATTTGGAGGTTTGGATACTGTTAGCTCTCAAAAAGGTAGATAAGAATACCTCAAGAGGTTTCCAATCTCCTGATGCATTTTAGGGTAACAAACAAGGCCAAATGATTTGAATCTTCTTCTCTTTAGGTGCTACCAAACCTAGGTGGGTCTACCTTTGCGAATTGAGCAGACTTAGGTGATGTGATTTTTGTTTACAACAATCTATTCAAAATGGAAATATTATAGTGAACAAAAATAATCTAATAAAGTGTATGTGTAATATTAGAATATGTTCAGTTAACAGATGTAAATAATAAAATGGACAAACAAATTTTCCAATTTAACTATATGTATATATAACTTTAAATTATTTTTATTTTAACTAAAAGTAATGAAGTTACAACATACAAATTAAATGATCTTTATGATTGTAAAATTTATGATTAAATATATCTCACAAAATCCTTTTTTTCCCAATTTGAAAATAATAATTCTATATTATAAAATACATTTATTTAAATTTTAAGATGAAAATAGCAAGGAAAACTCAAACAATTATCTTTATGAAAGAAGTCTATTGGCATGAAATTAAATATGATTTGTATTCCAATGTAAAAACTACAAATAATGGAAAAAATTCTTTCAACACATAAACTATTATGTAGTAGTCAATTAAAATGATCTAAACAGTCTAATAATTTGACCATTAGCATATAGAAATTTCGATAGAGTTGTAGATCTCTTCCATTTCAAAAACACAAAACAATATTGGGTAGATAATCAAACATCTTTCATTTCTACAGTGACTTATTTATCCTAGAGGAACTAGCATATAGTATACAAAGAAAACCAACAAACCCAGAACTACCCCTATTTTCAAGGAGTTTAGTTTTCTCCCCTTCCTGATCTCCCTAATATTCCCAGATTACTGTAATTGACTGAAAGGAATTTAATTCTTCTTTAAAGAACCCAATTAATCATATCACATAAATACAACAAATGTGCACTGATAAATTGAACATATACATGATATTTCAACTTAAATTATCAAAAAACATTAGGTTGGACACAATCAAACAATTGTAGAAATTCAACAAACAACTAATACCAGAATGGAACCACCAAATTAGAAATCTTTCATTATCTCCTTCAAAATATTATACATGCAACATAGTCCTTTTGGATATAAACATTCTGAAATATTATTTTTCCCACTATCTATCTTCTATTGTACTACTACCCTCTTATTCATTTCTACCAAAAATGGATATTTATACATCAATCGTATGAAAGGACACGTCCTTTCAGAAATGTCTTGTGCTTGAAACAACAATAAAATTAAAAAGTAATTAGGCTCTGTTAAGCAATAAGTGAACTTTCAATAACTGGTCCAAGTAGTCTCGACACCCATGCGTATCTATATCTCCCAATGCATTTTGGATCGTGATCTCCATTTTCACCATCTTCTCATTCCGTTCGCATGCTTCATCTAATGTTATATCTTTCTCGGTAGCCATCTTCAGAATCTCCTACAGTACTAACTCACTTTCATCTTTCCACATAGTCATTTGTTTTAACCTCCCTCTATCATCAAAGAATGTAGTCAATCCCTTTTTGGTGGCATCGATTAATCCCTGTACATCCCCTCACAATTCTTCAAAGAATTTTTTATGCTTATTCATAACATGATTTGTAGCCTCAATTGCAACTTTATCAAAAGCATCCCTCTGGTTCATTTCCTTGATCTTCTCTAGGATCCTACCATCCATTCTTTCATGTTCTCGTAATGCATCAAAGTTTTGTGAGTGTATTCCCCAAAGCTTATTCAACTAGGTTGTCAGACTGGCTTTCTTCTTAATCACTACAACAAGTGTGTCATACTTTCCTTGAGAATATGCACTCGACCCTTCCCAATGATCTTTTGTTTGTGAAATTTCACCATGGGTGAACAGCTTGGTTGACCCCATTGTAACTCCTAATAAATCTTTCAAGTGCTTATTTTCTCTCAGCATTCTTTCATGGTTGTTTTTGTACATTTCCTTTTTCTTGATCAATTCCTATATTTGAGCTTTGTTTAGTTTTGCTACATTGATCCAAATCTCTATTGTCGCCACAGGATTAACCTCCCCAAATTTTAGGGTTATAACATGCTCAAATTCCTTCTCAGTATCAATGCCAACTAAATTCTTGTGAGGTGGATACAAGGCCCAAATCATTAATGACTCTTCATCTAGATTGTACTTTGATTCTGCATAGACCTTTGTCACCTTTTCCAAGTTGAGCTTGTGTGTAGCATTACTCTTTTTCAGGAAACTGTCAAAGACTAGTGCAAAATTGAGATCTAATCTTGGAAAAATCATGACACCAAAAATTTCTAGCATTTCCCTCCCCTTTTCAGGGGTCATACTTGCCATCTCTCTTTCCACATCAGTTTCTAAATTACTCAACAATTGTTCTTCATTACCTGGTGTGACATTGTCAACCAATTCTCTTATTTCTTTCCCCTTTTGTATACATAGGAATGTCTTAAATTTTGGAGATTTTATAAATTCATCATTTGCTACAAAGGACTTATATTCTACATGCCTTGCATCTATATCTACACTTTCTTCAATATTCAAATCCCTGGCAGGACAAGCGTAATCTTGAGTTCTCAACCTTGACATATTGTTAGGTAGATGCTATGGTACATTAGCCTCAGATGTCTCTTCACCGGAAGACAAAAACTCTATATCTTGCAAATCTTGATTATGTTGTTCAATCACCATTTCTTCTTCCTCTACCTCCAAGTTCCTAATCATATAATCAAATTGGTAGGGCACATGGTGATACCCTCCAAAGTTTATCCTTTGTTTAGCAGAATTGATATACCCTTCCAGATCAAAATTCTTTCTCAGTGGTCCTCTTTTCATGTTATATTGCAGTAACTTATCCAAAATCAAATTATACCCTTCCTTTGCTAATATAGTAAAATCACCGAAGCATAATGTACTGGGCATAAAAGCATGTTTTCCAAAAGAACTTAGATTCATAACACTAGAAAAATCCATTTTCCTAACAATTTCTAAATATGCAATCCTGTTAGGAACCATTTTAGGAAAAATGAATGGGGCATCTTCAAATCTATAAACCCTAATCATGGTAGCATTATCCAAACAATACCAATCCCCTCAATTGTGGCTAATTCGTCCATTGAGATATTTGGGCCTAAGAAACCTCTTTATCTCATTAGATAAAGAATAAGCACATGGATGATTATAAAACTTGTACAATGGTTTCACAAAATTTTCTTCAAAGTATACAAAACTAGAGTTAGCAAACCTGTTGTCCCAAATAATAGTCCATGATTGAATAGGTAATGACATGCCTTATCAAACTGTGAAATTCTCATCTCCTGAGGCCACAACCCTAGTTCTTGTGTGAAGTACAACACTATGTGCATCAACAATGAGTAATGCCTAAGGTGTAAGATAAAGGCTCCACCTTTTATTTCCATCAACCCAGAATCGAGCCCTTTAAAAATATATAAGGAATAATCAAAAGGTGTAGAGTTGTGATACTGAATATCTGTTGAAATTACAATGGGCACAATTTCCATATACTCAGGGAATTCCATTCCCAATACTTGACCCACCAAGAAATAAGTGTATTTCATATAGGGCTCAAAAAGATCTACATGGAATGGGGGTCATTCACTATCTTCTAGTGGAATTGGTTTACCACCATGTCTAATTCTTTGCAAGGGAAATCTCCAACCCTTGTAAATGGTGTCCATCCTTCCAAATTATTTTCCCAACTCTTCACATATAATATTTTTGTTGCATACCCCTTCCAATTTAAAGAAGTCACCTATTAAATCCTCTGATATGTGTATCAATGGTTTCCTAGACGGGTCAGAGATAGCTTTAAGTCTCAAATTATAATGAGTGGCCAACAAAAACATTAGGGCAAACTAACTTTCCCAGATTAAGCTTTCACGGGTTACATACTGGTTCAAAGTGATTCCTCTGATAGTAATGAAAGCTAAACAATTCATAACCTCTTATTGGAGTCCAAATATCTCCTACGAGCTTGCATTTATCATCTACTTTATCCACTTATGCCCTAAGTTGTGCAAAGCATTTGACTTTGGGTCTAGAGCTAGGTAGTTGGTCGATAAATCTTGATTTAGCTTACGTTTAGTACCCTCTGGTTGAATTTTAGTTTTCTTCTTTTTCCATTTCGACTGACCACTTTCCCCATGCTTTCTACCCTTTGATTTTCCTGAACGAGTGGCTTCCATTCTTCAAAATTGAAAATTTAAGGTATGAAGAACTTACTGTTTTTTGCCCGATTTTGAACTGAGAGAATACCCTAGTCCTTCACTCACTCCTTTGATTCTTTCGCTGTCAATTATGCAATGATGTTTTCAATTGAATTCATCTTGATTCCTGATATTACTTATGCTCCATGGTGCCATTAATGTTTAGCTAAAACACGAGTGTAGTTGGTTTTTTCGAAACTATCACTATCACATCATGTAATTTGTCGGCCAAAAATTTTCAAATCTAGGGTGATCTTTTTTTTTAGCTTTCAACAACACTCATTAAACACCCGTTAGGACAGCTCGTAGTTTCCCTGGCACCTTAAGTCTTCCTGACAGTTACCCTTTTAGTCTTAAGTATATCGCTACAACTCCCACCGAAGCAACCTATCGCTATGACCTTAGCAAGTCAAGCAAACTATCCTCATCTTACCCCAGAGATGTGTATCTTGCCAAGATATTTCCTTCGTAAATTCTGATCACTGAGACAAAAATATTTTATTTCCTATGGAACTACACTCGTTGTGACCTTCTTATCTCTCCCTGCTGAAGTTTTTCTCACCGATGAATTTCTTCATCGGTGAAACCATGGACCATGTCCTTCTGATAATCATTCTCTCCAAACATGTTGCCAAGTCCAATCCTATCGATGTATCATGGAAGGTCGACATGACTCCTTGAATTCTTCCTAGTAACATTGTCCCATTAACATAATCCTCCTTTGTTTTATTGGCAAGACTGGATGAATGTCTCTGGTTGACTTCAGGAACCTTACTCTAATGACTCTAGTCTGGCCGATATATTTCCTTGTGCTTTGAGTGGTAAGACATATGTAAGCTCGATATGACTTCATACCATCACAACGATGCTCATTATCTTGTTAATAGAGACTGGGAACTGTATTTTCCTGATATATATCCTTAAATGAGATTTCATCAGTATGACATTCCCGACCTCTTGTTGATATACTAGTGATTTGTGGAAATTTGTGTGTAAATTCTAAATATAGCTTTTTCAAAAATTTCCAAAATAAATCATGAATCTTTCAACATCTCCCCTAATAAATAGTTTTAAATAGAAAACAACATTTTCATTAAGTAATGTTTGTGTTGTACAACATAACTTTTTTCTATAAGGATAAAATTTTAATTTTTAAAATATAGATTCTCAACATCATTATCTAGAGAAAGGATATTTTCCATAATTTTTGATTACATATATATTTTTGAATTAATTTTTGAAGTCATTGTAACTATAATTTGGACATACATGTGTGTCGTACAACCTAACTAGCGTATATATCAAAATCCAATTTTATTTTTTGATGAAACAAGGACATAAATACCTAGGGAAAGGGTATTTTTTTATTTTTTTTTACAATGTTTTACTATTTTTCCACCTCTACAAAATGAAGAGCTTGATGTTCGAAGAAAAACCTAAGTTTAATTAAAATTAAATACATACCATTGGTTTACTAGTTTTTGAATAGCTAGAAAGTTGGTTGCAATTCTAGGTTTTCAAAAAGCAGAACTTCCTTGTTCCTATTTGGGCATACCATTTTACATGGGCTCTAACAAGTCTTTGTTTTGGAATAAGACTATAGAAAGAATAAGAGCAAGAATAATTTCTTAGAAAGAAAGATGGCTTACATTATCTGGTAGAATTTTGTTGGTTAAGTTAGTGCTCGCATCTATTCCAAACTAATTTTTGGTTGTGTTGCAAGCCCCAAAGGGTGTTATTCACAAAATTGAGAAACTCATAAAGGAATTTTTGTGGAAGGGAAATTTGGATGACAAAAATAAGCTTCCTCTAGTTTATTTGGAGAATATGTGTTCTGATAAATCAAGTGGTGGAGTGGGCTTTCATAATTTATCTGCAAGAAATATGGCCTTAGGGGCTAAACTTTCTTGGAGAATGTATGCTAGGCCGGATATTAAATGGTGTAAGTTGATGTAGAGCGAATATTTGGATAATCATGACTCATCCAAGATATTTACAATTTCTAACCCCTCAGGGGGTTCAGTTATGTGGAATTTCATTTTGGCTTGTCAAGATGTCATTAGTTCTTTCATTTCTTGGGAAGTTAATAGGGGTGATCAAGTATTTTTTTGGAGAGACTCTTGAAATGTTTGTTGCCTCTTAATTTGAATCAAGACACACAACTAGCTGAACATTCTCTTTCACAAATTTGGGGAAAGTAATTAAAGGATTATATTTCTTCTTCTAATCCTATGACATGCCTTGTCAAGTGGAAAGACTTTTAACAACTATTCTGATACCAGATAATCAAAAGAATATACTATCAAATATTTTGAAGGAAAGGGTTGTTTATCTTTCCCACTATCTGGATAATATTTTTTGGGAACCATCCAAGAATGGGTTGTATAAAGTCAAACAGGGCTATAAGTCGATCATTTCTCAAACATCTGAGACTTAGTCTCAGAGAGCTTTTATTTTATGTTGGAATTCAATGCAGTTACCCAAGACAGGTAGCTTTTTTTGGTTGGCTCTGAAGAAAAGGATCCTAACAAGTGATTGTGTAGAAAATTTTGGAATAACAAGAAATTTCAAATGGGTTTTGTGCAAAGAGGAATATGAAATAGTTGATCACCTCTTAATTTCTTATTTAGTGGCATATGAGGTATGGACCTTCATCATGGACAAGCTAAATATTTCTTTCCCATTACCTAGTTCTCTTTGGGATATGTTTTCTAGCTGGCCAATTCTTTATAAGTCAACACTATTTGCATGTATCTGGTTAGTTACTTCAACTTTGGTAATCTGGTCAATATGGTTGGAAAGAAACAAATGTATATTCATGAATCAAGATGTTTTAGTTCAGAGAATTAAGGTAATGGTTGAGAAGGAAATTTTAGAAGTTTGTAATTATTATGTTGGCAACTCCAAGTCAATTTACTCCTCATATATCAACTGGGATAATTTTATTTTAAACTATTGGAAACATATAGTTTTTCCACTTAAGGGGACTCCAATGCTTCCAAATACTGGAAAATTGGATAGAACCAAGGTCAAATAGATTCCTCCAACTTCAAATTTCTTTAAAATTAATTTTGATGGTGCGTCTCATGGAAAAATAGGCACATCAAGGGCTGGTTGTTGTATTTGGGATTCATCAAGATCTTTGGTAGCAGCTAACGCAGTTCATCTTCATCCTTGTACAAATAATATGACAAAATTTCAAGCATCAATAGCAGGTTTATCTTTGGAAAAGGACGTTACTATAAATAAACTACATGTGGAGGGTGATTCGCTTCTGATAATCAATGCATGAAAATCAAAGAGTATCTGTAATTGGAAAATAAGATATGTTCTTCAAAAAATTTAGAATTTTTTGTCAACTTTTGAAGACATTTGCATCTCCCATACTTACCAAGAAGGAAATATATTAGAGAATGGCCTTGCTAGTCTGTCTTGTGATAATAAGGAGCATATAATCATAAAAACTGAGGAATAACTATTGAGGTTTTCTTACCTTCAATAAATAGTCTTGTCAAAAAAATATCATTCAACTTAGTAGTTTTATTGGCTCATATGTGCTCATAGTAAAAGACCGAGTTCAATATGAATTGGAGGTTGGATTTGTTGAGAAAATGATAGTATATTAGGTTTTATATAGTCTGATGGTCTACAATTATTGTTTTAAATGATGACTAATTGTCTTAGTGACACTTATTTGATGTGGCAACAGTTACCTGTGGAATACAAGTCATGATTGAAAGGTTTACATGGTCAAAAAATTTGCTCTGTATGGATGAGGATTAATTTAAATAATGATGGCATAGTATGGTGGGAATTATGCCAGTTTTGATTGTCATATCTTATCAATTTTAAATAATGATGGAATATTACGATGGAAATTTCTTTGTATTGTGTAAACATTCTCTTAGTCACCAAGTTTAATGAGTAATGATATTATCATTTAAAGCCTCAAGGTTACATCAGATTATTCTGATGGAGGATGGGTTTTTTGATTGCCATGATCTGTTCCAATAGGACACTTGGTTGTCACTCCTTTTTTTTCTAATGTGCTTCTTATTTTCTAGGTACACTAACTCATTTGATTGCAAAATCTGACAAAAGCTATATAATCAGATGTATCGTTGGGCACTTATGCAAAATTTTATCCCCGATGTTCGTTGAAATTTCAACGAACCTTATTTTTCATCGATGTTTCAACGAAGATCTTTCACCAAAATTTTGACGGACTTGGAAAGTAAAATTTTGGCTGACATAAATAAAAATGAACTCGACTATTTATTGCAACAATGTTTTGCTCGACGATTTTCTTGGGGAGAATCAGAAAAAACTCAAGAAGATATCGCCAGGTTGAGGGTAGTCATTGTATTTTTCCAAAATTCATTTGTGAAGTCAGATTTGTACTTCCAGGTTTGAAAATCATATTTTAAAGCAACATCTCATTAGATTTCATTTTTAGTCTTGTGCATTTTGAGAATTTCATTTCTAGATTTAGACTTGACTTCCCAAATTATTTATAAGGGAATTGTTTATAAATGATGGAAAATTCTTGATGGATTTGGACAAAGATTATATTTGCAAGGTTTCAATTTTAACCCTAATGATCAACTTTCAATAGATTGGGAGCCATAACTAGATAATATAAAAGGCATAGGGATAGCTACAAAGTGAAATAGTTGTCAAGATTTAGGCCTAGAGGGTTGAACAAAGAATTGAGAATGTTTGATAGTGGATAGTTAGAGCCATTTAGCTATGATATTTTTGAAGACTACTTCAAAAAGATGTACTTTTCCCTTTGCCAAGTTTTATAAATAGATTTTAGACCTTAGATGCCAGTGTCTTATAAAACTAGTTATGGTATATCTATTACCTGAAGTTCTTGAATTCATCTTGACTCTATACAAATGTATCTATTTTTTATTTGAACAAGAAAGAGAGAAAGCAACCAATTTGTAAATATTGTGAGATATTTAGAGCAACAAACTAAAAAATGAAAAAATGAAGGTCAAGACCTCTCTATTTTTATCATTTCACTTAAAATTTTTCGATGCTATCAAACATCTAGCAAGCTATAAATATCATGCAGATTATATGATTTCTATTTGTTTTATACTTTGGAACAGTTTACAAGATGAAATTGTCTCCTCATGTAGAAGTATAAGCTACCGAATTCCTCCAGAAGTTGGTACAGGAATCAAAAGATGAACCTATCAAATTGGAAACCAAAATTTTTGTGGTAAGAAGAGTTGATTTTGACATGAATGTCATGTTGTAACAACTTTGTTAAGTAGTACAATTTATTTAGTTATTTGAAAATTTGGTGATTTGTGTGTAGATATGCCACCATATGAAACTAAGTGGAAAAGAGCACTCCTTACCTTATCAAGTAATATCCAGGTAAGATGTTATAAAAAATAACTTGTGCTTTTAGTGAAGCTGGTCAACCTACTCATGCTTTTCCATGCTTAATTTTTTTCTTTTGGATAGAGCTACTTATGATAAATTTTTAACTTTCCTTGCAACCTGTGTATTACCCTCTCAAGTTATTAATTGGTTAAAATCATTCTCTTATAAAGGATATAAAATTCCTTAGTACTTTAGATTGTCCTTTATGTTAAGGGAGGCATCTAACTATTGTTTATATAATTCAACTTTATTTGAGAGTAGGCATATTTAATTTCTATGTTGTAGATTTAGACACTAAAAGAAAGTATTTGACCTTATTAGGAAAAATAAAGATAAAGAGATGAAATTGCATCACATCTCTATTGAAAGTGATCGCATATCCTTTGTGATACATTCCCTCTAGCAACTTGACTATCCTTTGTATTTTAGGTTATGCATGAGTTTATTCATTTGATTTCAATGGCCTTGCATAACACTTGAAGAAATTAATTGTGGTAGCTGCTTCAAATATTGTCCATGCACTCCTTAATACACTTGTAGGTTGTCCTCTTTTGAAACTTTGTGAGATGGAAATATTTATTAGTTTACCATACTTCTATGAAGAAAATGAACCCTTGACAAGATTTATGATGATTTAAAATCTTTCTTGACTGCTCAGCTAATTTTCTTTATGTATCTTTTAAAGTTCGTCATACTACCCTATCACTATTATTATTAATTTCAATGCCCCCTTCATAGTTATGATATGGACTAATCATTGTTCATTTGATTAGTCATGACTGTGATCTCATTTTGGTAATCTATAGTAAAGTGTCATGCCTTTCTTTGAAGTCCATTTCCTTAAGTATTTTCTCTTTGTTTGTTTCTCCTTAACTCTATAGTATCCCTATATTGCATATACATAATAATAAAAATTATGGTGATAAATAGTGGACATGGGTATAACATCAAGCATCATACAAATGTAGTTTATATCTACATGTATAATACCCTGAGATACTAATATTCTAGTAATAGTCAAAGAATCGTCATCAAACTATATTTGTTGATCAAATACAATGAAAAATAAAATATATTAAAATTAAAACATTGATCTTTTTTGTCTACTCCACTATAAATAATAAATACTCCCAACACTCAAATTGGAAGGAAATTTCTACAGTCTTTATTATTTACAGTGGAGTAGATAGAAAAGATCACTGTTTTATGTTTTACTATATTTTATTTTGCGAATAGCATTGGACAACAAAATGGCCAATACACTATCAAACATAATGATTGGAACCTATGAATATATAGGTTATCAATCTTTAATCAATTCACATGAGAAATCATACTAATGAATAGTATCAATGAAACTTTGATACTATATAACAATGACTAGTCTCAGTTTGATGACATTTCAAGACCAATGCCTGAATATAATTTGGGCCTCATGAAATTGAACATTGTTTTCATTCAACCATGATATAATATTCTTACAAGAAGCACAATACTAGTATGATTGAATGTATTAGAGGAAATAGGAGTTAGAGTAGATAAAAAGAGAACAAAAATATTGTAGTGTAACCTTATTATTATATAAATAAACAAAAAAATAATAAGAGTAGGAACCCCAAATATCATGTTCATTGTCTATGTGAATAAGTGTGGAATAGAGTGACCCCTTATCTATTTCAATTGCTGATAAGGTTATGGTTTATTCTTATTCTCCTTTTCATAGTATAAGCTCTAACCAATTTTTAATATTTAGCTTAAAATTCAAGATAGTATTCCATATTGATTCTATATCAATAGGAGGGAGGAAGTTGTATATGGATTCTAGAATAAACATTGTAACCAAAGACACGAATTACATGGATGTAAGAAAATTGAATACAAATGGCAATAGATTTGACATATAAAACCAACCCTATGATATTTTGAAGCACTATTGTAATGGTGAAGTCAATTTAGATAGAGGATTGCTTCATAAGTAGATGGAAGTGTACGAGACGTTTGAATTTTCTTGTGAGAACAAGATTTAGCTTATCCTACAAAAATAGGAAAATGAAGTGTTGTCCTTACAAAACAATTTTTTTGAGAGTGTGGAAGTGAAGGTCTATACAAGATTGTTTGTATGTATTTTATTTAGCATAAATATGTTAGGATCGGTCTCAGCAATCATTTTAGTCTTTCAAAATTATATCATCCTTATTCATCCATACACTAATTTTTGTCAGATGGATGTAATCATTAAGGAAGACCCTTTCATTATTCCCTTAATGGATTGAATTTTCAAGGAGGTCATCTAATTGGTGTTGCCTATTGATATCCAAAGCAGGGTTGTGAATAAGACTGATGACTATGCAAACTATATTGTAGATAAAATTCATAGATCTTTTAACTTTATCAAGGCATATAATAGGGTGGTCCACTTCAAATGAAACTCTTTATTATGCCATACTATTTTATTTCAAGAATTCATTTGTGAAGTCAGATTTGTACTTCCAGGTTTGAAAATCATATTTTAAAGCAACATCTCATCAGATTTCATTTTTTGACTTATGCATTTTCAGAATTTCATTTCAAAATTTTGTTGTCCAAGTTCAATATTATGATTTTAGGAGTCTAACAGTTGGAAATTATAGTAAAATCAGAATTTAATAATTTTTGGAATTAGCATTTTAATGTATTTTTTGGGGTCATTAACTTTAGACTATCTTCTCTTTTGTAGGGGTGGTTGCATGCCGATTTTTTTTGGTATAAATATCATAATTATTAGATTTTTTTACCTGTCTATGATTAAAATTTTTTGGAGTGTGAGTTTGATATTTTTTGAAGATCTAAATATTCAAGCTTGGTAAAGAAAAATCATGTCAGATAATATTAGTCCAGAACAAAATGAAGATTCACTTGATAGATTGTGGGCTAGATTGAAAAAAAAGGGTGATGGGAAATGTTATTATCCTTACAATAATTTCAAGGGATTAAAGATGAGAAGAATTTTAATCACAATAGTTGAGAAACATTGTAGGCAGCATGGTCACATTGAAGGGGGGCATGATTATCGTCCATTGGTAAGTTGTTCATTATATGTTGTTATATTGATTGAATTTGTAAATTTTTATACTATTTTAACATTTTATATATATATAAAATCACTTGATCATGATCATGGTTTATTTTTGTTTGTCATTATTGTAAAGGTGGGGCACCCTAGGGAACATGATATGGATTATCACAACCTAGAGAATGTGGTTTTGTAAGCGGAGGAACATGGAGCTGTGAATATCGAAGATGAAGTTAATGATCCTATGGAAGAAGATGATCATGCACTAGAAAACACAGTTGAAGATGATGGTACAAATACATTGATCCATGACACATTTAGTGGCACAGTTGATCATGTTGATCGAGATGGCTTTGATGATCATGATTTACTTGTACTTGAGAAGGCATGGGAGCCCCTTTATGAAGGCTCCAAAAAAAATCTTCTCTTTGTTGTATTTTTGCTAGTGAATTTGAAGGTTATGAATGGTTTATCCAACATAGCAATCTCACGGATGTTAAGGTATGTCATATATGTCATATTTTTTCATCTATTTTAATTGTTGTTAGTTCATCACTAGTAAATAAAGGATGAATTATGTACCATTAATATTCTTTATATTAACAAATTATTTTTTGTTGTAGATTATTGGTGAATTTTTTTTACCACCATCAAATATTTTACCTCGCTCATATTGAGATTTATTTGGCATTATGAAAGATATTGGAATGGAGTATCAAGCAATAGATGCATGTCCCAATGATCATATTATATATCATAAACAACATGAATTTGAAAAAGAATGCCCAGGATGTCATATCAGTAGATATCGAGCAGATCAACTAACAAAAAAGGTGCATCGCAAGGTTCTTCGTTATATTCCCATTCTTCCAAGTATGCAACAATTATTTAGGTGCGAAAGCTTAGCGCAATTTATGGATTACCATGCAAAAAATAGAAGTGGATATGGAATTCTTCGAATGCCTACAAATGGTTCTACATTTAGGGACATGGAGGGAAAATGGCCATACTTTAAAGAAGAACCTTGTAATCTCATGCTTTCATTGGTAGTGGACGATGTCTATCCATTTGGAGAGCTGAGATCTATTTACTCAGTGTGGCCTATTTTTGTTATCAACAATAACATTCCTCCATGGATGTCAATAAAGAGGGAGCACATAATGTTGGCAATGATTGTTCTAGGTATTTGTTTACATCAATTTTCTTTAATGTAGTAGCATATCATTTGTCTTATTTGTTGCATAATGACTTATATTTTTTCATTTAATAGTCATGTACATTAATTTATGTATATTGCAGTATAATGGCTATAATAATTACGTAATTTTTATGTTCATTCAACTAGGAAAGTACCAAGTTAAACATATGAATGTATATATCGATCTTCTTATTGACGAGTTACTAAAGTTATGGAATGGCGTCACTATGTATGACGTATCTAGACCAACAGGAAAAAGAATATTTTAATTCCATGAAATTCTTGTATGGACAATTCATGATGCCCTAGGGCTAACACATTTTTTTGGCATGTCATAACATTTGACTGCATGACTTTAACAATATTTAATTTTATGAAGTAGATATCATGTATGCTTTTTAAATAATCTATTCATTATATATAATTATAAAAACTGACATATTTAATCCAATTATATACGATTTGCAGGTCTTCAAACAAAGGGAAAATTTGCATGTCCAATTTGTGGTCCAAAGATGAAATCTCGTCATTCAAAAAGTTTAGGAAAATAGGTGTTTGATGAGTATAGGCACTTTCTCCACAAAAATCAAAAGTATCGAACTACTGAAAAACATCTTTTCAATGGGGAAGAAGAGACTACATCAAAACCACAAAGAATGACACCTCGCCTATGGAATTTGGAATATAATAGAATTAATCGTCAAGGTTATACATCGAATCAAATTTTTTATCTATCATATATGATATGTTTTGAATTTAAATTTTTATATTGAGCTGTGTTTACTCATCTGTAATTGACAATGATTGTCGTTGTTAATTTGTTTAACTTATATACTTCATGAAGTTCGTCAAGGCATTAATGGTCGACTTCCATAGGGACTGAAAAGTTATCCCAGACAATTTAGTAGGTTTCCCTACTATGAGAAGCTACAAATTATGCATTTGTTTGATAAAATGCATATCAGAAAGAATATGACAGAAACGTTATGGAAAATATAGGATGGAAGGCATGACAAAAAAAATGTCAAAATTTTTAGTGACATTCAGGAAGCCAATCATGCAATGAAAATTTTCATTCAATTAAAAAGAGATGGAGACCAAATTAATATAAGTGTCTTTCCTTGGTTATTCATGGAGCAGCAAAGCAATGCTATAAAAGAAGTCATACAAAAAAATCGATTTCCCATAGGATTTGTTGCGAACATAAACAATATCATAACAAAGAAAGGTGAATTTGGGTCAGGGATGAAAACGCATGATTGGCATACCTTCATTAAGGTAATTATTTTGGTATATTATATATATTTGTATATTGCATGTAATTTTCAGTGTATTATGTTTACTACTTTTGGAAAAATAATGAAAAGATCATTTTATAATTGTTGCAGTACATTCTACCTCTATCTCTCCTAGAAAACTTCGAAAACAATGTCAAGCAAGTTATATATGATCATGGAAAATACATGAGGTAAAGTAGTGATATTTGTTCAATTTGTTGTATATTTTTGTTAAATCTTGTTAATATTTTTGTGTCTTGAATCACTTGTAGATGGATGTCATCTAAAGCAATCCATAAAGAAGATATAAATTAGTGGAAGAGAAAAATTCCACATCTAATGTGTGAAATGCAAAAGTGTCTACCTTCGACATTTTTCAATGCACAAGAACACTACCTCATACACCAAGTTGAGGAGATTGAATTGTGTGGACCTGTACACACAAGGTCAATGTGGGTGGTTGAGAGGCACTTGAAATTTTTGAAGGCTTTGGTTAGACAAAAAGCACATCCTGAGGGTTCTATGGTGGAGGGATATATGGTATACCAGACCATGGTGTACATTACTGAATATCTTCCTATGTTTGCAGCAAAGATCCATATAGATAAACAGATAAACAGGTACATATAAATATATTAATCACCCATATTATTTAATTATTTTCAATTATATTGATGTATATATATGTTGAGATTTTTTTCTTTGCATACATTCAGCCAAGAATAAATATGTTTATCAACTAACGATATTGCAATAATTTTTACATGTTTGACATATTGCTGGTGAAACACCACAAGGCTATGTGGTGCAATGGTCATAAATTTTGAATCAAAATGTTGGATGACATGAAGAAAAATTGTGATTCTGGGATAACTGTAGTCTTTTAGGTGACTAATGTTTCATCTAGAAGCGACATACATCCAGAAGTCTCAAAAAATCAATACTATGGGATTTTGGATGATATACTTGAGTGTGACTTTAAGTCCTTCAAATTATTTATTTTCGTCATCCTATGGTACAGGCTACGATTGAATGAAAATGATCCTGAGAGAACTGTTATTGAACATGATAATGGATTTACCATGGTTAATACAAGGTATTTTGAGCGAGCTGGAAATGAGCCCTATGTTCTTCCAAGCCAATGTGAGCAGGTATTTTACTCAGAGGTTCCAGGTAAACTAGGTTGGTCATATGTTGTTAGACATGATCCAAGAGGAAGAATGGTAAAGTATAATGTGGCAGAAGAAGAATATACCAAAGAAATAGAAGATGATGTAGATAATGATCAGGATCAACAGTTAGTTGATGATGTGTCTGACAAAGATGTCAAAGAGGAGGAACTAGATCATGAAGATGATATCTGTGTGGATGATGACATTATCAAAACTGATATGAATGATGATGTTGATATGAGGATGATATAGACAAAGATCTGGATGAAGAAGAAGATCAATGACATTGAAATGTATGAGTTATGCGATTGTAATATATATTTGATATTAATTTCTTGATAGAATTATATTTTAATTATGTGGATACATAATTAATTCATGATGTTTTTAATTTTCATGCCATTACATAATTAATTCATGATGTAATTTTTAATGTTTAATTTTAATTCATGATTTTACAACTATTGTAGCTCTCCTAGAAATTTCCATATGATCATAATGAATAGTGTTTTAGGAAATTTCATGAAAGATGACACTTTGATCATAGTAGTGAAATAATTGCAAAGTTGTTTAGATTTTTTAGACCAATCACCCTTTGCAATGTCATTTTTAGGATCATCTCCAATTTGATTAGTAGGACACATAAGGTAGGATTTGATTGGGTTATCTTGGAAGAACATTGTGACTTTGTGTAATGTGAGAAAATTTTGGATGGGGTAGTGGTGCAAGAGCACCTAAAACTCATAAAGTGATCATTGTAAAGGTTTTTGATGGTTGAGGATTTAAAATACAAGCTCTTGACATTCCAAAATCTATGTTTTTCTTCAAAATTTCTGTATTTTTCCTGTTTTGCAGCACTGTACAGTCACATACAACCATATTTTGATGTAAAATTAATTCCATGTCATGAATATATGTGTTATCTTTGATTTGAATCTGATTTGAGGGATTAAGGCATTGATTTGAGTTAGAAAGCTTAATTTATTTTCATACAATCTGGTTACCCTATTTTTGAGGTTTTTGTAGTCCAAACATGATATAAAGGGGCTCTTACACTTTTTGTGATTAATGTAGCTTGTGTAAGAGGCCCCATGGAAACTATTGTAATTTTTCGATGCATGAATATGGAGTAGGATGAGAAATAAATAAGGTAAAGTTGTTGTCCTCAAGAGTTTTGTGAAGAAAAGCATGTGAAATGAGAGGTTTAAATGTAGGTTTCAACAAAATATGTATGGGTGATCTGAGTTTATGAATTTTTACCCATGTACAGACCTAATGGGTTGTTTCTGAGTTCCATTTTAGGTCTGGGAGGTTGTGGAAGTAGGAGATTCAATAAACCCTCATGATTTTGGTCTAAAACAAGGGTTTTTAGGTTTGGAAAGAATTTGGTTGTACAAGTGGAATATTTTTGTGGATTTGGAGGTTTGGAGCCTGTTAGCTCTCAAAAACATAGGTAAAAATACCTCAAGAGGTTTCCAATCTCTTGATACATTTTAGGGTAACAAATAGGGCCAAATGATTTGAACCTTCTTCTCTTCAGGTGCTGCCAAACCTAGGTGAGTCTACCTTTGCGAACTAAGCAAACTTAAGTGATGTGATATTGTTTACAACAATCTATTCACAATGGAAATATTATAATGAGCATTTATAATCCTAATAAAGTGTATGTGTAATATTATAATATGTCCAGCTAACAGATGTAAAAAATAAAATGGACAAAAAACTTTGCCAATTTAACTATATGTATATATAATTTTAAGTTATTTTTATTTTAACTAAAAGTACTCAAGTAAAACATACAAATTAAATGATATTTATGATTGTAAAATTTATGATTAAATATATCTCATAGAATCCTTTTTTCCGAATTTGAAAAAAATAATTCTATATTATAGAATACATTTATTTAAATTTTAAGATGAAAATAGCAAGGAAAAATCAAACAATTATCTTTATGAATGAAGTATATTGGCGTGAAATTAAATATGATTTGTATTCCAATGTAAAAATTACAAAGAATGGAAACAATTCTTTCAACACATAAACTATTATGTAGCAGTCAATTAAAATGATCTAAATAGTCTAATAATTTGACCATTAACATATAGCAATTTCTATAGAGTTGTAGATCTCTTCCATTTCAAAAAAACAAAACAATATCGGGTAGATAATCAAACATCTTTCATTTCTACAGTGAATTATTTATCCTAGAGGAACTAGCATATAGTATACAAATAAAACCAACAAACCCAGAACTACCCCTATTTTCAAGGAGTTTAGTTTTCTCCCCTTCCTGATCTCCCTAATATTCCTAGATTAGTGTAATTGACTGAAAGTGATTTAATTCTTCTTTAAAGAACCCAATTAATCATATCACATAAATACAACAAATGTGCACTGATAAATTGAACATATACATGATATTTCAACTTAAATTATCAAGAAACATTAGGTTGGACACAATCAAACAATTGTAGAAATTCTACAAACAACTAATACCAGAATGGAACCACCGAATCAGAAATCTTTCATTATCTCCTTCAAAATATTATACATGCAACATGGTCCTTTTGGATATAAACATTCTGAAATATTATTTTTCTTGCTATCTATCTTCTATTGTACTACTACCCTCTTATTCATTTCTACCAAAAATGGATATTTATACATCAATCGTATGAAAGGACACGTCCTTTCAGAAATGTCTTGTGCTTGAAACAACAATAAAATTAAAAAGTAATTAGGCTCTGTTAAGCAATAAGTGAACTTTCAATAACTGGTCCAAGTAGTCTCGACACCCATGCGTATCTATATCTCCCAATGCATTTTGGATCGTTATCTCCATTTTCACCATCTTCTCATTCCATTCGCATGCTTCATCTAATGTTATATCTTTCTCGGTAGCCATAAGTTAAATTTATATAAGTGATCCAAGTAGACTCGGCACCCATGCATATATGTATCTCCCAATGTGTTTTGGATTGTGATCTCCATTTTCACCATCTTCTCATTCCATTCGCATGCTTCATCTAATGTCATATCTTTCTCAGTAGTCATCTTCAGAATCTCCTGTAGTACTAACTCACTTTCATCTTTCCACCTACTCATTTCTTTTAATCTCCCTCTATCATCAAAGAATGTAGTCAATCCCTTTTTGGTAGCATCTATTAATCCTTGCACATCCCCTCACAATTCTTTAAACAAGTTTTTATGCTTATTCATAAGATGATTTGCAGCCTCAATCGCATCTTTATTAGGAGCATCCCTCTGGTTAATTTCCTGGAGCTTCTCTAGGATCCTACCATCCATTCTTTCATATTCTCGTAATGCATCAAAGTTTTGTGAGTGTATTCCCCAAAGCTTATTCAACCAAGTTGTTAGACTAGCTTGTCTCTTCTTAATCACTACAACAAGTGTGTCATACTTTCCTTGAGAATATGCACTCAAACCTTCCCAATGATCTTTTATTTGTGAACTTTTACCATGGGTGAGCAGCTTGGTTGACCCCATTGTAACTCCTAATAAATCTTCCAGACACTCTTTTCTCTCAGCATTCTTTCATGGCTAGTTTTGTACATTTCCTTTTCCTTGATCAATGCATGTATTTGAGCTTTGTTTAGTTTTTGTATGTTGATCCCAATCTCTACTATCGCCACAAGATCAACCTCCCCAATTTTTAGGGTCATAACATGCCCAAATTCCTTCTCAGTATCAATGAAAACTGATTTCCTATGAGGTGGATACAAGGCCCAAATCATTAATGAATCTTCATCTAGATTGTAGTTTGATCTTGCATCGACCTCTGTCACCTTTTCCAGGAAGAGCTTGTGTGTAGCATTACTGTCGTTCAGGAAAATGTCAAAGACTACTACAGAATTGAGATCTAATCTTGGAAAAATCATGACACCAAAAATTTCTAGCATTTCCCTTCCCTTTTAGGGGTCATGCTTGCCATCTCTCTTTCCACATCAGTTTTTAAATTACTCAACAACTGTTCTTCATTACCTGGTGCGACATTGTCAACCAGTTCTCTTATCTCTTTTTCATTTTATCTACATGGGAATGTCTTAAATTCTGGAGATTTTATAAATTCATCATTTGCTACAAAGGACTTATATTCTGCATGCCTTGCATTTGTATCTACACTTTCTTCAATATTCAAATCCCTGGTAGGACAAGTGCAATCCCGATTTTTCAACCTTGACATCTTGTTAGGTAGATGTTGTGGTACATTAGCCTCAAATGCCTCTTCTCTAGAAGACAACAACTCTATATCTTGCAACTCTTGATTATGTTGCTCAAGCAACATTTTTGCTTCCTCTATCTCCAAGTTCCTAATCATATCATCAAATTGGTAGGGCACATGGTGATACCCTCCAAAGTTTATCCTTTGTTTAGTAGAATCGATATACCCTTCTAGATCAAAATTCTTTCTTAGTGGTCCTCTTTTCATGTTATATTGAAGTAACTTATCTAGAATCAAATTATACCCTTCCTTTGCTAATACAGTAAAATCACTGAAGCATAGTGTATTGGGCATAAAATCATATTTTCCAAAAGAACTTAAATTCATAACACTAGAAAAATCCATTTGCCTAACAATTTCCAAGTATGCAATCTTGTCAGGAACCATTTTAGGAAAAATCAATAGGGCATCTTCAAATACATTAGCCCTAATCATGGTAGCATTCTCCAAACAATACTAATCCCCCAAATTGTGGCTAATTGGTCCATTGAAATCTTTGGGCCTAAGAAACCTCTTTATCTCATCAGACAAAGAATAAGCACATGGATGATTATAAAACTTGTACAATGGTTTCACAAAATTTTCTTCAAAGTATACAAAACTAGAGTTAGCAAACCTGTTGTCCCAAATAATAGTCCATGATTGAATAGGTAATGCCATGCCTTCCTTATCAAATTGTGAAATACTCATCTCCTGAGGCCATAACCCTAGTTCTTGTTCGAAGTACAACACTATGTGCATGAATAGCGAGTAATTCCTAAGGTGTAAGATAAAGGCTGCACCTTTTATTGCCATCAACCCAGAATTGAGCCCTTTAAAAACATATAAGGAATAATCAAAAGGTGTAGAGTTGTGATAGAATATCTGTTGAAATTACCATGGGCACAATTTCCATATACTCAGGGACTTCCATTCCCAGTACTTGACCCACCGATAAATAAGTGTATTTCATATAGGGCTCAAAATTATCTACATGGAATGGGGGTCCTTCACTATCTTCTAGCGGAATTGGATTACCACCATGTCTAATTCTTTGCAAGGGCAATCTCAAACACTTATAAATGGTGGCCATCCTTTTGAATTATTTTTCCAGATCTTCACATATAATCTTTTCATTGCATACCCCTTCCAATTTAAAGACTCCACCTATTGCATCCTTTGATATGCATATCAACGGTTTCCCAGACAGGTCACAGATAGCTTTAAGTCTCGAATTATAATGAGTGGCCAACAATTTGACCAATTCAACATCAACAAAAACATTAGGGCAAACTAATTTTCCTAGATTAAGTTTCCATGGGTCACATACTAGTTCAAAGTGATCCCTCCTATAGTAATGAAATATAAATAGTTCATAACCTCTTATTGGAGTCCAAATATCTCCTATGAGCTTACATTTATCATCTAGTTTATCCACTTCTACCCTAAGTTTTGCAGAGCATCTGGTTTTGTGTCTAGAGCTAGGTAGTTGGTTGATAAGATCTTGATTCAGCTTATGCTCAGTACCCTCTGGCTGAATTTCAGTTTTCTACTTTTTCCCTTTCGACTGACCACTTTCCTCATGCTTTCTACCCTTTGATTTTCCTGAACTAGTGGCTTCCATTCTTCAAAATTGAAAATTTAAGGTATGAAGAACTTACTATTTTTTGTCCGAGATCTTAAACTAAGAGAATACCTTGGTCCTTCACTCGCTCCTCTACTTCTTCCACTATTAATTCTGCAATGATGTTTTCAATTGAATTCGTCTTGATTCCTGAAATTACTTATGCTCCGTGGCACCATTAATGTTTTAGCTAAAACACGAGTGTAGCTGGTTTTTTCAAAACTGCCATTGTCACATCATGTAATTTGTCGGCCAAAAATTTTCAAATCTTGGGTGATCCTTTTGTTTGAGCCTTCACCAACATTCATTAAACACTTGCTAGGACATCTCATAGTCTCCCCGACACCTTAAGTCTTCCTGATAGTTACCCTTTCGGTCTCAAGTATATTGCTACAACTCCCACTGAAGCAACCTATCACTATGAATTTAGCGAGTTGAGCAGACAATCCTCATATTACTCCGAAGATGTGTATCTCATCGAGATATTTTCTTCATTAATTCTGATCGTTGAGACATAATGATTTTATTGTCAATGGAACTGTACTCGTTGTGACCTTCTTATCTCTTCACACTGAAGTTTGTCTCATCGATGAATTTATTCATTGGCGAAACCATGAACCATGTCCTTCTGATAATCATTCTCTCCAGACATGTCGCCAAGTCCAATCCTGTAGGTGTATCATGGAAGTTCGGAAGGACTCCTTAAATTGTTCCTCGTAACATTGTCCCATCGACAGAATCCTCCTTTGTTTTATCAACAAGACTAGATGAATGGCTCAGGCTGACTTCAGGAACCTTACTTTGATGAATCTAGTATTGCTGATATATTTCCTTGTTCTCTAAGTGGTAAGACATATGTAAGCTTAATATGACTTCATACCATCACCTCGATGCTCATTATCTTTCCAATAGAGACTGGGAACTATATTTTCTTGATATATATCCTCAAATGAGATTTCATTGGTATGACATTCTCGACCTCTTGTCGATATAATGAAAAAGATATGCATTGGTATAAAATTATCTATGGATCAGAGAGACCTACCTCATCTTATGTCGATATTATTTATACATTCAAATGCTCAGGGTTAGGTGAATTTTATGGGACCGTATGATAAAAATTGACCTAAACATGGGTGAATATGTTATGTAAAGAAATTTTTTATACTTTTAGTACGAGCTCCTTAGGAAACTTATGAGTACAGACAACCATAAAATTTTCAAAATCTTACAGTTCTAACAGGTCCTTAGTTAGGCAATTGATCAATTAAGTCTTGGTTTAACTTCCTCTCAGCTATCCCCAGTTCCAAGCCAAATCTAGTTCCCTTTCTAGGTCCAACCGCAAACATTCCTCAGTCCTTGCTAATGTTTCTCTTCCTTATGTTGAAGGTATCTCCCAAAAAATGTCCAAGATCCTTCTTAAAAAAGGCCTTCGTTGTGCTTTTAAACCCTTCTCTACCTTGAGAAAATGTATTCCTTCCCTCAAAGAGTCCAAAGACATCTTTCTTGACTCTGGAGTCTATAATATTGTTTGTTCATGTGGCATTCCATATATTGGGGAAACCAACCGTTCGTTTACCACTAGAATCAAGGAGCAGAGTGCCGACATTAAACATAAACGCACCTCCAAATCAGCCCTAATCGACCACTCCTCTTCCACTAAGCATCACATCAGTCTAGAAAGTGCCCAAATCTTATCCAAAGAAGATAATTTCTTCAGGAGAAAGCTTAAAGAAGCTATTGAAATAAACCACCATCCCCTGAACTTTAATCATGATGAAGGTTGGAGTTTGAGCTTGTCTTGGCACCTGTTGCTTTCCAACTTAAGATCCAAAAATCTTCCTTCTTGCCTCTAGTTTTTATCCTCCCCCTTTCTTGTCCCTCTCCCTTATCTCCCTCCATTGCTTGGGTTCAAACCCCCCCTTCCTTTCCTTGTCCTATTGGTTCCTTACTTCCCTTTCATCCTCTCAACTTATCCTCCTTCTCCTTTCCCTTCTCCCATTTCTTTCCTCCTATATGACGGAACTTCAAAATTTTACTCTTTGAATTCCATTTTTCCTTGCCCTTGTCCTGGTTTGTTATGTTGTTTGGGAAAAAACCTAAGGTTGGGGTTTTTATTTTTGGCCTTCATGAAAATCCTAATGTTCTATATTACACCTTGGGTGGGACCTATTCTGTCATTACCGTTTGGAGTGGGTTTTAAAAAAAACTTATGCCCCATTGCTTCAACTAGGTTGGGCCCCTTTTAATAAATTGTTTTAGATATTTCACCTGAATTTATTATTCCCTAAGTCTAGTTTGGCCCATGCCCCAAATTTAAATACAAATTTAAGCCATCATTTTGTAGCCGGCCTAGGCAATGTCCCCTTGTCCATTTAATACATGTTTTATTTTTGCAGGGAACAATTTTAAATGACCGTCGATCAACCGTCGGTTGATCTCAGCCATTCCCCGCAATCCCATGATGACCCCACCACAAAGTCCCAAATGATTTCGATATCATGGGTGAGAACCATGTGTCTTAGTTGGCAATGCCAAAAAGATAATCAAATTGCTTTAATATAGCTGTCGGGTTTTAATGTGTTATATGATAGGTTACTAAACTGGCTACGAGATGCACGCTCTCAAAATCAATGAAGATGTTATATCTTAATGAAAAAGTTGCTCGATAGTTATGTTCAACACTAGTGACTATATTGAGCGAACATGATTGCCAATGGTGGAGATCAATGGTTACCCTCCATTGTGTGATCAGAAGATGCAAGGTGTTTACTGATCGTGATATCACGGGCACGTGCCACGTGTATTTCTTTGGTGATGCATAATGTGATAGGCCCTTGGTGCTGAAATGGAGATTATGTTAGCCTGTTTGAAGACATTCGTTCGATGATCTGACAAAAGTGAATGATCGACGGTTGGAATTCAAATTCACATAAAATGTGATTGGAATTGTTGGTGCAACATGCAAGTAATCTTTAATGGTGGACGATACGTCTACTAGCTCAGTTTGATTAACATATAATGATTTTATTTCACTCTATTGTCTCACAAAGTATTCAAGCACCTTTGTCAAATATTTTCAGAGCCAAGGACAAAGTTACGAGTTGTCAGAACATGGATTTGGTCTTCCACAAAGCATAAATGCCATGAGCTGTTTTATGTGCTTCCTGGTAAATTTAATTGAGATTTTGAGAAGAATTGTGGTGTGCTTGTCGAAAAGCTTGTTGATATTTTTTTTAGGGTTATTGGTTAGTTGAATTGTAAGAAATTGCAAGGTTTTTCTATAATTTCATTTTTTGTATAGCCCTAGTCTATTCAAAATATTTGAAATTTTAAGGAAGCCCTAGTTTACTTGAGATGGCACTGCCAAAGCAACATTCTATCCATGTTGATTATTTATAGAGGAATTTGTATGATGATTTCCTTGATCAACTCCCATTGTCAACAAATGATAGGAAGAGGGGTTTGGTTTTAATGTATGGAAGAACCCTAGGTGAAGGATTAGTATGCAAGAATTCTAACATTGTTGATGTTAGGGTTCCCATGACTAGTCTGGAGATGTTTAGGCTGTGGTATGGATAGAGGAATTTTCCTCACCCTTTCTAAAATGGTTGGAGATATGACATAGGGAAGCTGGTGGTGCCAAATGTGTTCCTCGATGTGGATTTGCTCAGGGTGGTGGCAACATGCTATGACCCTGTTACGAGAGTGATCAGAGATAATGATGGAGGGATTTTATTAAGTATAAACAGGGAAGAAATTCAACAAGTTTTTGACTTGAGTGAACCTAGTCCGTTCTTGATTTAGATAAATCTCGAGGAGATGAAGCAAGAGTATGTGAAGTCAAAGTCACTTTTCAGGTTGAAGTTGCTTCCTCCTCATCTGGAAAGGGCAGGTAGCTCAAGGATTTATATTAGTCCAAGTGACCAAGAGCCTTCCAGGCTAAGTTGTTTTGAAAACCATTTCTTGGCTACCTTTTATTCATTGTGCCAAATTTTGGATTTTAACCCTAACAGAGTAATTCCAACTGCCTATATGCTTATGGGGGTGCAAATAAAACAACCTAATTTATCTGTGGTTTATGATTTTGCATATTTTCTAGTAGAGAAGATACATGAAGGGTTGTTAAAGTTGCATGTAGGGGATGCAGACACTCCATTATTTTGGTATTCCTTGCTGATGTACATGTTATTGTACAAGAATTTTGACTTCTTCTAAGAGAAGATGGAGTTGAGGAAGGAGGTAAATGGAGAAAGACTACCGATGCAGGCTTGGACTGCAGATTTATCATACAACAAGGAGAGTGCCAGTTTTGTGCAATTTGACAATTGATTTTCTTCCAGACTCAAGGCTCAGTTGACAGTAAATTTACCTAGGATCCTTGAGGATTTACATGACTTTCTCAGACCGAAGGGGAGGAAGACAGTTTTAAAAGTTTATCACAACTAGGGTGACATTATCTTGTACCCAATCAACACTATTTTAAGGGTGTATGGCTTCCAATAAAATCCACATATCCTCCCATTCAATGTTCCAACAAGAGTGGGGTTTGTTGAGGTTATGTGGAAAATAGGTTGTATTCATGAAGACAACCTAACAGGGAAGGGAAAAGGGATTCTTTTCCTTGATTATACCATTGTATCTAATTTTGTGTTCTCAAAGGTATGATGGGTCCACTTTGGGAGGTTTTTTGATGATTTTCATTTAAGGTGTGGTCCCAGGAAACAACATGACCCTGAGGTCTTTTTTCCCTTATAAGACAACGGATAAATGGTGGCAGGTTTGCACATGAGTCAATTTTCCTAAGAATCTGATCAGGAATGAATTTGATTTGAACAAGGAAAAATGGATAGCATATGGGAATTTATTGTCCATTGTGCATAAAATGGATCCTAAATATGATCCATTAATGGAATTAACCCCATTCCACAAGAAAATTGATTTCTTGATGGACAAATTCAAGGAGATCATGGGTTTTTTGATGACAAAGAAGGTCAGCTTGGAGTTGGACTTTGGCATACAAAATCTAGATGTGAGGCCTGCTGAAACAAGCCCAACGTATCAATCCATGGTGAATTGGCCTATTTATAAGAGAAAGAGGAGTGACAATAGTGATGAGGAGGAGGAAGATAAGAAAGGGAAAAAAATGATGAAGGCATCAACACAACCAGGTCCGAAGATTAGGGCACCTAGAGGAATAAAGATCATTGATTTGGACTCATCAATAGAAGATAAGCTTGCACTACCACCATCAAAGCCAATCCCTAAGAGGAAAAGAGTTGAACTAGCACAAGAGACTCTGATGGATGAAATTATTGTCACAGATCAAGACATGCAGGTTGGTATTCCTTCCCCTCTCAGGTCAAATCAATTGGTTTTGTCTAATATGGATGTGAAGGGACAATGTGTGCAAGATGCCAGGATGGAGGCAAGCAAGGAATTTTTAGATGATGATGCATTTGTTAAGACTCCAGTTTTCTTACAACTAGTATGGAGAATGAGACTAGAAGAATATTAGGACAAATGGAAAAGGAGAAGAGAGTTGAAACCTGATAGGTCTAACTAGGAGAATGATGATGAAGTAAAGGCTGAATTGATGGAAGAATTAAAGAGCATCACTCCTGAGGAGGGGAGGAAATTAGTATCTTGGGCTGGTGTGATAATTTTTCCTAAATGGGATATAGAAGATGCAGTAGAATTTAATGCTATTTTAAAATCCAAGCATCGCATGCAAAATTTTGAGGAAGAGGTCAAGGCAACACTGCAAGATTCTGCCTTTAGTGAGGAGTATGAGACCCTAGCAATTTGGGCATTGGCACCTCAGGGAAGAAAGCCTAATGTTACTGACATTAGCCCAAACCTAAGGGGAGGGTTAATAATAAAGAGAGATTTTGAAACTTCAACTATAGAGGCTACAAACCTAAATATGAATGTAGCCAAACTGGCCCAGAAGACTGCTGAGAGGGAAGAAGCTGAAAATAAGAGCTTAATGGAGAAATATAATATTATTATTGGAGAATACAATAGGGTGCAACAAAGGAATGTTGAGCGGAAAACTAAGGTGGATAGGTTAAAGTATAGGAAAGTTGGGGAGTCCTTAAGTGCTCTTTGTATCATGACACTACCTTCCACATCAGGATCAGTACCTCCTACTTCTCCAAATTTTTATACTCCGGGGTCCCCCATCCAAACTCCTTCTCTCAGTCCTACATTAGAGCTAGTTGAAGAAGAGATTGAATACTCTATGGATCCTACTAAGAAGCAGTTGCTAAATAATATTACAGAGTTACAGGAAACTTTAAAGGAAAGTGAGGAAGGAGCACTTGTAAAGTAGAGTGAAGTTGTTGACACAGTTTTGAGGCACTTAAATGAAAAGGTTGATGGCAGATTTCCATCAGTATATTCTTGTATTCTTTATTTTTGGATGCAATAAAGAACATTACTAGGGATCAGGAAGTAGTTCTACCCTTAGCTGAGAAGTGGATCCTTAGGAAAAATGATTAGATATTATGTATAAAGCCTCTAGATTTGATATAGATAATAGGCCCCAATCATTAAGGCCTACTCAAATTTTTGTAAAGTCGTTGCACGGTTTTCAAGCCTTACTAGATGATTTGAGTAGGATAATCAAAGAATTGGTAAATATTTTTGATGATTGGAGTGATACATATTTACCTGATATAATTGATGCATAGGGAAATGTTAAATCACTGTAGCAATTTTAGGATAGAGCAGATGAGGTCATCAATGCACAAATCAAATTGATTTGTGATGCCTTAGACTATGACTTGTTGGTGAGTTGTATGAACAAGATCATTAGCACCAAAATTTTTTTGGAGTCTTTTGAGATAGAGGCAAATCAGGTAGTGGTTAAATACACACCTTATAGTGCTAAGGTGAATGAGGTGGTTAATTTTGATTGGATGACAGCTGAAGAATATCAGAGATGGGTGGATAAATACTTAACCAAGGAAGAGTAAGACAAAGTTGACTACTGGCAGATAACAACTCAGCCATTGTAGTTATAACAGATTTTGGTTATGTTTTGATGGTAGTTTTGGCACATGTTTCTTGAATTTTGCATGATGAATCAACCATTTTTAGTGGATGGGATAAACAAGAAGATTCTCCAGGGACTCAACTATTGTAACAGATTTTTGAAATGTCATAGGGTGGTCCAAGTGATTGGTGATATGTGTATTTCTAGCTCGATGCTTGTTTGCTCCTTAATTCTCTATAAGAAGGATTTCAAGTCCAAAAATATGGGCTAGCAAATTAGATAATTTTGGGTCGATTCTAAGTAAAGTTGCAGAGAAAATTGTAAAAAGCTTGTTGGTTTAGTGAAAATGCAAGTTAGGTTTTGTGTCATTTTGTAGTTGATTTTGAATTCATGGGAGTTTGAAGTTTCATGACAATACTAGCATTTGAATGGGAATGATTCATTTTGAAATCATGTCTCTCGATTGCATAAGCATATTAGAATCTTGAATAAAATAATCAATGGTTGTTTCGTTCATCTCACTGTTGTGGTGTGTATGATTCTTATTTTAGCTTTAATTCAAGGAATTAATTAAAATGCTTGAATGGGGTCATAGGTGGATATGTTTATATAACTATTTGATAAGTAGTATTGGGTTAGAATACAAATTGATGGTATTGTAAGGAAATATTGTCAGAGATCTTATATGTTATGTGTTAAATCTATCATGAATCCTTAGATGCTTATGAATTTGACTCCTCCAATGGCATATGGCATTGTTCTAAGTTTTTCTTATTTGTGGGGTTTAGTATTTGTTTGTATATGCTTAGATCTTGTTACAAATTTCAAATCAATGACTATCTTAAGTTGTGAATTTTTGTTGTAGTTATCTCATGCTCCAAATAGTTGATATTATTGATGAACAACCAATTCATTTCAGTATTATCTAGTTATGTTGATATATTAAATGAGATTATCTGTTGTTGTTAATGTTATTTATAATATTGGTGCAGAGGTTGTAAACACATTAAGGGATCACCCTCCCGGGTCTTACAGATCCCAAATTGTAGGAGGCTTTGTTAAATTCCTCATCAGTTGGTCCAGGTCCTTCGAGCTACCCCTGATTGGAATTGGCAATTCCATAGGTAGATTAGAAGATAAAACTGGTTATAGTAAAAAAAACCAACACTATCCCTTGGTCCTCTCTTTTTCCCGCTCTTGTTAATTTTGATTTGTTCCTGCTTCTTGCTTTTTCTTAGATCATTTTTTCTTCTAGTTTTTTATTTCATCATGTTTTGTTGAGTTTTTCTTTCATGTGTCTCTTCTCTTTGGGTCTATCCTTTTCTATTTATTGTTCCTTCTTTCCCTCCTTTTCTAATTCTTGTTTCTCATTATTTTATGACTATTCCTTACATTTTACAAATTATAGGTTTTTTCTAATTATGCCGAAGGTGTGTCCTATTTGAGATGAACAAGTTAAAATGGACCATCAACGGTTAATATCGATTGTGTACAGTGCAATATGATAATATAATTAGAAGAAAAAATTGGTAATTATATAAATATAAAATTTATCTAATAATTATGTTACATAAAAATATGTATAATATGAAATAAATTTATTATATTATATTAAATAATATTTATTAATTAGATAATTTAAACTTAAATAATAATTTTTTTAAATAATTTTATATAAAATCAAATATAATTAAAATGAAAAGATTATGTAAAATAATTATAAGAAAGAATTGTGGGAGGTAGGGAGGGCACCCTCCAAGGTGGTGGAGGATGGTGGCATGAATGACCACGTTGGAGCTATACAAGGGAGATAATGATGGGTGGAAATCCATGACAGTAGGAGAGAGTTGACTTGTCCTATCAATCAACTAAATGCACAGGGAAGACAACTTATCTATTTTCCTGAGGTGCAAGAAATATTAAAATCCATTCATTCATTCACTTGCATTTAGACAGCTCACATGTAGGAGAAGGAGGTTGGCGAGGCTGGTGGCGATGGGTAGAAGTGCTCATTGAAGGCTTGCAAAAAATGTCATGGGCATTTGTTCTCGTTCAGTGTTGTGGTTGAAGTCTGGATATCATTTTGTCAAGTGCTTATTGTTGGGACCCAAATGGCTGGGTCCTTGAAATTTTTGATAGAGGTTTCAGTTGCAAGTGTAGCTCGGTTTGGGGTAGACACCCCCATTTTTCTCAAGTCTAAGGATAGGCTGATCATATTTCATTTCATAATGGATCAATGCCTTAAAATAATTTTTCTCAACTATGAGCCTTTGGTGTTAGTTGCAGTCAAAATGGTCTTAGGTTCGAGTTTTCTGGAGGAAAGAAAGTATGGGCGCGATAATTTGCAGATATCTTCTCATTTTTTGGCTTCCCTATTGGATAATTTGGTCCAGAAGATTGAAGTAAGGACTTTAATGAGGAAATTGTTCATACCTGGACTGTTGGGTGGTATGGATGAGCTCCTTCGGGTGGTGGTGGAAGGGCGAGGATTTTCATGTGCATTGGAGGTGGCAAAGCTGAAGGATGAAGACACGATGAAGAATTTTCCATTTCTCTTGGACCTTCAAGGTACTGGGTTGATGAAGCACTGGGCCATAGTAGTGGTTGTAGCCATCTTCTTGAAGAAATGATTTGGGCTATTGGCGACTGATAGCAATGAATGGAGGGAGGAATTTGAAGACTTCACATTTTTGAATAAGTTTTTGTGAAGGGCAGTGTATGGTATTAGTATTTTAGTAGCTAGTTTTTTCTCTGTTAACGCAAGCACAAATTTGTTAGATTGGTTTAAATCTAGACTATTTAAATTATTGAATGTCTGAAGCTATGGCTTGTATTTTATAGGATCCGTACAAAAAATTTATGGTTTTTTGGTTCTTGGTGGAATTGGTGAAATTAGCTTAATACCTGCATAGTAGATGGTTGCACTTTGGATCTATAAGTATAAATACAATATAATCCTTAGATATCAAAAACAATTATAAGAAAGAATTAAATAATTATTATTTAAACATAAAATTTATATAATACTTAATATGTATATAATTTATGTTAATATATATATTATTAATGCATTACACATATTTTCTTAGAAAGTTAATCAAGGCGAAAAAATATTTTTAAACAAATTCTTATATTATTATTTTATTTTCAGCTTCCTTCGCCCTTGGTTTTACTTGAAAACCTTTCTCTGATTTGTATAGAATGTCACATGAAAAGAGAGATGCAATGGATTGCTAACAATAATGGATGGTTAAATGTATTGTAATATTTTTTATGGGCAAGAAAATTGTTTGGATTTCACTACCGGAGGACCGCGGAAAAAATTGTTTGAATTTCACTGCAAGAGGATTGCAAAATTTGGAAGGAAGGTGTCCTTTACGATTTCTTACCTCATGTCCCCATGTGGTTGCTTAGCTTATTTTCATTAGCAGTCACTGTTCATTTTTTTTAGGAGAAATTTGTGGTGTTGGTGTCCCCATGTATATTTGATTTTTATGCTTATTTTTAAACAGTCATTTTAAATTGTATTTTTTAAAATGTATATTTAAAAAAAAAAAATTCCTCTATTAAAATAAGAACATAATTCAACTGTATATTCTTGTATTTAATTATGAATCCTTGCCATTAATTTTTATGAACTATATATTTTTATATTTAATTACCATTTGTTGCTCTGTTAATTTTGACACAGAATTATTGACAAGGAATTCAAATATGTTATTATTGACTAAGAATTAACAAATGAAGAAATTCATATCTATTATAATTCTCTCAATCTATACAGACAAGAAAGGATGCTAGCAAAATTTGCATTCAATTTTACACTAATTATCTATGTTGCATAGTTATAAATAGAGATATTAATAAAGATAAAAAATAGTTCAAATAGTTGTAAAGTTCAAACAATTATAAATAAAGTTAAAAAAAAATCTATGTTGCAATTAAATTCTCTAAAAATGGGTAGATTCAGGGCAAGATCTATATTTCAAAGAAATGTAATAAAATGTATACTTTCAATAAGATTGAAAATTTAATTTTCTATATGAAAATATGTATCTTGTTGTTGCACTGTAGCACTGTAGGAAAAATTTAGTTGGAAAATTTAGAGAAAAATTTAGAGGGAGGAATTGGAGGTAAATAAAAAGGAGGAAAGGAAATTTGTAAAGCCACATGAAATTTTTCACAATAAGCAGTTGCTGCTTATTTTTAGCCCCCCCTATTTTTTGACAGCTTATTTTTATTTCCTAAACAATAGATACTCCTTTAAAATAGGAAAAGATTCCAAATTATCCTCTCCTAGCAATCAGATTTATGCATGGGAACACTCCTGCTGCTTAAATTTAAGCAAAAAATAGAGTTAAGCAGCCGCATGGGGACATGAGGTTAGTAGATAAGTCTTGTTTCTTCTTTTGTTTATGGTATTATTTAATTGTTTTCTCAATTTTTTGTAGTCCTTTCTCTTCTCCCTCTCCCTTTAATAAGACTTGTTCTACAATCTCATTTCATTTTTCCTCTTCCTGATGATGGATCACTATGTGTGATCTGAAACATTGACAAAAAAACTTATACACTTGAATCCAAAATCTATATACTGCAACATTATGGACTGTGGAAAACTCATACCAACTATAGAATAATTATATTTTAAATTTTTATTTTTATTTGTATAATAAAATAAATCTAAAATCTAAATTAGAAGTTAGAGAGACAAAAAGAGATTTAAAACTAAATTTTTATTAGATTGTTACATAGAAAGGGTGAGAGAGATAAAGAGAAATAGGAGACAAAGATATATATAGAGGTAGAGATATCCAAAGATAAAAGAGGGAGAGGGGGAGATAAATAGGGATGTCAAAAGAGAGTAAGAGGGAGAGAGAGATGGAGGGGTAGAAATATGGAGAGAGAGGTAGAGATAGACATATTTATAGAGAGAAAGAGATGAGAAAAGAAAGAGAAAGAGAGATATTTATATCTCAGTCTTCCTCTCTATCTCTATGTTTCTCATTATTTCTCAATTTATCTTCCTCTCTCTCCCCTATATCTCTCTATCTTTGTCTATGCTTCTCTCTCTATTTATGAATATCTATCTCTATCTCTATCTCTCTCTTTCACTCATATACACAAACACTCCCTATTCCCCTTCTCCCTCTCTCTCCCTCTCTCTCTTTCTCTCACTCTTGACCCCTCTATCCATATCTCCCTATCCCTCCCCCTCTCTATCTATGTATTATTATCTCTACCTCTCCCTTTTTTCACCCAATATCTCCCACTATATATCTCTATCTCTCTATTTATTTATATCTCCCACTTCTCTCTTTATCATTCTAACATCTAAAATCTAAATTAAAAGTTAGAGAGAGAGTCATAAACTAAACTTTGATTAGGTATAGTCACATAGAAAGAGTGAGATAGAGAGATAAAGAGAAATAGGAAAAAAAGATATGTCAAGATAGAGATATTGAGATAAAGAGAGGGAGGGGGAGATAAATAGGGATATTGAAAGAGAATAAGGGGGAGAGAGAGAGGAAGAGATGGAGGGGTAAGAAGATAGAGAGGGGAATATATAGAGAGAGATAGGTAGATGTATGTATATATATATATATCTATATAAATATGGACAGAGAGAGAGGTAGAGATAGACATATTTCTAGAGAGAGAAAGAGATTTGAAGAGAAAGAGAAGAGAGAGATTTATATCTTTGTCCTCCCTTCTCTCTCTATTTATACATATCTATCTTCATCTACACCTCTCTCTTTCACTCATACACACAAAAACTCTCTATTTCCCCTCTATACCTCTCTCCTTCTCTCTTTCTCTCCTTCTTAACCCCTCTATCCCTATCTCCCTATCTCTCTCCCCCTCTCTATCTATATCTCATTATCTCTACCTCTCTCTTTGTTCACTCCATCTCTCCCACTCTATATCTCTATCTCTATTTATTTATATCTCTCACCCCTCTATCTATCTATTTCTATCCCTATATCTTTACCTCCATCTCCCTATCTATCTATCTCTCTCTCCCTATCCCTATCCCTATCCATCTCTCTATATCTCCCTCTATCTATACTACTCCCTCTCTCCTCTCTATCTATTGAGCTATTTCTTCCTCTCTCCCCATATCTCTCTCTCTCCATATCCATATCTTTCTCTACCTCTACCTCTACCTCTACCTCTACCTCTACCTCTATCTCCCTATCTTTCTTTCTCCTTCCCTATCCCTCTCTATCTCTCTATATCAGCCTCTATCTATATTTATACCTCTCCCTTTCCCTTTCTATATATTGAGCCATCTCTCTCCCTCTTCTTCTTCTCTCTCTCCCTCTCTCTCGCTTCCCCCTCTTCTCTATATCCCTCCTCTACTTATCTCTCTCCATTTATCTTCCTCTCTCTCTCTATCTCTACCCATATCTCCCTCACTCACTCCCTCCATACCCCCTATCTATCTATTTGTATCCCTCTATCTCTAGACATGTCTCTCTCTCCTTCTCAATCTTCCTAGAACTCTATATTTATATCTCTTTTCCCCTTTATCTCTATCTCTCCATATTTCTTCTTTCATCTCTCTCTCTCTCTCTATCTCATTATCTCTCCATCTCTCCATATCCCCCTCCTCCATCTCCATCTCCATCTCCATCTCCATCTCATTACCCCTCTCTTGATCTCCCCCCTCTTTCTCTCCCTCTTTATATCCCTATCTCTCCCTCTTCCTCTCTTTCTATTGCAAAATTAATATGATTCAAGTAATGGATCTTGATTATCTTCCTAATTCAGAGGTTTTATAAGTGGATGGATAATTGGTTTGAACTTATCATTTCTCCATTGAGACATTTTTTGCACAAACATATCATTGGCTAAATAACCTACCAATTGATCTCATGTACTACACAAATGTATAAAAAATAGAATTTTTTTTCTCTAATTAACCTTCCACACCTCATCAACGTACCCATTGCACACCAATGTGCAATTGCTACTTATTTGTTACTTTTAAATGTTTTGTTTGTTTTTAATCTCTTTTCAATTTTCTTGTTAATTTATTTTAAATTTCAACATTTTTTATTTATTCTTATTTGTAATTTTATATTTTCGTACAATTTATTTTTTGATTAATTATTTATAATTTATAATTTATATGTAAACACATAATTTATAAATTTTATGTTTACTTATAAATTATAAATTATATACTTATAATCTCTTTATAATTTATTCTCTTTTAAATTTGTTATAATTTAAAACATATATCTTATTTGATTATTTTCTCTTCATATATTATATATTTTTATTTATTTTCTTCTAATTTATTTTGTTTATTGTTAAAATTATATGTTTATTTTCTTGTTATTTATAATAATTTTTGTTTATTTTTAAATTTTATTCCTATTAATTTTTTGTTTGTTTATGCCTAATTTATTGTTATGTTTTTTATAGAATATTTTTCTTTTAAACTTTGGATTTTTAATATTTTATTTTTTGGTTCGTTTATTTTTTACTTTTTTTTATCAATATGTTTATTTATATTTCCTTTATTATAATTTTTGTTTATTCTTATAATTATATGTTTATTTACTTACATTTTTTTATTAATTTTTGTTTATTTATATTATACTCTTTTACTTATTTATTTTTTTCTCTTAATTTATTATTTTCATGTTTTTTATTTCTTTTATGCTTATTTATTATTTTATGCTTATTTATTATTTTTGTTTATTTATTTATTTTTATTTGTTACTTTTATTAATTTTTTATCTTCTCTTTTTAAATTATATGTTTATTTACATATAATTTACAGTTTATTTCTATTTCTATTTTATACATTTATTTAAAATTAAGCTTCTAATTTAATTTTGAAAGTCTCCTTGATTAAATTTTATGTTTCTTTCTTATTTTATATATATTTATTTTTAATTTATTATTTTTTCATTTAATTATAATTTTTGTGTTAACATATAATTTATAATCTATATGTTTGTAAATTATTTGTCTATTTTTAGATTCTTGGTTATTTATAAATTATATAAATAATCATATAATTTATAGATAATGATATTTATATGTTTTTAATTCCTTGCTTGTGTTTTTTATTTTACTTTATTTATTATTCTTTAGTAATTTTGTTTCATTTTTTGGCTTGCTTTTCTTTTTTGATTTTTCCTTGTTTTTTCTATCTTTTGTCTTATTTTTATTTCATTTTGTTATATTTATTTTCATTCTTTTATTTTTATTTATTCTCTTGTTTATTTATAATTTGCTTGCTTTACATTCTTTAGATTTTGTCAATTTTAGTTTTTTCTTGTTTGTCTCTTTATGTTTACTTCATTTTTTTATTTATTTGCTTGTTATTTTTTCCTTATTTATTAAAAATTCTAAATTTTCTTGTATTATTTTTGCTTGCTTCTCCTCCGTTTGATTTTGGTTTTATTTTTTACTCCTTTATCTTTTTTTGTTTTACATCTTTCTCTCCATCCTTGGTTCTTGTGCCTACCTTTATTTTCCCCCTCCCTCTTCCTTTTTATTCAATTCTTGGTCTACAACTATTCATTTTACTCCTTATGATCTCTCATATCTTGATGATGGATCACAGAGTGTGATCTAAAACATTGATGCAAAAAAAAAAAAAAATCTAATCCAAAAACTCTTTCAGAAAATCTTCATGGATTGTGGAAATCTATTATCACTAAGTTTATTTTTCTTTTCATGAAAAACCCTAGTGTTTTATCTTACACCTTGGGTGGGATCTATTTGGTTGTTACTTTATAGAGGGGGTTTTAAAACAACTTATGCCCATCACTTCATCTAAGTCGGGCCCTTTTTGATTTAATGTTTTAATTCTTTTGCCTGACTTTATTTTTCCCTATTCTAAGTTGGCTCGATACCCCCATGTTTAAAAACAACTTAAGCCATTGTTTTTTGTCGGCCTAGGTGATGTCCCCTTATGCCTTTAATAAATGTTTTATATTGTGCAGGGTGTAGGGAACAACTTTTAACGACCATTGATCAACCATCGTTTGATCGCAACCATTCCCCGCCATCCCGCAATGACCCCACATAGAGTCTCAACCAATTGTGATATCACGGATGAGCGCCATGTGTCTCTTCTGGCAATGTCGAAGGGATGATGAAAGTGTTTTAATATATCTGTCGAGTTTTAATATGTTATATAGCAAGTTACTAAAGTGGTTACAAGATGCATGTGCTTCAAATCAATGATGATGTTATAATCTGGATGGAAATGGTGCTCGATGGTTAGTGACAAGGCTGGCGACTATATTGAGTGAATAGGATTTTCGATGGCTGAAATCTACGGTTGCCCGCCATCGTGTGATCAGAAGTTGCGAGGTCTTTATTGATCGCGATATCACAGGTGAGCACCACATGGATTTCTTTGGTGATGCATAATATGGTGGGCCCTTTCTATCGTGATGGAGATCGTGTCAGCTTGTTTTGGCAACCGTTTGATGATCTTTGGCAAAATAATGGCATTTGGTAATAATAAGAAGGAAGTGTGAAGTTTGAAAAGTCATATTTTCAAATTTATTTTTTTGTCTTTTTTGAAACAATTAAATAACTTTGATTCATAAGAGGATTAATAAGTTGTTTAGAATAGTAAAATGGTGTCAATGTTTGTGATGAGGAAAAATGAATTGGAGAGTGGTTCAAAACTGGTTACAAAGTTTGAAAGGGATGTTTAAGTTGTACTTTTTAGAGTGATAAGGTTGACATTAAACTTTTGAAATATTTTTAGTTCATATCTTTAAGATAAAGATTCTTTTAAACAAAAAAAATTGTTTTAAATTTCATACTTGGAAAACAAAAATGCAAATGCAATAAATGAATAATAGAGAATCATGCATGGGAACAAAACACCACCTACAAATGCAAATAAGTTATTGGAATGACATAAAATAGATGATAAAGTCAAATATATTATTGGTCTTTCCCTTTCTGACATTAAATTTTATTATATAGATTTAGATAAATCATCATAGGAAATTTGGGATAATTTCAATAAAATATTTGGAGCAAAAATAGTTAATGTGAAGTTTTTCCTAAAACTTCAACTATTTAGATTCAAAATGAGAGATATAATCACTATGTCTAATCACATAAGAAATTTGAGATCTCTCATTAGACAACTGGTAGAAGTCAAGGCTCTATTAGATGATGAAGATGCTAAGGATATTTTGTTAAATAGTTTGAAAATACAACAATGTTATTTCTATGCTTAGTCCAATAACTTCTCAAACACAAGAAGATGTGATTTTGGCCCTATTAGGAGAAGAAAAAAGAACAATGGAAAAGATTTAAAAGTTGATTCTCAACATGAGAATGTATTATACTCATGAGGTAATAATAATTAAAAAATAAAAATGAATGTTATTATTGTAAGAAAAAGGATCACATAGTGTGGACTTGTATAACTCGAGCCAATGATGTTCTTGAGGGAGAACTTAAAGAAAAATCAAATGATGTTAGCTTAGCCTATATATATTTGTTTGTTTCAATCAACATGTTTTGTTGTGTGAAATGTAAAACTTAAGGCAGGGTGTTGGAATATTAAGATTAACATTAATAAATTCACCTTACTAACTTGTTTATTTTTGTTATTAAATAATTAGTTATATTCTTATAAGATAGTAGTTCAAATGGGAAGGTATATTTGAAAGGCTTTGTAAAAGCCATATTGTAATATATTCCCAAATGAACTGTATGATATAATTATTATTTTGAGTGTTTTTATGTGCAGATATAAGTTCTCTTGAATTTTCCAATATATTTTGTATTCTCTATTAGCCATGATTTCATGATTAATTTTCCACTTTCGACAGTACTTCTCACTAACTTTGCCATCTAAATTTGGCTCTTAGAATAAATATTTCATAAAGGTGCATTTTAATTTTCTTTCTACCACCTTTGGCTGATTTTTAAATTGGTTCAACCATGCAAAAAGTGTGGTTACTTTTAATTATTTCCACTTAAATGTTGGTTACAATTTTCTATTTTCCTTTCCATTTAGCTAGTCACAATTTCATACTAGCATTAGTACTTGAAAATGGCAATTTACTTCTACTTAAAACTTGTGGTAATTTCATTAATCTGTTGCTACCTCTGGTGTTGAGTTGGACTAGTTATGTCATCTAGGATTTCTTCCTCAATTTTTTTTACTTTTCTCAAAAAAATGTTATGATGGTTATACTTGTATTACTATGAATGGACATAAATTTGAGGATTTTGGGTGTTTTCATTCAATTTTTCATGTTTTCCCCTTAGCTCCTACTTGATATGTGTTTTTTATGGAAGCCTTTGGATATCTTTTCGCTAATAGTATTTCATGGAACCTTATTAAAGGTGCTACTTTTCCTAACTCTATAGCTCAACTATTCAATGGTCATTTTTCTAATGACTCCTTTCTCACTCTCTTGGAGGACAAATGTGACATTATTTAGGATATTCAATGCCTAGATATTTTATGGAAAGCTTTAAGGTCAAATATATAGTGGGATAAAACTTAATGTTATAGGAAATCCTTCTTAGCCAAGCCCAATTGGTTCAATTCCTATGGATAGAAGGGGGTTGATCATAAGGAAGTGTTGAGATTCCTAAGCATCTCTTTTACCTTTTAGGTTTCTCCTTCCTCTTTAAGGAAACATATCATTTCTAGAGCTGAGAAAAATTATCATATTAAATTATGAAGCCCATTTCTTTGGCAAGGAGATTCCATGTGTGTTCAAAAATTATTGCTGCACATATTTCCATTACTCATCTTGCTAAGAACCTTGCAAATCCTCATATTTGAAGATTGAAAATATCCAAAGGTATATTTTATGGCCTCCCTTTAACCAAGGAAAATGGTTTCACAAAGTATCCTAGGAGTTTTATTATTTCCCTCATGACTATAATAGGCTTGGCTTGCTCTATATTCACTACTCTAAATGGTGCCATAATTTTAAATTTAATTAACATACTCTAAAACCTAACGAAACTAAGTTGTAGCTCATCAAATTGGAGAAGTGAAAGGTCAATACCAGTGACGAGAAAGAGTTTGGAGGAGTGAAAAAAAGGTCAATATCAGTGCCGAGGAAGAGTTTGGAGTTAAAACAAGGTCAATACCAACGCCGGCGGAGAGTTTGGAGGAGTCAAAAAAAGGTCAATACCAGTGCCGAGGAAGAGTATGGAGGAGTGAAAACAAGGTCAATACCAATGTTGAGGAAGAGTATGGAGGAGTGAAAACAAGGTCAATACCAGTGTCGAGGAAGAGTTTGGAGTTAAAACAAGGTCAATACCAGTGCCGAAGAATATTTTGGAGTGAAAACAAGGTCAATACCAATGCCGAGGAAGAGTGTGGAGGAGTGAAAACAAGGTCAATACCAGCACTGAGGAAGAGTATGGAGGAGTGAAAACAAGGTCAATACTAGTACCGAGGATGAGGTTGAGGGCACTCAGGGAAAATCGACGACCAAGGGACAATGATTATTGTAAGTTTGGCACCCCCATTCTCTTTAACCTGCAATTTTCATGCCTAGTATCCAAAGATATTATCATACATTGGCACCCCCATTCTCATAAAATGGTATAAGATAAGATAGAAAAAATAAAATAGCTTAGTCTTTCACATTTTTATCGACCAGCCTTAGGTCTTGGCAAAACTCCCATAATCTACCCACATCTTGGTTGTTGGTGGGAACATGTTATTCTTTGTTGTATGACCTACCTCAAATTGTATGTCCACAAAGTTTCTAAAAACATAAAACAATAAGAAAAAATTCAAAGGTACAACTAAAAAAGGGTTATTTCCTTTTGGCCTCATCCACCTCTTATATTTCAACATAGCATGGAATTACGCTTACATAACATAAACTCAAACAAATGGAAGTTTATAGGGGAAAAGGAGCCCAAGTATATGATAGGCTAAGTTAGATCTAATGAATGGAAATAGAGGCATACAGTTCTTCTTTAATACCTCCACCACAAACATATGCAAGGAAAGGTCTCCTCCCTTCCTTGTAGTGATAACCTCCTCCACACACAACCCTTAAAAATTATGAATAGAGGAATATAATCTTTGAAGAACTCAAAGTTGATTCTCTCCTACATGATGCAATTAGTCATTTTATCCTTACAAACATTTATAGTGATTACTAGAGGCACATAGACCAATTCTTCATAATAGAAGAATTTGATCATACTTTTCCAATGATGGCATTATGAGAAAACCTTAGGTTAAATGAATAATTCCTATCTAGGTTCTTTAGATCATGTCCAACCGTATAAGAGAACACTACTACTATGTGTACTTGTATACCATGGAGAAAGGCTCTTTGGGCTCTTTCATCAATCAAGGTATTGTTAAATTTTAACACCTAAAAGTGAGAATGAAGAATCTTTCCTAGGATGGTGGCCAGTTGTGCTTCTCAACACCTAGATTACAAAATCCTTGTCAATATCATTTCCATCAAAATTAAACCTATTGCTTGAGATATAGTCATATAGGTAAACAAATTGGCTTTCTTGATAGTAGATACATTCTAGACAATTCAATCCTTGCATCGAAGATTGTTGAATGGGCCTAGCAAACTACTCATGATGCCTTTAATATTAAGTTAAAAGTTTGACAAGGCATATGATTGCATCAAATTTCCTTTCATTTATAAAAGGCTCAAATGGATTTATTTTTAGCCCTTAATTATTATCACACATTCAAAATTACAAAATACCAGTTGAATGAAGAACCTTCATTTAAAGGTGATGTCGTCATGACCTTTGAATGAAGAACCTTCATTCAAAAATGATGCCATGTCAAGACTTTCAAATGAAGGTATTTTTTATTTTAAATATTTCATGTCCAAAATGCTTTATAAAAGGAACCTTTGCATGAAGGACCTTCAAATGAAGACCTTGATTAAAAGGTCCTTCATTAGAAGATCCTTCATATGAAGGTTCCTTTAATGCCATCCCATTATAGATCTTAGAGTTTTTAGAGATATTTTTATTTTGAAGTAGAGATTGGACCATCAAATAGTGTCACCATGACTCTACCAAGATATCCATCAAATTGATAAACCCTGACTTAACAACCACAAATTTATAAGAAAATTGCCCCTGTTAGCCCTAGGGCATCAATTCAATGCCATGTTTATTTCTTTAACAGACCCCTAAATGCAATGAACCTATATAATACCATGATGCACACAAATCCATCGAGTTACAGTTCCAAGAAAGTGGGTGGATTGGTGGATGTCATTTCTATTTAGCCCTCAAACCCTTACATAGGAAAAATAGGGCAGTTCCTGTATTTGATTGTTTTCTCCCACAAAATAGTCATTGAGAACTTCAAAAAAAATGAAAATGAAAGGGAACACATATATTTATCTACACCAATGATCTCAGAGCATTTCAAGATTGTACAGATCCATACAACATAAAAGAACTTCAGAAAAATAGTAAAAACACAAAAATTGCTTCAAGAGCATGGTATTTGATATGAAATTTTGGTATCAAGTCCTCCAAAAATTTCAATGGGATGGGAATAAAATATGATATAAGTGGGATAAGAGATGCATCGTTTGAAGCATCAAACCAATATGCAAAGATGAAATAAAGTGCTAACCCCTTAAACTGAAAAAGTTTCTTTTAACTTTAAGTTTGTTGGGTAGCCAATTCTTTTAAGTTATCAAATCCTACCATCATACATAATCAAAATGTTGTTTTTTCAAATGACTATGAGCACTAAATTTCACTATTTGAAGATGTTGAAACCTTGTCATAGAGAATTAGAACATTGATGCGACCACTCATCCTACCTTAAAACATACCAAGAGTCTCCTAGCAATTAGACATAGGAAGATTTAAGATGACTTAAACAATTTTTATTGCCAAAGGATAAACTTATGATGAATTTACTAGGCCTAGTACACACTCCCTCCCCATTAACCAATTATACATATGGAAATTAAATGTAAATTTTCTTCTATTTTTAGTCATGTAGGTGTCCAATAAACCACTTGGTGGTGTTTCCCTTCAATTTTATTTACTTGAATAAAGAGAAAAATTCCTTTGATTACAATTAGAGAATACATTTGAGGCCTTTGTTGTGTAACTGGTGGACCATAGTCACATTTAACACTTGTTACAAAGTTTGGGAGTTAAAATGTTAAGTAGATTTGATTTGTGATGGACACATTTGGAACGGTTGTAACAATAACTTGAAATCTATCAAGACTTGACTACCTTATAACTTGTCAAATTCTAGTGATGAAATGATAGATTAATCATAATGTCACCTTGGGATCACATCACCATCAAAGAACTTCATCCAACATCCTTATGAGTGCAGGTACCACCAAATAGGTATTTTTCAGATCTGTCTTCCTCGAGCGAGGGAAATTTAGGAAGAGAAGAGGAAAGCGAGACATGTAATAGGTCTAAAAGAGGGAGATCAACTAGAGGTCAAAATATTAGAAGAAATTTTTGTAAATGTATAGAATTTTTTCTTGCTGAAGGGGGGTCATGTTCTTATGATGATGAGAACATAGGCGACATCGAGGTGCCCTTGAGGTACAAACATCCATGGAAACAATGGGTACCCAAGGAACTTCCTCCAATAAACACTGATCTTTATGTCAATGAGAGGATATATCGCATAACACCATCGTCATTACATGGTTTGGGCCTATTTTGCATGGATGGCATAAAGGTCTATTACGACAAAGTTACAGAATTGATGGAGTATGTTGGACCTTGTTACGGTTACAAAGATTGGATACAGCTGGTTCGATATACATGAAGTATGCGTAGGTATGCACTATCAACAAATTATATACATCTAAAAGATAAGGATAAAAATAAAGGAGTGGCTAGGTACATTGATGGAAGGCCAAAAACATCAGGGAATATTGTAGGGTTTATAAATAGTACACGACCTGGGTCAACAAATAAGCAACCCAATTGTATATTCGAGGCATGAGAAGGAAACCATGTATTCGTATGTGCAATAAAATAAATAACTGCAGGGGAAGAGTTGATAATCAATTACAATTTGAATCACTTAGATACAAATATAATTACTATGGGGGTGGTATCTACTATATACCATTTTATCCAACCTCCAATTAATGACTCCAATATACCATTTTATTATTATTATTTTTTTCATAAGTCTATTGGTTTCATTTCGGTAATGTTTTTAATATTTAATTTTTATAAAAGCGGGACATTGATCATATGAGGAAGGCTTCGGCCCCAAGCATAGATCACGCTCCATCTCCAGGCGCTTCTACCTGACAGGTTTACCTCATTGTAATTGTACAAATTAGATACGAGCAAAATGTTTTATTATTATGTTTTTTTCATGAGTTTATTGGGTTAATTTCGATAATGTTTTAAATATTCTTGTTGTAGTTGGTTGATTGGGGAAAGGAACCAGCAGTATAGGAGAGCATCCATATGGAGGTGAATTCACTATTATACGATGATGACATCGCATTTTCCACAAACACTGTGGATATGAGGAGGAAGGCCCAAAAAAAATGCAATGAAGAAATCCTTAAGCTGGTATTCATGGTGCCTCAAACAGATGAGATAAGAGAAAGGGTTTAAATATTGTCTGAGAGAGAAAAAACTTGCAAGTAAGCTGTCATGAGATATTTAATTATAACATAAGTCCATTCATGGTTTTACATTTTGCACTCTTTTATGTCATGAACTAATATGTGTTGTTTTTACAAGATTATTTGCATCCTCATCATGCTGTTGGCCATGATCAGGGTACTACAAGTGTTTCCTAGGAAGTAGGGTTCGGTACAAGTGTCAATCTTGATCTTCCTGCACATACATCACATCATCCGACCCCATCATCCATGCCTATATTGTTGAATGAAATGTCAACAACACATACCATGCAGGCATTCGGTAGTGCACCCTTTGGAAGCGAACACATGCCACTACATGTGTCAGTACATGTACTTGAGGATGTAGAGGCCACTAGTACTGGTGATTTTTTAGCAGCAATTCTTGGATCTTCCCATATTACTAGTACGAGAACATTGTCGGTCTCATTTGTGGTGACCGAGGATTTTGTTCCCATAAAGATAGAGAAGATCCCAAGTACTTTAAAATGTTTTAATTATTATTATATATAATCCAATTGAAATTTACTTATTGATCACTCTTTATAGACTAATGATCCCATGATCATTTTGTAGGAAATGATGTTTTTTATAAACATGTAAGTGATATTACATTGGAGCTCTTCGGGCCCACCATACATACACAGTGGAATGCCCAAAATCAAGATTTAGAAGATGATCTCATTAACCGTTTAGTTGTGTTGTTTGGTGATAAAACATTCAACTGAACCAAGGTCCTTAAGAAAGTTGGTACCTATCTAAAGTATGTGAGGGACCAATATAGGTCACATTTAGAGAAGAAAAAAAGGTACGAGTGTCCCCCCATGATTGCAAAGAGGGAGTGGAAGGACTTGGTGTCAGATGGAAAGGAGAAGGCTGAAAATAGAAAAGGAAAGACACCACCGGGCCAAGGAAGGTATGTGATACTATCAACAATGTAATTATATACTGATTACTCTTTCTTTTTACATAATCTAACATATTTCAAAATTTTCATAGGCTGCCCGACACATCGAAGGCAACAAAGGCAAGACTAGAAAAACATGGGTAGCACAAACTTGGCTCTGGTGGTTATATGAAATTAGCCACACGAATTGTAAGTATCGATAAATGAAATATTGTATCCAAATAATAAATTGCAAACAATTTTGGTTTTATCACACCATAGAAGCAAAATTCATGATCTTATGCAAAAATGTAGGGCTTTGATTTCAATAGAGTGCCCACAGAAGAGGACCTAAAGATTGCCTTCCAGCAAGGCTATGGAGCCCTAGTTGAACACCTAAGAATCCTAACTGGGAAAATACAATCTTCCACTGCATCCAACATGCAGGTAAATAAACTCAATAAAGTTTATTTAAAATTGAATACTTGTGCAATCTATTCAATATTAATTTCCACCATAATAGTGTGACTATTTTTTTAAACAGATAAGCAATAATAATACTACACATGACATTGGAATGTAGTTTGGTGAGGGTGGAGCACAACCTGTAGATGAAGGCCATGGTGTGCATCCCGATATTGGATGTATTCATGTGCTATACAAAATGCAGTATGGATTAATACAATTAAACATCTTTAATTGCATTTGGTGTATTAACTAATGTAACCTTTCGTGTTTCAACTTTAGAGAATGTGGAGCGTGATCAACATGTTGAGCATGATTAGACTAGAAAATATCAAGAACATGATGTGGCCCCATTAGGTAAAGAGGACCACTCTAATGTTCTTTTAAACATATTTAATTGCAATTGGTGTATTAGTTAATGTAACCTTTCATGTTTCAACTCCAGATCAGGATTTAGAGGGTGTTCAACATGTTGAGCATGAGGCTATAAGACAAGATCAGGAACATGATGTGGCCCCATTAGGTAAAGAGCACCAATCTAATTTTCTTTTAATTAATGAAATACTTGTAACAATAATAATAAAACATATCAATTTAACATTTCTTTGCAATTGCAGCAGACCCCCCCTTGTAGCGGTGTCCACGTTGTGAGTACACGATTAGGCATACATTAAGATCATGAGTAGAGCTCAGAACAACTGAAGGGGGGACATATGATTTTGAAAATGATACTCCACTTCATATTTTTTCAGCTGCAAAAAAGAAACAAAAACAAAAGTGATTGTAATCATATTATGACAACCATATTTTTGATAATATGTAAAATCTGAAAAAATGAATGTTATATGTTAATGAATGAATGTGAATATGTTAATGAATAAATTTTATATGTTAATGAATCAATGTTATATGTTATTAATGGATGAATTAATGAATTCTATATGTTATTAATGGATGAATGGATGAATGAATGAATGTTATATGTTATTAATGCAGGATGAATGAATGAATGTTATATGTTATCAATGGATGAATGAATGATTAATGTTATATGATCACATATGGGTAATTGAGATTGATGTGAGGGAGGGGCCAAATGAGCTTCCACCTTCACGTGGTTGGCCCTGTTAAGTAGAGAATATTAAACTATTCTCAAAACAAAGAGAAGCTCAATAAGGTAATGCACTTTTCAATATAAGAAATGCATTGTTTGAAGAATCAAACGAATATGCAATGATGAAAGAAAGTGCTAAATTTTCACTATGAACATTGTGTTGTGTGTGGATTTGGTTTCAAAGCTCTGTTTGTTTTGTTTTTAGTGACCTCTAAAATTTGACTTTTGTGCATAACAGGTTAGTGGAAAATTTGACAGCTCTGAGGGTTTAGAGGGTTGATTGAGATAGATACATAGATATTTGGATCCATTTGTTGATGGGAGGCTTCCACTTAACCATGAAATTTTGTACCATCTGCAGGTACGCAAAAATTTCTCTACTTACATTCATTCAACTTACTGTAATATAATATTTGATAAAAATCTCCTTTTCATTATACTTAGATGGATTTTCATGCCCTGTTCCAAAGCACATGTTTTAGAACAGGTAAGAAGGATGTTGGAAAGGGTTAAGGAATTTGGCTTTACACCTGCCAATTGCATAGTTTACTTCATTCATCCAACATATTGCCAATGTGTTTCACAATTGTTGGAATCATATCCCATAATTATAGAACTAGTAAAATTAAAATATGTAAGTTTCAAATATGGAATTACATATATTTCTATGAATTTTTGAAAGAAAATATCAAAATGGAGAAGTATTAACAAAATAATCTGTATAATTTCTAAGAGATCAAGAATTTTTTTTGCAGAGTTATCTTGAATATATTTAAGACAAAAGTAACTTATAGAGATTGAAGAAGAATATTGGTAGTATAAAATCACCAGTCAACACATCTTAGTAGTATCTCAATTCAAGAGAACTAGGTCCACTATCTATTAGCCAGTAAAATAAATAAAAATCAATTCATAAGATTATTTTGTTCTAATAGGGTTGGCTGGTTGCTTGTTTCTTTTTGATTGTCAGGAAGTCATCAGTATACACTTGGTTTTTCCACCTTCTCTTGCCTCATGGCAAGAGAGTTTCTATAGAAGGCATCAAAGTAACCTTCAAGATTGAAAATGGCAATGAGTACAAGGTCAATATAACTTAATGCTAATTGGGTATGATTTTATTTGTTCAAGACCAATTTAGATTCATTTTATGCTCACACTACTTTTATTTACATTTATGTTTTGCTAGTATCCATTTTCCTTTACATTCATATTCTTCTATACATATTGTGTTTAAAATAATGTTTTCCTTAATTTAATCTAGGGGAGATGACCCAATACCTGAGCATGTTTCAATAGTTGTGATAGTAGTGCTTTATATAGTGCCCAACCCTAATTATTTAATTCTTCTTACTCATCTAATTAATACTTTCCAGTTACTATGATTGATTATAAGGATTTATTCTTTACTTGATTGTGATAAACTTAGATTTTTGTGCTTGTCTTATAGGTGCTTGTTTAGATGGGTGAGGATTGTTTCTTGTGCTAAAAATATTTTTATTTGTTAATGCTAAACTTACATAGTTGAATCAAGAGTTAGAGGTTATCCTCTTCAAATGGAATAAGAACGAGAGTTAGAAGTGGAAGATTAGTCCCATCTGTAAGTTTTGTGTGTAGCTTCATTTTATGGAATTATTTTTCTTGGGTATTACTTAAATTTAAAATTTTGATTATCTGGTAAAAGTCATGTTTCCATAGGGGGTTTGGAGGCTTTATCTCACAATTCAGATTGCTTGTGTCACTGTGTTTTTCTATTTAATATTATATATATCTCAAGGAGGATATGGATCTAGTTCTTCATACCATCAACTTAATGAAGAGGAGCCTCAAAGTCATGTTGTTAGGATTTATTGTGAAGCTAATCCAAAGTTTTTCATTGTTGTTCAAGGCCATATTGCAGTGCTTTGTCTAGGAAGCCCACATGATCCCCACTAGGTATCTTCTTTTTGTAGTCTCTAAATTTCTTAGAAGAAATCAACAACCAGTTTGTCTAAATATGGCTCCTTGTTTACACATTAATATCTCTATTGGCAGCAATGGACCAAAGTGGATTCATGGGGTCTTAAAGAGAAGGCTCTCAAACATGGAGATCAAGAGTGGGACTAGGTAAAACCATTCATAATCATGCTCATATTGTTTTATTGACTGTCTAAGAGCTAAGTATCTAGGATAACATTCTGTATTTTTCTATTCAATTTCCAGAGAGAATAATTTTGGGTTTGTAATCCTATTTTTTAGTACACTAGCTAAGTATCCAAGATGCACCATAGGTACTTTTTCTCACCAAATTGCTCATTTTCCACAAAATTAGATTCTAGTGTGTATTTTAATATTCACTAGTTTGATCTTTTCTTTTTTAGCAAAATTAGAATCCAGTTCATAGGTTGTGCTTGTTGTCCATGACAGTCCCCTTGATCTCATGACTCATCATAGGTTTTATATTTTTCTCTAATTGTTGATCATCAACATCAAATGTGGCCATCATAATAACATCCATAGCCTCCATATTCTACAATTATTCATTGCTCATTTCTCATACATAGTAAACAAATAATGCAAACCTAGAGCTTGGACTGCAAATGCATGCAAAAAATGATAAATTATTTCCTCTGTAAGCCTAATTAAACACAACAACTGACATGTTTGATATTTTAAATAGTGATATGACTGTCCTTTTTCTACCTTGTAAACCTTTACTCAATGCATACAATAATTTATTGAAATGCAAAGTTGAATGGCCTCTTAACTCTTGACACTAATTTCATTGCATTTTTCAAAACACGGTTAATCATATTGTGATCTAAATTTTCATTATGAAGTCTTCCAATCTGTCCTTTATATCTGAGCATTGATGACAATCCATCTTATCTTTTACTACCCCTGTTAAATGCTCATGGTCTTGGCACATCAAATTTATCTCTTTGATTGACATGTCCTTATGTCCTATCATTATCCTTATGTATACACTTTGGAGCCTCCTACTACTTTTAAATATCACCTAGAGTCACCCCGATAAATATTTCAATCCATTTGTATCTTCATTGAAAAGAGATCATGTATCATTATGATATTCTGCAGTTTCCCCGATGTGGTGAGTCTCCCCGATGATTATTATTTTGATCTCAAGTATGTTGCCAAGATTCCTGCCAATGTAATCTTATCGGCGTAACATAGTGGGTCAGGTAGACATTCAAAAATTACTCCGATGGTATATGTCTTGTCGATATGCTTCCCTCGTGCTTCATCAATGAGACAAGATGAGTATCTTGCTGATGAAACTTCATCACTGAGACCATAGGCCAATCCTCCTAATATATCTTCTTAGGAAATTTTGATCGTTGTAACAATCTTGATCTTTCACCGATATGGCTACATTTGAACGAATAGTTTTTTTTTTAAAATTGATTGTTTCATCGAATTTTTGACGAACCTCCAAAATCATCTGACGAATTTGCAATACATCTAATGAAAATTTCATCGTAACGAATTTCTTATTTCATCGCGAGTTCGACGAACTACTATCATTGTTATTTTGATCTCAAGTATGTCACCAAGTCTCTTGCCGATGTAATCTTATCGACGTGACATAGCGGGTCGGTTATACATTCTTAACTTACTCTGATGGTATATATCTTGCCGATATGCCTCCCTCATGCTTCATCGATGAGACAAGATGAGTATCTCTCTGATGAAACTTGGTTGCTGAGACCACAGGCTAGTCCTCCTGATATATCTTCTCAAGAAATTTTTATCATGATAACGGTCTTGATCTCTCACTGATATGCCTACATTTGAATGGGTAGTTTTTTTTCAAAAAAATTGCATTGTTGTGTTGCAATTTTGACAAACCTCCAAAAGCATCTGATGAATTTACAATACATTGGATGAACCTTTCATCCTAATGAATTTCCTATTTCTTTGTGATTTTGACGAACTGCTATTGTTTTTCTTTCAATCTCAAGTATGTCACCAAGACTCCTGCTAATGTAATCTTATTGGCATGACATAGCGGGTCAGGTAGACATTCATAACTTACTCCGATGGTATATGTCTTGCCGATATGCTTCCCTCGTGTTTCATCGATGAGACAAGATGAGTATCTTGCCGATGAAACTTCATCGCTGAGACCACAGGCCAATCCTCCCAATATATCTTCTCAGGTAATTTTGATCATGTTAACAATCTTGATCTCTCACTGATATTTGCAATACGTAAAAACTTTCATCATAATTGTGATGAAGTTTTGTTGTTGTTCCAACACTTTGGCAATGGCATGACGCTTGTGTTCTAGCTATTGTTCGTCACTAGATTGACAAAATTTCCATCGTTGTTGCAATGAACATGCATCATGATTTCGACATTTTGGCAAAGGCATGGCGCTTGTGTTCTAGCTACTATTCGTTGCTAGATCGATGAAATTTTCTTCATTGTTCTGATGAACTTGCGTCATGATTTCAACGTTTTAAAGTGCTTCGAAATATCAACAAAAATTGAGCGACGAAAATTATTTCTCTGATTCATCGATATTTCGACAATAGATTGTCGCAATTTCAATGAACTGCTATCGGAAATTGGAGTCAAATATAGTAGTGGTACCTTATAATATTTTCAAGGCATTACACATTAATTTGTTCTGCACTAGAGGATATTTCACATGAACCAACATGATCCATGGGTGCTTATCAACTTGGTGGACTCTGCTTGTCATGACCATATTTTACAAGTTCAATTCGAATTTAAAAGGTGGTTTTCAAGTTATTTTTTCACTGAAAACCTTTGAAGGTTGCTGGAGAAACAAGTTCTACAAGTTTACTGCATTGAAATCTGTCAAAATGATGTCTCAACCATAGAACTTTAGGGTATGTTGCCCAGTAAAGCCTTCAGAGTGCCTGTTTAAAGAGCATCTCACACATGAAGATTTGGAGTTGGCCTTTCAGGTGGATTGTTCTAGGGTGGAAGAGTCTATGTGTTTAGTCCTTGGTTTTGAACTTACAAGACCTAGAGCCAAAAGGATAATTTTTCCTATTTCTATGTTTTTGTCAAACATCTTGGATCTTCAGTCTTTTTCAGAATTGGAGTCAATTGTTAGTAAGTTTTCCAAACCCCAAATGCTTGATGTTGATTCTCTATTTGCAAGTTGTGCAAGGGTATAATGTCTTTTCTGGTGAAGGTTTTCTAGGAGGTTTGTTTCATAGGGATTATGTCAAAAATTGCACGGGGTTTGAGGAAATATATGAAGCAATAAAATTATCTTTGCAATATATAAATGATAATCTCCTCTTGAAGGTGTTGTGGAAGAATGGTAAGCATCTGTGTGTCACCATGAGCTTTGATATTAAGGAGAAATACTATTCTATATCTTTCCTCCATGAGCATGCTTCTCATCCCACCCACAATTCAATTTATGTTGTTGTGATGAGGGTGTTATTTTTCCTGCACCCAGTTGTTGTGGAAAGGAAGATGATACTAGACAATCAAATGCCTCCACCAGGTATAGAGGAAATTGAACTGACTCCAGATAGAAATGTGCTAGGATCTTCAGTTGGTGCACATTTTCCTACCAAAATGAGGGAACCCATTGGTCATGTAGACTTCAAAGACAAGGAGCCATTTGTTGGGTTTGATTTCTTTGCTAATGAAAACTGTTTACAGGGGTTAGCTGAAGGTCAAGATGAAAATTCAGTGCATGAAGGAGACTGAATGGAGGAGTAGCAGTTCAATGTTTTCTGTCTATTTTCAGAAGCCTATAGTTGGTATATGTATGGATGAATAACATGCAGATAGAAGTATTTTAGATTGTATATGTCAGCTAGCATGAAATCATGGACAATTAGTAGGAAGTTTAGTTTAAATTAGTTGGCAGTTTTGATCTTTTTTGGAAAAAATTCCTATATTTTACAAACATATGTATTCTTTTCCATTATAATATATCTATATATAGGCTTTAATGCCTTTTATCTAAAAATAATAATTAAATAAATGATAAAATGAAAAAATATCAAAACTATACTTGTTGGAAAGCTCATTTCAAGGGCTACAATATTAGAAAATATAATTTCTAAATGATGATATTTAATCCCTCAAAAGGTAAAGAAAGGTGTTTTTTTGCCAGCATTTTGATAGGTGTGAAGGAGACTCCATTATGGGTATGATTTAATACTACAGGGGTTATCCAAGGGAGTTTGATTTAAGGGGGTCTTATCTATCTCTCTTCAATTAAAAATATTTAGATGGAACCTATCAAGGCTTAAATCATTATTTTTTTCTGAAAAAGTGATTTCAGACAAAAATCAACATGTCTCAAAAGTGAGACACACTATTGTGGCATCACTTAGAACTCACAGTTCCACCCCATTATTTTAGGATAATATTATTATAGACACCTAAATATGTCCTAGCTTGTGAACTAGCATTTTGGCACTCATATTCATCTATTAATTAAGTGATTTAACATCGTTTAATTAATTCATCATCAAACAACATCAAACAACATCGAACAACATCGAACAATATCAAACAACATAAAGAAATATCAAACAACATCAAACATCATCAAAAAAAATTGAACAACATCAAACAACATAAACAACATCAAATATCATCGAACAACATCAAACAACATTTAAGATTATGTTGAAACATTTTGAAATTGTCTCGAAATGACTCAAAATCATCTCGGAACACCCCGTAACATCTCAAAATGACTTTCAATCATCTCAGAACATCCCATAACATCTTAGAATGACTTGAAATTGTCTTGAAACATCCCATATCATCTTAGAATGACCCAAAATCATCTCGAAACATCCTATAACATCTCAGAATGACTTAGATTCATCTTGTAACATCTTGGAATGACTCATAATCATCTTAAAACATCTCGTAACATCTTCGAATCATCTCAGAATGACTCAAAACATCTCAGAATAACTTAGAATTATCTCAGAATAACTTGAAACATCTTAGAACCATCTCAGAATGACTCAAAACATCTCAGAATCATCTTGAAACATCCCTAATCATCACACAACATCACAGAAATGACATCTAAAACCCTAATTCCTCTATTAATTGAATAATACAACATTATTTAATTTATTCACTTTTTCATCATTTTTGACAAGTTAAATAAAGTTTATTTATTTAATAAAATCCTAAAAACACTAATTCTGCTATTGATTAAATAAAACAACATTATTTTATTAATTCACATTTCATCATTTTGACTAATTAAATAAATCACATTTATTTAATGAAGTCCTAATCTCACTTTATTTCATCCTAATTGATTAAATAACACCAAATATTTAAATAAGTCGCTAAATCACCTTTTAACCCTAGGTGGATTGAATTATTAAATAATAATTTAATTACAACACTTTCCCTCCAAAATTTGAATAATTAAATCAAAACTATTCAAATGAATTATCAAAAATAAAATCAAACTAATGCAATTTTTTTTGCCAAAGTCAAACTTGATTTGCACATTCAACTCCAAAAGGGAATTAATTAATTCATATTCCTTGCCCACTTTCTAATTGAACAAATTATTATTGTTGTCTGGGAAATCTAATTTGTTAAGTGATCAATCTAAATTGCTAACTACGCAATCTAAGCTGTTAACTAATCAATCAAATTCCTAACTAAGCTTTAAATTCTTAACTAAGCCATCAAATTCTTGATTGATCAATCAAAATCCCTGACTATCCAATCTATTTCTCAATCACCCAAATTGTGCAATCAACTTTGCACAATCTTCTCATGTCTAAATCCTCTCAACATACTTCGATCGTTGATCTGGATATTCTTCAACACAATCTTGATCGTCTATTTCAAATCTCATTTTCTATATAACTAACCCCTTTTCTCACAAATAAGGATAAGAGAATCAACATCATTTGCATAATTAAGTACTGATGACATTCGTAACCACCATTTCTAGTGCTTCAACCTCATTTCTCTTATTAACCAACCCAAGGAAATCACTCATCAATCTTTTGCACACAAACTTTGGAGGCTTCACGGTGATAAGAACAACCCAACATCAGGAAAATACACTCCACTATGGGATGGTAATAGTATGTTATTTTGTACATTCAATTTTGTAATTGTAGATTCTTTTATGTATGTTCAAATAACTTAGTTTCATTTCATATGTGTAGGTTTAGATGTTAGTTTAGATTCTTAGATTAGCATGTTTAATCTTGCTTTCGGTCTAAAGTTCTCCCCCTCACACATTCTGGAATGCTTGGGGGCACTGTCCATGCTATCCTTTCTGGGGCATACTGGGGCAACTCTTGCACGTGGGGAATCCTAGGGAAATTTTCTATGAAACAAAGCAACCAATACTTTGTATCAAAGAGGGTAAAAATGTAGAAACCTAAAAAATGTCCTAGGTTGTGAACTAGAATTTTGGCACTCATATTCGCCTATTAATTAAGTGATGTAACATCGTTTAACTAATTCAACATCAAACAACATTGAAAAACATCGAACAAAATTGAACAACATCAAAAAACATTGAACAACATCAAACAATATCGAACAACATCAAACAAGATTTAATAACATCGAAAAACATCAAACAACATTGAACAACATCAAACAAAATTGAGCATCATTCTAGAAAATCTCAAATTGTCTCAAAATGACTCAGAATCATCTTGAAACATCCCGTAACATCTTGGAATGACTCAGAATCATCTCGAAACATCCCGTAACATCTCAAAATGACTCAAAAAATCTCGTATCATCTTGGAATGAATCATATTCATCTGGAAACATCCTGTAACATCTTAGAACATCCCGTAACGTCTCATAATGACTCAGAATCATCTCAAAACATCTTGGAATAACTCAAAATTGTCCTAGAATAACTTGAAACATCTCAGAACCATCCTAGAATGACTCAAAACATCTCATAATCATCTCGTAACATCTCATAATCATCTAAAAATGTCCCAAATCATCACACAAACAACATCCAAAACCCTAATTCCTTTATTAATTGAATACTACAACATTATTTAATTAATTCACTTTTTCATCATTTTTGAAAAATTAAATAAATTTTATTTAATAAAGTCCTAAACACCCTAATTCTACTTTTGATTAAATAAAACAACATTATTTGATTAATTCACGTTTCATCATTTTGACCAATTAAATATATCACATTTATTTAATGAATTTCTAATCTCACTTTATTTCGTGCTGATTGATTAAATAACACCAAATATTTAATTACGTCATTAAATCACCTTATTCCCCTAAGTGGATTAGATTATTAAATAATAATTTAATTATGCCACTTTCCCTCCAAAATTTGAATAATTGAATCAAAACTATTCAAATCAATTATAAAAAATAAAATCAAACTAATGCAAGTTTTTTTGCAAAAGTCAAACTTGATCCAAAAAGGAATTAATTAATTCATATTCCTCACCCACTTTATAATTGAGTAAATCATGATTTCTAATTGAGCAATCTAATTTGTTAACTGATTAATCTAAATTGCTAACTGAGCAATCTAAGTTGCTAACTAATCAATCAAATTCCTAACCGAGCCATCAAATTCCTAACTAAGCCATCAAAATATTGACTGATTAATTTAAATCCTGACTGATCAATCTAAATCCTTGACTAGCCAACCTATTTCTCAATCACCCAAATTGTGCAATCAACTTTGCACAATCTTCTCATGTCTAGATCCTCTCAACACACTTCGACTGTTGATCTGGATATTCTTCAACATGATCTTGATCATCCATTTCAAATCTCATTTTAAATATAACAAACCCATTTCGTCACAAATAAGGATCAAAGAATCAACATCATTTGCACAATGAAGTACTATTGACATTCATAACCACCATTGCTAGTGCTTCAACCTCATTTATTCGATCAACTAGCCCAAGGAAATCACTCACCAAGATTTTGCACATGAAATTTGAAGGCTTTGGGGTGATAAGAACAACCCAACATTAGGAGAACACACTCCACTATAGGATGGTAACATAATGTTATTTTGTACATTCAATTTTGTAATCGTAGATTAATTCATGTATGTTCAAATAACTTAGTTTCATTTCATATGTGTAGGTTCAAATCTTAGATTAATATGTTTAATCTTTCTTTAGATTCTTAGATTAGCATGTTTTATCTCACTTTCGGTCTAGCATTCTCTCCCTCACACATTTTGGCACGCTTAGTGGGATCCTTTTCCCCTCTAATTGTTTTTTGGGTTGTTTTTGAAGCTACAGGTCCTGAAAATGCACTTGAAAAAGTTTTGATGCACTGCCTAGAAAGCCTACACACCTTACTATCAAGAAAACCATGCAGTTGCAAGAAGAACCATGCGATTGACATGAGAATTGTGCAATTGCATCAAGACTAGTTTTTTTTCTTTAGAACCTATGCATCTAATTTTGAAAATGTTAGCATTTGATCACATATTTGAGCATCTGCTTCAAGACCAGCGCTTTTGCATTTTTTCTTTGACCATTTTCTCTAAGAATTGAGCAGTTCCTCTGACAGACAAGTGCATGGATCCTGTACTATTGTAATGAATTTTTCCACTAACATTTGCTTGTTTTTGGATGCATAAATAGGTATTAACAGATTTGATGTAGGATTCAAGTGACATTAACATGTTTTTTGTAGGTAAGATGGTTAGTCCAAGATTTTTAGATCTACAATCAATTTTTATTAACTTAGGGGCTCGATTTTGGTGCTTTAAAATAAACAAACACAAACTCACATTTGATTTTAGTGTTTTAAAATTGAACCAATTCATGCTTTCTTAATTTAGGAACTTTGATTTTGGTGCTCTAAAAATAATAAATACAAACTTATATTTGATTTTAGTGTTTTAAAATTGAACCAATTTCATGTTTTCTTAACTTAAGAACTCTCATTTTGGTAATCATAAAAAGAAAAAAAAACACTTCAATTTTGGGATCTAAAAATGAACACATTTCATGTTTTCATAGTTAGGAACTTTAATTTTGGTGCATAAAAAGATCACAAATTATTTCCATTTTGCTGATGCACACACGATTTACATTTGTTGACCAATTAAAGACCATGACTGTTTTCTTAGAAACACTCAAGTTTGGAGCTTAAAATGAACAAGTTATTTCTTTTGTATTGCACCATTGCTATTTTTGATTGATATCCTAAATACTTCCTATTGGTGGAAATAAAAAGAACATATTTTTTTTTTAATTCACATATTTTTGGGGATAAAATCACTTGAGGTGTTTAAAAAGAATCAATTTGCTATGGATTTTTCATTGTGCATTCATTGATTGGAAAAGCTGAATTGTTTTATCTTCTCTCCTCACACCTTTTGGAAATATTGGGTGAGTGAAGGAACATTTTTTGAGATTTTCACTTTGTTTTCAAGTTTACCTTAAAGAGGGGGCTTGCTTTGAGATACATCCTAAGCTAGAGAGCTCATTGCAAGGTCTCAAATCATGTTTATTGATGAGCTATATCAAAGGTTACAAAATCGTAAGAAAGTAGCTTCAAGATGTGCTAACAATAAAATGCACCTAATCCCATGCCTTAAGTGGCCAGTGGGTGAGTGTTATATTTTCATGTTCACAGTTATCACTAAGAACCAAATTGTTATAGAGGCCACCCTATTACCCAAAAAAAATTCTTTGAAAGTGGTGCATCATATTTTACTTCCAAGAAGTTACTTTCCATGTCCGATTATAGGCCCATGCCATAAGTTGCATGTAAAATCATCTATTCAAATCATGAGGAAATCCTACCTAAGAGAATGGTTATATCCCCTAGGGTTTTAATTTCTTGTTTATGTTAAACTTGCCCATTGCATTCAAAACCATTTGACATCCAATTCTATGATTGATATAAAGAAAAAGAACACATTCAAACAAACACCAAACAATATGGCTGAACCAAAAACCCTTTGATTTAGTGCATACTTGTGAGAAGAAGCCTTATGTTTGCACTCCTTGAAAGGATTCTTCCTTAAAGGTTTTCGAACATTCTAGATTTTATTTTAGGTTACATTAATTAAAGTAAAAATTTGGTAACTATAGCTTGGTTATTGCAATTTCACAACTTAAGTTATAGACATGAAGGTCACATAAGTTCATGCTTGCAAAGTCGGTCCAAGTTTTGTTTTATCACTTGCCATACTTCAAACACAAAGAAAAATTGAGAGAGAGTTGTTTATAGGATCATTGTTTGAACAAAAACAATTGGAAAGCCAAAAGGTCAACTAGTCCCACATCCATTATTTTCATCCTACTTAACAGAAATGAAAATAAAACAAACCATTGGGATCTTTCCTCCTGTTGGTGTTTTTTCACACATAGAGGTTGCAGTTCTCTAAGAGGTAGCCAACCTCTATTATGGATGACTGCAAAGGCTAGTGGCCAACTAACGAGAGTCAGTTATGGACTGACCTCTCCTACACTTTTGGCTCTGTAGGACCAAGGTGGGTAAACCTAAATGTGTTCATCAAAATGTCTTATAACTAGTAAGAACACATTATGTATACAAATTACAATCCCTACACACTCAAGGGAATAGTCATCATTCTTGATATTGGCAGACCGAAGAATAATTACAAGCACCAAAGAGCAAAGGAATTAAACAACTAAATGCAATAATTACTTCCTATAGGAAGACAAGGTTTAATATGTGGTTGTGTTTAGCATTTGGATCACCATGCTTAGAACTACACCTCAGACCAAACAGAAAGGTTGCAAACATTATACAGTGCCTCATCCATTGGGCGACGGATTCATACAAAGTCTAATTCTAATATTGTGAACTTATCCTCATATAGCATTACTACTATGAGATGTTTCAGTATATTAAAACAGTGCTTCTTAGTGAATCCTGAGTATATACAACCATGAACATGTAATTTAGATTTTCAAGTATTTGATTAACTCATTAAGTTAAAGCAAGAAAACAAATTACACTTTCAATTAATCATTTAAAATGAAGGGAGAAACCCTTGATAAATCCATTCATAATCCATGGCACACACACAGAAAAGAAAACCATCTTAATTTTGTAGATTTGTTTTGATATCAGTAATTAAAAAGCATAGCATACTAACTTTATACAAATCCCTACCCAGGGTGTTTTCCTAAATAATGTTCACAAAATTTCAACATTAAAGCTAATTATACAGACTCCAAAGTTTTGGACCCAAAATTCTTCCTCTGTAATGATCCATGAGATCTCCTTTATATAACAAGAGAGCAACAAGCATTAGGCTACATTACCAATGTAAAAATAACATTTCAACCGAAAGTGAAATTCAAATTCACATTCCTCATCATTCGATAACATCGTGCATGATCAGAGGAATAAAAAAAATGGTTACATAGTAACCAGTCAAGGAACAAAATTTTGTGCAAAGCACACGCATGTCCACGCCCACATGATGAAATGGTAGGAAAAGAAACGTCCAACAAACCCACCACTGGTAACCATCAAGAAACTACACGGCCCTGGTACAGGCTACCACTTCGAGCCTAGGCCTAAGACAATGACGAAACCACCTTTCCCCTACCACCCTTGTTAGCACAACCCCTAACAATCGAACCCAGTGCTAGTGCAGTTACAGGTTCAACTGCCAGAACCTCTTCATTTACTCCCATTAGCTTCATCAAGGTGGCCAATTAACACCGGTAGTCCGAATCGGTGTCAGATTTATTATCATCAGAATCAGATATGAGCACAAGGGACGAGCAACGTACTAGCTTCTTTCCAGTACTCCTAGTAGTAGCTCTGGGTGCCATGGAAGTCACTGGCTCCACCACGATTGGAAACCTTCAGGCTCCCATCCTGACACTCCTGCGTTCAGTCGATTTGTCCATAGAGGAAAACAAAACCTTGCAACACACCAGAGAAGAAACCTTCCTACACAAAAACAAAAATGCAATGCTAAATGCAAGTAACTTGGTCAACATTTATAGAATGGCTTAGTGTGCAGGATATAATTGCTTGAAAGCAATTCAAGCACTTGAACAATTAGTGGCTAATACAGTCATGAGTGTTTTCAGCAAGATAGCACTGTTCGCACACCAGAGGAAATCAGGAGGAGATCCCCTGCAAAATCCATGCCATTAATGAAACTAGCAACAACAAGGCAGTGTATGCCACACAAATGAATCACACAACCCTCCCTTGATTTTGAACCACTGATGCAGAACACATCTTGTGAATCAGAGGGCTGAAATCAAGTCAATGAGTATTGACAATCCACTTCAACACCTGGGAATACACGTCCAATCAAAACCCATGAAAATAGGAGGCATGAACCAGACAGTGGGGCCCACACAGCTCCATTGGCCCGAGAAGAAATACCACATGTCAGCCCCTTGTAGACCTCGTAGTGCCTTTAGGAATATTTACTTCGATCATGCAAGGTGTGTGAGGGGTCATAATTAACCCCATTATTAAATACCATTGCCAGTGAAGAGATGGCCAGACATCACTGCCAACACCTTGGAAAAAACCCCACACATCCGTTCATGCCAAATGGTGACATCTCGCAAACCTCGCACCACTTTGGTGACACCAGTAGGAAAACCTACGAGGTCGACGAGAAACGACCTAGATTAAAACCTTCGATCAGACGATTAGCCAGGCATTAGATGCAACACTCAGGTGGGACTGTCCATTGAAATATCCAGCGGTATAAAAACTTAAGCTATCTTAGCAGAAAGATCAGCAAGCCAAGTGAAAGGGGCCGGTAAAGACATGACCCAAGAGGGATAAAACCTTATTAAAATGATCGGTTACCCTCGGTAGTAAGTCACTATTGAAACATAAAAAGAGGGTTTTCAAAATTTGATAATTAAAATCACCATGGGTAACTTTGAAACCCCAAAACCCCATCTCACATCACTTAAAAAATTGAAAGTCCCATCAGTGGCTCCGACTGGGGATGTATGCCTCCTGTGGGCATAACAAGAATCCAGAATCTCCGGTTTCATAGACCAGATTACTGAATTACAAAAGCTCTTTAATAGATATATTACCTTGTTCTGTCAACTGGATTTGTGTATACAAACTTGGTGGCCCCAGGCCACCAAACAAGAGAAATCAAGGTCTACCCCTATCAAAAACAAAATTCTTCATTTTTTGACAAAAAAATAGCTTGCAGCATTCACTATTTGATGATTCAAAGCTCATGGGATGACCCATACCTTTGAGAATACTATGGTGACTACTCATACTTTGCCCCTGTACTGATTTAATCACTGTTTTGCCCCACCATTTTAAAAGAAACATATGACCATAATAATACTTCAGCTTATCATGCTCCTGGTCATATTTCATAGGATGTTGGCTTAGCTGTACCAGAAAATGGAAACTTTCATAACTTATCTGATTCATAACATCATCCATTCTGGTATCATCAGTTTGCACATTGAACTGAAAGTTGTCATATAGAACGGTGTGCATAGTATCCTTACTTCCATGACCTAACAAACATGACACATAGCTCTAGGAGTTTCCCTCCTGGAATTTCCTACTCAAGTTTGGTTCCCCCCCCATGAAATCTGTCAATTGGGAATATACCAGGGTATCACAGAAGTTAGCAGTATTGGCTACATCACTCTTCAGGGAATGCACAAACACATTCATCTCCGGCCACTCCATATACATCCTTTCTTGTACCTCTTCATTTATTTCTATATGAAAAATCTCAGAGACAGATTTAAAAGCATCAATTTCACCTTGATCAGAAGAGATAGAACAATACGTACTGGCTTCCTTATACTCAGCACATCCTGCTAAATATGTTGATTTATAAGTGAATATATCAGCACGATCTAAAAACCTTTTACTAATCACATCAATGCCAAAAGGAAAAAACACATCCATCTCCACTTCACATAGATAATTAGGAAAGACCCTAGTATCGATGTGTTCATCAATATAATGGCTACCTCCAATTGTACTCTTCTGACCACACACATCATTTTCCTTAGATTGCTCAATATTTATGCAGCTTCCCTATTGCACTACTAATATACCTGGGGAACACTCCAAATACACGTCATCTGACAATTTTTCCTTCACTAGGAAACAAACATGGGGCTCTTCATTCCCACATGACTCTAGTGAAATAAAAACTCAGTTGCATTCTCAGTACTGCAATCATTACCCTTAAAATCACAATCACTAGCTTGCAATAGAATCTCAATGACATGAGCATCACAATCAGGATTAGGAAACACAATAGGTGTCTCATACAATACGAAATTATTTTTACCCTCAATTTCTTCAATATTCATGGAAAAAATTTGTAATGAATGAGCATTATCTTTATTTTGTATAGATGCATTCCTGGCCGATTCTTCAATTTCTATCCATTGAATCACTTGAGCCAAATTAGCAGGTTTCAATTCTTCTGGTAAAGAACTCAGTCCTGATTCATATAGTTCACAAAATAACTCAATGCATTCATAATCATTAGGTCTTTGATCTGTAGGAATTTGTACTAAGACTCCCAGAAATCTTAAGAAAAACTCATATGGTGATTCCTTATCTTTCCTTTTCATACCATATAGTTTTGATACAAAATAAACTTGATCATTATCACTCAAATTGGAATTGGTTTGAACTTGGGTTTCAATATCATCAAACTGCATTGGTGAAGTTATAACAGTCCTAGCAAGAATTTTATCATCAATTTTTTGAATAGCTGGCTCTGACATTCTATTAGTACTGGTTAAGCCCAAGTAATCAATACTTGAAGCCAGATACCCCTTCATCATTGAATACTTCATATTATTTTCAATTTTCATAGCCAGTTGGTATACTTGGTGCAACATAGTAGGCTCTTTATCCCTTAATAAAAAACCTATCCTCCTATCAAAAGCACGAAGATACACAACCAGGCTTTCAACCTCATTTGGTCTTATGTCTTTAGGAATTTGCCTCAAAGCTCTTGAAAACTTGAGATTAAAATACGGGACTAATTCCTCCTCTTGTATGTGAATTCCCATAAATCCTTTTATCAATGTGTTGGGATTGATTCTTTCACCAAATTGTTCCATAAAAGCCATCACCAACTGATTCCATGAATTAACAAAAAAGGCAGGTAGATAAGAAAACCAATCCATAGAATCAACTTTTAAAGATTGCACAAATAGCTTCATGACAACATCCTCATGACTGATTTCATAATCACCCATTACATCTACGAAATGCCGTAAATGCCTAGAAGTCGATTCTGCAACTTTCCCTGTATATTTAGGCAAATACTTCCTAATTTTATTAGGAATTGAATTAGGGTAATTATTGATACCACTAAATATAAAAGGCATGTATCTTTGAGTTAAAAAACACCCCAAAGGGCTTAATATAATTTTCTCTTTTTGTATATTTATGTCTAACCTTACACATGGGAGATTAATCAATAACATATAATTATTAGGCACATCACTTATTATCTCAACTAGGAGTTTATTAATGACTGACAATAGCATTCCTTAATTTCCAAGATTTTATGTAATATAAACATGTTTCATAAATCCTTTTACATGTTGTACTACTAGAATTATGGTAAAACCAATCATTGTTCCCTTTTTGATGCTCGACATCCAATTTGGAACCATTTATATCCTTAATCACAAACACCCATTATTATTAAAAATAGTGAACTATTTAGTTTTGATGAAATACCTAGTAGTTATTTGCAGGATGTATCAATCTCTTTTCCAGACTATAAATCACACAAATCTGGGACTATTCCTTCATTCATTCACTAGTTCTTTAGACAGAGTCACCACCTCATCAACAGAGGATAGTATTTAAAAGAAACATGACATTTTGTTCTCTAAGTTCTGCCAGATTTTAGGTTTCACTACCCATTATAGAGTTGCACCATACCACCAGTAATATCTTTCACAATCATAATCCATTATCATCGAAGTCTAACACTTATCTTCACTTCGAACAATAAGTTTTGGATAGGCACCTCCAACCCCTATGGTTCCTCTATCTTCCTTCTCTCTCTCTTTTTTTTCAAGTTTCTCAGAAGTTCTCCCCAATAAAATCATCCTTCAATGAATAACTCTAGAACTCTTGAATCCTTTGCTTCTAGGAAACCATAGACTACAAGATTGTTAGGATTATTCTGAACTGCCTCACTCCCATAGGGTTGAAAACATTCATTGTGTACATTCAAAACAACATATCATTTAATATGAATCTATAACCATTTGTAACTGGTGATTCAAAAAGTTTCCCCAATAGGAGAAATAATTCAAAACTTGTCGACCTCTAGTTATAGATATAATTCAACACTTTAATGAATCTGTACCAGCACCGTCTACAACCAAAACTATCGAGTTCTTCCCCAGCAGAGTTGCCATTTTGTTGGTGTTTTTTCCCACATAGAGGTTGCAATTCTCTAAGAGGTAGCCAACCTCTATTATGGATGATTGCAAAGGCTAGTGGCCAACTAACGAGAGTTAGTTATGGATTGACCTCTCCTACACTTTTGGCTCTGTAGGACCAAGGTGGGTAAACCTAAATGTGTTCATCAAAATGCATTATAACTGGTAAGAACACTTTCTGTATACAGATTACAATCCCTACACACTCAAGGGAATATTCATCATTCTTGATATTGGTAGACCAAAGAATAATTATAGGCACCAAAGAGCAAAGGAATTGACCAACTAAATGTAAGAATTACTTCCCATAGGAAGACAAGGTTTAATATATGGTTATGTTCAACATTTGGATCACCATGATTAGAACTGCACCCTCAGACCAAAGAGAAAGGTTGCAAACATTATACAGTGCCTCATCCATTGGGTGATGGATTCATACAAAGTCTAATTCTGATATTGTGAACTTATCCTCATATAACATTACTACTATGAGATGTTTCAGTATATTAAAACAATGCTTCTTAGTGAACCACGAACATGCAATTTAGCTTTTCAAGAATTTGATTAACTCATTAAGTTAAAGCAAGAAAACAAATTACACTTTGAATTAATCCTCGAAATTGAAGGGAGAAACCCTTGATAAATCCATTCATAATCCATGGCACACACACAGGAGAGCAAACCATCTTAATTTTGTAGATTTGTTTCGATATCAGTAATTAAAAAGCATAGCTTACTAAATTTATACAAATCCCTACCCAGGGTGATTTCCTAAATAATGTTCACAAAATTTCAACATTAAAGCTAACTGTACAGACTCCAAAGTTTTGGACCCAAAATTCTTCCTCTATAATGATCCATGAGATCTCCTTTATATAACAAGAGAGCAAGAAGCATTAGGCTACATTACCAATGTCAAAATAACATTTCAACCCAAAGTGAAATTCAAATTCACATTCCTCATCATTCGATAACATCGTGCATGATTAGAGGAATAAAAAAAATGGTTACATAGTAACCATTCAAGGAACAAAATTTCATGCAAAGCATGCGCATGTCCACATCCACATGCTGAAATAGTAGGAAAAGAAACATCCACCAAACCCACCACTGGTAACCATCAAGAAAACACACGGCCCTGGTACAGTCGACCACTTTGAGTCTGAGCCTGAGACATCAACGAAACAACCTTTCCCCTACCAACCTTGTCAGCACAACCCCTAACAACCAGAGCCGATGCCAGTGCAGTTACAGGTTCAACTGCCAGGACCTCTTCATTTACTCCCATTAGCTCCGTCAAGGTGGCCAAGTAGCACCAATAGTCTGAATCGGTGTTAGATTTATTATCATCAGAATCAGATATGAGCACAGGGGACAAGCAACGTACTAGCTTCTTTCCAGTACTCTTAGTAGTGGCCTGGGTGCCATGGAAGTCACTAGCTCCACCATGACTTGCAACCTTCAGGCTCCTAGCCTCACACTCCTGCGTTCAATCGATTTGTCCATAGAGGAAAAGAAAACCTTACAACATGCTGGAGAAGAAACCTTCCTGCACAAAAACAAAAATGCAATGCTAAACACAAGTAACTTGGTCAACATTTATAGAATGGCTTAGTGTGCAGGATATAATTGCTTGAAAGACATTCAAGCACTTGAAAAATTAGTGGCTAATACAACCATGAGTGTTTTTAGCACGATGTCATTGTTTGCATGCTGAAGAAAATTAGGAGGAGATCCCCTACAAAATCCGTGCCATTAATGAAACTAGCAACAACAAGGCATTGTATGCCACATAGATGAATCACACACCCCTCCCTTGAATTTGAACCACTTATGTGGAGCACATCTAGAAAATCAGAGGGTTGAGATCAAGTCAATGAGTATTGACAATCCACTTCAACACCTGGGAAGACACATCCAATCAAAACCCACGAAAACAAGAGGTGTGAACTAGACAGTGGGGCCCACATAGCTCCATTGGCATGAGAAGAAAGACCACATGTCACCCCCTCGCAGACCTCATAATACCTTTAGGAATATTTACTCCGATCATGCGAGGTGTGCAAGGGGTCATAATTAACCCCATTATTAAATACCACTACCAGTGAAGAGACAACCAGAAATCATCGCCAACACCTTGGAAAAAACCCCACACATCCGTTCACGCAAGATAGCGACATCTCGCAAACCTCACACCACTTTGGTGATGCCAAAAGGAAAAACTGTGAGGTCGGTGAGAAACAGCCCAGATTAAAACCTCCGATCAGACAGTTAGCCAGGCATCAGATGCAACACTCAGGTGGGACCGACTAGTGAAATATCCAGTGGTATAAAAACTTAAGTTTTCCTAGCAGAAAGACCGGCAAGCCAAGTGAAAGGGGCTAGTAAAGACATGACCCAAGAGGGATAAAACCTTATTAAAATGACCGGTTACCCTCGGTAGTAAGTCACTGTTGAAACATAAAAAGAGGGTTTTCAAAATTTGATAATTAAAATCACCATGGGTAAATTTGAAACCCCAAAACCCCAACTCACATCACTTAAAAAAATTGAAAGTCCCATCACCTCTACTCAAACATTTATGATATCAATAGTTACCTGGGCCTCACAGATAGTACAAGTAAGATTTCCCACAACATATCCTCTAAACAAGGAAGTGGAATATCGACCCTAGTTCTTCAACATTTTAATTTTCAAAAATTAGTACTATTCCAAAATGGCACTGAAACCCTAGGTTCTTGAGCTTCACAACAACCATCTCACAAAACCATTAAAATGTATAACCATCTGGTGACCAACTGCTCTAGTTCAATAACCAGACCTTGTATCACCAATCTTTGAACCTAGTCTCACAAACATCGAAGGTGAGCAAACTGACATCATAAGTAGCTTAAGAACCTTCATATTTTAGAAAAATGAAACACCCCACCAGTTTATCACCACATCAATCATCTTAGACGAAGAGGAAGAGAAAGAAAGCATAGTATCTGAAAGACCTGTGTTACCACCTCTTGCATGGAAATAGACATAGATACTTCATGATCTTTGACAAACACCACAAATGATGGAAGTGACCCATGAGGATATAAACTAAGTGAAATTTTTGATAAGGTACTTAGCAATGATAACATCCCCAAAAAAATTTCAACATCAATTTATTACCTGAATCACTCTTATACAAGGCAATAACATCAAGGGTTTCAAAACCCCCATCAAGGAATAAGTCCAGAACATCAAATTTCCCTAAATAAAATTGAGAGAGATCTTGAGTAACTTAAACAAAATCAAAATCTGACGTATCGCCAATGCCATGTGCAAAGTTAGAACATTACATATCCACAACCAATTAACATAATTCCACACACACCTCAATATCTACAGTATCAAGGAGTTCCACAACACCAAGGTGTAACTCAATTGCAATATCATGATGTACCTCAGTCATAGTATCAAGAAATTCCACAACACCAAAATGTACCTCAAATTCAATATCAAAATATACCTCAAACAAAGAATCAAGTAATTTTTCAAAATCAAGAGCAAAACAATAAAAAAAATCCATAGGGTTTAGATTACCAACCAAGAAGGAAATTAACTCCTTTGGGAGAAAATTTAGAGGTAATCATGCACAAACTAGTACAACAAGAACTTATCAAAATAAATTATAGTAAAAATTATGGTGAACCAAGCTTTAAAATCCATTGGTATAACCAGTATGAACGATGTGAGTTCCATAAAATCAAGGGTCACAGAATGAACGGATGCACAAAACCCAAAAAAATCATCCAAGACCTCATTGATCATGGAGAAATAACTATTAAAAATGACGTTCAAGGGTCATCTACCAATGACAACAATCATAATGTCTCAACCTCAAAATTTGAAAAAAATAATCAAGAGCTATCTATCACTAATCACATTGACAATGTCTCTACATCATCTTCTGAGCAAGAGGACATAAATCAAGAAACTATTCCCAAGCATGATCAAAATCAATCACCCAAGTCTAGAAATGACCTAGTCCAAGATATATAGATATCATCCAACCTCATGGCGGTGCATATTGAAGATCAAGATACTCTTAATCCAATGTTTATACCTAATATAAAAAATATAAGCCAAGAGTGATTACCCTTATGTCCACATTTTAAGGAAAGCCAAGGATCCTTTACAAGAAAAAAATTATTTGAAATTGATCCATGTGAGTAATTTGATCCAAAGCATATCAAATATGATACCACACAAGGTCAATATCAAGAATTCCTATCATCAAAATACTATAATGACTTGGTAGATATCTTCCAAGAAATCCAAGGTTTTCCAAAAGAAGAACACACCCATATACTAAGCACATATACATCTTCCCATGAGATGATTTCTCCTAATGGGAATGTAGATGATCTTCATCCAAGATAAGAGTATCATACTCTTGATATCATCACCAAAGAACAAGAGTCTCCTACTTTTAACATCTATACACAATATCAGGACATATCAGAAGCTAGAGACATATCAGAAAGGGATCATGAAGAAGACTTATACATAAGTTGTGAATTAGAAACATCCTATGGAGACATATAAAAAATGGATCATAAAGAAGACTTATATATAATTTTTTCATCAAAAAAATCCTATGAAGACATAAATAATTAATCATGAGGAATAATTTTGTGTGGATAGTGTTGATGCCAAAAAATGACAAGGTAACAACCTCTTGTGGGAAACTCAGTTTTAGGGGAGACCTTTTGGGCTAAACTGAGTAACCTCCGTATTTTTAAAGAAAATTACTTCTTCTATAGCTGGGGTTTTGAATGGGAAAAGAAGCATATATAAAATAAAGGATCTAACTAAGGTGATGCACGAAGATTTAGATATAAGGAACAATAAATCTATCTTGTGGATACAATTTAAGGGCCCGTTTGGTAGTCTATTGTGTTCTAGAAATAGAAAAATAAAGATAAAAGCCTAATTGATTCACTAGATGACATTAAATAACCTTCATACACATTTACTAGAAAGAAGAGTGAAAGACATGATCTAAACTAGAAAACTTGTATTAATTTATAGAAGTATGTGAGTGAAACATCCAAATGAATAATGACACAGTAAAACTTATCAAATATGAAAGAAAATATAAAGGCCAAAAAATGGCATAGTTTGTGAGTTCTATAAAATAATCTAACAAAGATATAAAAGCCCTAGTTCTTCTATCAATTCTTCTGTCAAAATATGAACTAAATTGGGACCTTTTCTTTGAAAGAAGCAATATTTATAGTGAAAGCCCAACTTGATGAGCAAGTAACAAGAAAGATTCTTTGATCATGAGTAATGATGTATTAGAAATGATTTTCCCTTGTCCGTTACAACTCAAAAGATTCAGGTCATGAACAAGAATTCCAAAAGGCCAGATGCATCCTCTACGAATGATGATGGTGGTCCCTACATAACAAAGTGTCGACGTGTGTCATCCATCCATGATGACAGCTACAAAATGTGGCAGCTATTGTGTGGTTGTTGCTTGCTTCAACCTTCCTTCATGATGTAGTCTCTAGAAGATCATATGGTGAGAAGTCGGGGCCCAAAGTTCATCCTTTCCCTTGAGTGATGAAGAACTTGCGTTGTGAAGACACGTGGAGCTATCCAACATACTATGCCGAGCAGTCGAGGCCCAACGTTCATCCTTTCCCTTGAGTGATGAAGAACTTGCATTATGAAGACATGTGGAGGTCTCCAGCATACTGCGCTGAAGGTTGGGCCACCAAGATTTGTGTGTAGAATGATGCTATGTGGCGTGCGGTCGGGTCCCAAAATGAGAGTGATGCAAAGAAGTACAAAATATTGTGAATGGTTAACATGTGGCAGCATGGCACAATATTTTGGAAAGTGGTTGAAGGAAAATTTGTGAGGAGCGCTTTGTTGATAGGTGGAGACATTCGCTAAAGCTTTTGCACAAGGAGGTCGGTATTGCCCTTTCTTTAAAGGAGGGTGTGGCCAATACTTAAGAAAAATAAACTAACCCAAAAGGAGCTTGGGAATTTTATGTTCACAACTTTTGCTGACTTGTCAAGGGAGTTTCACCTACAAAATTAGGAACTCAAAACTTCTAGCTTGTAGACCAGAGGCTTATTCATCGGGTGACGCGATCAGAGCCTTGAGAGGGTGGTTTGTAGAGGTAGCCATTCATCTTCATATGAGGTCAATAGATTGTGTAGACTTTCTTGTGATCCATGTAGCTCGATAAATTCTTTGTAAGGTAGTGTCGATGATATATATGTCCATGAATCGAATTGAAAAAGAAGTCATGTGATTGGCTGAGTGATGCTCTCAAAATCCTCTATAGCAAGGGGTTGATTGAAATTATACAAGGTAGACACATCTCATTTCTTTTCCTCGATATTTTTTGCAATATGCTTTATTGTGGCCACTATCTCATCCTCAAGGAATGGAGAAGGTAAGCCCAACTGAGTTAGGTGGGAGAAACTGACTCGTATGTGATTCATGGTCTAATCCAACCTGGTGACACATTTGATGGTATGAAGGATAATTGTGTGGCAATAGATGACCCTATTAGCTATTTTAGCAGTGGCCCTTCCGTCTTCAATCCCTGTATTTGCCAAGACTTCATCTAGGACCTGATATAACCTATTTAATAATCTCTCGGCCTCTGGAACTCTTTTCGTGATGGACTGAGGAATTTTCTCAATTGCCTCATAGAGCCCTCTACCTAAAACTATTGCCTCTGCCATAAATTAGAGTGTTGGTTGTAGAGTTGGGCACAAGGCCTTCAATCTTTCCCAATATGAAATATGCAACTGATGGGCTATCTAAAGAAGGTCTATTTGATTGGTTGAGGGAAAGGATGAGTCCTTTAGTAGGGTGATCTCCTCATTCCTTTGTTCTATATCATGTGTGAGCTCTGCAACCCTTAGGTTTGTTGTGGTGAGTTACCCTGTAGGATTCGTGATTTTGTGATTCAGCTAACCTCAGATCGCTCCTTGCTTTTTGCTTCTTGCTCCACTGTAGAATTAAGTTCTATAATTTATTTTTCTAATTGAACCTAGTAGATCCATGATTTTGCATCCTTTTGCTGCATTTGTTGCTCCATTTTTCCCAATTGGTCTTGATATTCATGGTTTTTTCATTGTAGCTCAGTGACCAGGTTAGGATCAAGTGACTGAAGCTTCACAAGTTCTTCTCAGATCTTTGCTTCTTCCATATCCCTCTACCATGACAAGTGAATAAATTTAGTCTCCATAACTTTTTCCTTGGAGAGCAAGACATCGATTCTATCCTTCAGGTTTTTTATCTCTTCTTCCCTTATCTTGAGCTGGTGACTAGACTTAAGAAATCCGGTGGTTACTACCTATTGTGTTTCCTCCATGAGCTCTTCCTTTTCCCACAACTAGGCTATGCTTAAGTCAAGCCCCATGGTGTACATTGCAGTCATCTGGTTGCATCTCTCCTTGCGGTTTGTTGACAGTCGGGAACATAGTCATAAAGTGTAATGACTATTGAGCCTCATGGAAAACAATATGTATCTTTGGTTTTTTTGATATCCTGGCATCTTTAACTCTCTTCTTCTAGGCTCTAATTGCTCGTGCTTGTCTATTTTTATCACTTTCTGACAAGAATTTCATGGGTGATCTGATGAGTCCACTTGCGAAAGGTGCTTCAGGGGAAGGGTGAAAGGGAATGAAAAGACATTAGTTCCAAAAGACTTCTTCTTTGGAACACTGACCATCTGAGGCGAGAAAGGAGGGATACTCCAATAACTGAACTGCAAACTAGGACTTGAAGGAAGTGGAGTCACAACAGTTTCTATCTGCTAGGAAGAGTGTATCAGCTTTGGTATTTCTATGGTAGGAGATGCATAAATGAAGGTAGCAGGGGTAGAGTGTGTAAAGCTTTCAGACACAATGGGCTAAGGAAAAATGGTGTGAGGTTCCTTGGAGGAGAAAGGGAAAATTGGGACACATGAGAGAACTATGTGAAACCCCCCATGATCATTGAGGAGGAGGCCAAAATTCTTTGGTCAGCGCATGAAACAAGAGGTGTCACAGACACAACAGGGGCAACCAAGGTTTATGAAACTGGAGAAGAGGGAGCAAAAGATACCTATGTTGTGGATGACTATGGTCCTTGTTCCATTGCTAGCTCTTCACTTGTGCTAGGGTCCTATGAACACTCTTCAGAAGATGCCTCAATTTGTGACCATTTTATTGATGGTGAGTTATCAACCGCTACGGTTTCAAATTATTGATGATGGGTTACTCAGGTTCTCCTTGTTGTCCAGGTGTGAGTCAGTGAAGACCTCTTAGTCGATATGTTGACCCATACATTAGAGGAAACCTTAACAGGTTTATTCCTGGCCTTTCCCTTTTCTCGTGCCAAGGTGTTCTGCATTTATGTTCGTGGTTTCACTTCCTCGTTTGACTGTGATTCAACTTCCTCTGAAATAGAATACTTTTCACCGCTTTCATTAGAGTCTGGATGCTTGTTGTTCCACAACTTGTCAAATTTTTCATCCATCTCTAGGCTATCATATGGAGCCTCAATTTTCTAGGTTTCTTGATAGTATATCTAGAAATCATTGACCTTCTCTTCCTTCTAGCTGTAGTTATTCAACAATTTTTTGTGGAAAGTAGTCCCCATCTTTCTTGTTTTTTCATACTGCCCAGTTGGGTAGTAGAATTTTAGCCAGTGAGGATGACCATGTTTGGTAGGGATATAAGTTAGGTCAACAATAAATTCATCTACATTCGATACTGGATTTCGATGCTCCTCCCAATAAGGACAGGAAAAGTGTGTTAGTTTGATATATTTTCTTGGCAAGTGATCGTCAGCGTTGTAATTTCATTTTTCACAAATCCATACCAACCCTATATGATCTTGCTTTGCCTCTAGTATGTCATGATCCTTCCTTTTAGCCATGACTATAGTCTTGAAGCTCATCGATGGTTCAAAAAATCCTTTCTTCTTTTCCTTTTTACTGCAAAAGGTGACATAGATAATTGAAACCTGGTAGAAAACCTCCAGTGCTAGTACCCGGTCTATAGGACATGCTCGAAGACAGAAGGAATCTTTGGTGAAACCACACAATCAAACACAAGTGAAGTCTTCACCCAGAAACCAATTGCATCTTGGAATGAAGTTCTGCATGAACTCAGTTTGGTTTGAGTTGAATTGTAAGACAATGTTGTCTCCTCTTAAATCTTGCAAAATCAGATATAAGAAATAATCTAAAAGTGTGTAATAGTTAAATGTCACAGAGAGAAGGGGAGTCCACATGGAAACCAACTTCCTCTTCTGGTTTTTATAAAAAATAGAGAGCTCAAAACATTGGAGAAAGTCGGGATTCTGGTGCAAGAACATATATGTGAGGAAGGATGGGAACCTGAACCTCTATTAAAGTTTGTATTCTACTATCTGGCTGAGTATCTCTTGCATGAGAAATTCAGCGAAATCATACCAGAAGAAAGAATGTTGCCTTTGTAATTGAAATCCCAAACCTAGCTGAAAATCTTGGACCTCCTTGTTGAAGTCCAGTCCACACACGAATGCCATCATTGAGAATGCATCCTTCATATCATCATAAAATCCCTTATCTATCACTGGGATCCGCATTGGCCTATTCTGCGTTTCTTTGGGCCTTTGAGTCTCAATTTTGTAAAACTTTATTGTGAGGTCTCTTCTCCTCCAATAGGACTCTCCTTATGCTGGAGTGAATGTTTCCATTTTTTTCACTTTGGAGCTTCGCTCTGGGATGTAGAGCATATTCTAGATAGCTTCCTTGTAGATGTTCACACTCACCTCCCAACCTTCAATGATGTTGGTCTTTGGGTTGAAGTGTTTGATAGCCTCATCAAGTAATTTAGGGCACTAATGCATGGATGGGACCATATATTGAGGAAGCCCGCTATACCAACAACTTTGTGCCAAGCAATCTGGGTCGCTACTCCTTTTCATCCTTTCACAAGATGCCTCCCTAAGTGACTTAGGATTCTTTGCAAGAATGGGGTCATGAATATTTTCCCATTCTTCTTTAATTCATTTCTTATCTTTGCAAGTGATCTCCTTCTCTAAAACTCGAGTATTTACCCAAGTTGTCTTTTCTGGTATTCTAGGTGAAGCATAAGAGACATCCTCAAATATGTAGGCAGCTAGCACCATGCACCTGACATTGAATAAACTTTGGGTTTTCCCTTCCTACATCTCTGCTTGATAACTTTGGTCAACTGTCATCTTTGCAGAACTTCTACCTAGAAATCCCACTAAAGTGGTATGAATGGAACCTAAAACACAACGCAAGGCTCTTAATTAAAACTAGATAGCCTTTTGTCTCAAGTTTAATCCACACTGAGGCAGTGAGTTCTCCACAATTATCTATGTTTAGCTTCTTTTGCTGGATGCACTACTCCTATTTCTTTAACAGTTATGTTCTTCCTAAGTTCCTTTGCATTTTCAAGAAGTTTTTATTCTCTATCCCACCTTTTGCATGTGATACTCAAATTTTTCTTTTATTTCTTGCATTTAATTAAGTAGACAACGGTTTCTTTTTGCATTTAATTCAGCATGTACTGCCAGCTCCTTCGCTCATGTGAAATAAGCTACTTGCCTCTTTTGAAAAGATGAGAATTCATAATCATATTGGTGATAGTGTCTTTTTGACACATTTTTTTATGGGAAATTGAGTTGTCGGTGCAATGCCTATCATCTCCTTGTCTACCTTAGCAATTAATATCTCACAAAGCATGATCAAGCTGAAATCACAATGAGTACTTTGAAAATATTTGCGTTCATCCTTGGAGCTTAAAATTTTTTTTTGTCGTGCCACCTAGAATCTATCCGTATGAGCCATCACCTGGGGCTACCACCGTTTTTTGTTAATTGATTACCACTCCTTAATTTTGCATGCAGTAATTTGTACCTGTGAACACAACTGGGTTGGGATATCGAGCTGGCCTTTTGGTGGGTTTTTGAGTTAACACTTGATTACCATCATGCTTTATATGTAGGCTACCTCGAATATTTCTATAAATAAGTCCTAACATTGTAGAGGAATCACACTTAGTGATTTTACCAGAAGTAACATTAGGTGATTAAAATTTGCATAGCACTAGGCTTAGGTGTCTTGAGAAGAGGCTAACATAATGAATACTCCAATCAAGTTAGTGTGTAACAAGGATCAAAAAAATATTCTAGGGGAGATCTCAAGTAGGCACCTGAAATGTATTACAAAGAATAAGAACTCATTGGCTATCATAGCCATCAAGTGGGTCTTGGGTAGAGACTATATTGAATATGAAGACAAATATCAAGTTAATACTGATATCAACTCACACTTCATTTCTTCACTGCTTGATGTTCAGGCTCTAAAAGCTATGATTCTTCATTTGGCACTTCAAATTTTCCCAAAGAGGTACCTTGGAGGTCTCAGCGAGGTAGTGAGAAATGTGGTGTATGGTATGGAACTCCCTATTGCAAGTGACTTGAGGAATACTATTGAAGAATACATAGTGGTACCATGGGTACCTTTCCTGAGTGGTTTTCGGCTTCATTCACTTGCAGATCATCCTGATAGGGCCACCCGTGCATGTCATTTACTGTTGCGCTGCTACAGCATAGTGTTGTTCTATGACGTGGGTTGCTACACTGACTTCAAGAACCTTATGTTTCCTCCACCGCTCGTTATTGGTGTTGATGCCACTTCTGCTATAGGTCTTGCTATTGCTGACAATCTTCCTACTACTCCTAACAATGTTCTTGTTGATGAAGATAATTCTTGCATTCCAGAGATATGAAGTTTGACATATTTTTCCCCTTTTTGTATATATACGCCTAAAATAAGTCTCACATATGTATGTGTGTAATGAAATTGTGTATATTCTTATACTTCTAAACACATGGCCGTAGAGTCATTTTGAAGATGTTTTATCATAGTATATATTTGCTTATGTTAAACTCCTTGTCTTCATTCTTGAGCATTTTGTAATATGGTTGAATCCCTTGTTTCTGATTTTAATTTTTGCAATATGAGTAGCATAATCCTTCTCTATTCTTGTAATGATGGATTTCATGAAAATTTCTTGCTCTCCATAACTATGAAAAATGTGATGAAAGAACCGACCGACAAAACTTGAAAAGGAATATAATTACACTTTTTACATATTTACACCTTCTTGAAGTAATTGTAGCTTAATTGATATTTTTTAATGGAATCTCATTAACTAGAATTCCCAATGGCTCTTGTTCCATATTTTCTAATTCGAATGCATTGTTTTGTTTGCACTGAATTATTTTGAAAGGGCCTTCCCACAGCTTGTCAAATTTTCCATGTTGGCCAAGCTTTGCGGCTCTTTCATTGAACTTTAGTACCAGGTCTCCACATTTTAGACTTTGGTCTAAAGCCTTCTTGTTGAACAATCTCTTAACCACCTACTAGTAGTTAGTCATGGTTATTAGGGACTTTTCCCTATTTTCTTGCATCTTCAGTAATTCGGCCAACCGAGCTTCCATAGCTTCATTTTCTTCAATCTCTAGAGACTTGAGTAACTATAGCGCATGTATCTCTATAGAGATAGGAAACAACGCTTCTTTCACATACACTAGCTCATATGGGGAAGTCTTCAGGGCTTGCTTAAGAGTTATGTGGTCCACCCATAACGCTATCTAGAGATTCTTATGCCACTCCTTCTCATCATTGGACCCAATCCTTTTAATGAGTCAAACTAAATTCTTCTTTGTCGACTTGGCCAAGCCATTCCCCTATGGGTAATAGTTTGATGATGTTTTCAAGAATATTCCATGCATAAGTGTGAAATGGCATACCTTAGAGCCTAGGAATTCTTTAGTGTTATCTAAGATGATAGTCTTTGGCGAGCCGAATCTCGTTACAAGCCCCTAGAGAAAATCCACAATTTTTTCTTCTATTGCATTCTTCAGGGGTATGACTTTAGTCCACCCTGTAAAGTAGTTTTTCGCCATAAGGATCCACTTATGGTTGGTGCTGGAGACTAGATTGATCATTCCTATGAATTCTAGCCCCCATTGCACAAATGGTTCATCTGATACTATCAGATTGAGAGGCATGGTATATTTTTTCCTCCTTCTTACGTAGAATTGATATTCCTTGTAGTATTTTATCATTTTGTAGGAGACATTAAATAGCGTAGGCCAGAAGTACCTAGCATGCAATATTTTGATGGCAATATTTTTCACAGAGAAGTGACCACCTTTGGGGCTGATGTGGAATGTGTCAAGGATTTTCTTTTCTTGCTCCATAGTGACACATCATAATAGGACGCCATTGAAATTTCTCCTGAAGAGAACCCCTTCAATGAGCACGTACCCACTATTTTGCAATCACTAGAACCTTCTTTTCTAAGAAGGAAGGCCTAGTGGATATTTACCAGTGTGCATAAACCTTACTCTACCCATTAGCCAACATCCTTTGGGTTTAGATTCATTTATTAGGATCAACTCTGCTTGCTCTTCTTTTGTTTCTATCTCTTCGTTATGTGCTAAATATTCACATAGTCCTATTCCTTTGATAGTCTTGATAGGCTTGACCTCGATGTCGTATTCCAGGATCTTAGTGATCCATTTGGCCCTCTTTTCGGTGATTCCTCCTTCCATAATATATTGAATCACATTGGATTTTATGACATAAACGATCACCTTGTTGGAAGATATCAGATGTAGAACTTTTTGAGCCCTTTTACAATTGTGAATGCTTGCCTTTCAACAAAATTATAGTTTGCCTCATATTCCTTCAAGGTCTAGGAGTGAAATGCTATTGGTTGTTCTCCCTTTCCTTCATTATCCTTCTAAGTCAGGACTGTGGCAATGCTTGTCTTGCTACTAAAATCATACATCATGAAGTCTTTGGACAAGTCTGGATTTACCAACACAAGAGCTGAAGAAATAGCGTCCTTTACCTTCTCCAAGGCTTCGTTTTCTTCCTTCATCCATTTGAATAATTGATCATTTTTTAACATCAGGATGATGGGCTGAATTATCCCTGCAAAATCATAAATGAATTTTCTGATGAATTTTACCTTCCCTAGAAAGGACTAAACTCCCTTTTTGTTGACTGGAAGGGGAAGTTCCCTGATCGCTTTTACCCTTTCAAGATCAATAGAAAATCCATCTTTGGATACTAAATGTCTTAGTATCTTGCCTTGTGGTACACTGAAAACACAATTTTTCGAGTTCAGGGATACTCTGAACTCTTGGCATTTTTTGAAAACCAATTCTAGGTGATTAAAATGGTCATCTTTTGACCTGGAAAACACGATAAGATCATCTAAGTAGATGAGAATTATTTTATTGATTAGTTTGCTAAAGGTGATGCCCATATCCCATTGGAAGGTAGCTCCCACATTTGATAGGCCAAAAGGATTTTTGGCATATTTGAATGTTCCCCGTTTGGTGGTGAATGTGGTTTTGTATTGATCTTCTTCTTTAACCTGGACTTGATTGTAGCCTGAGAAGCCATCTAGTAGAGAAAACATTTCCGAACCTGCCACGGTCTACATAATGGATTCCATGGAAGGAAATGGGTAATGATATTTTAGCGATGCCCTGTTTAGGTCACGGAAGTCAACATAGAGACAAATGTATGTATTATTTTTTTGGATTGGAATGAGGTTAGATACCCATGTACTATGTTTGATTGGAAATATGATCCTTCACAGGATCAAATTCCCTAGCTCTTGTGCCATCAGGGTTTCAATCTTTGGATTGACTGGCCTTTGTTTTTGTCGGACAAGTTTAGCACCTTCTTTGAGTTCAATGGTGTGTTGGATGATGCCAGGTTCATATCCCCTGAGGTCATTATAAGACCAATATATGACCCCTTTGTATTTTTCATAGAAGTGTATAAGCGTATCTTTGTCGCACTGTGGGACTTCCTTCTTGACCTCCAGTTTTCTTTCACCTTTGACCTCAAGGTTCACAAATTCTACTTTGTTTGCCACAAATTTACTCCTATCATTCCTCATGTCATCATAGTCAAACATATTTTCGAGTGTTACCAACCCTTTTGGAATTTTGTTTGATCTCAACTAAATGATCTATCCCTAATATGCTTCTTTAATTTTTGGCTGGAGCTGATCGGTGAACTCACCTAACTGTTGAGTGAATGAGGTGATGTGTTCATCACTTTCAAACAATTTCTAGCTCTAATCATTATCTGGAATGGAGGGTCAGACAATTAGTCACACAGAGTGTACATTCTCCATTAAGTCAAAGATAGGGTCGAATTGAGCTTCTATCATTGCCATGAGATTTGCATCTAAATTATGCTCCCTTTGCATCGCGTGGATGTTAAAAGCTTTGAAACCTTTAATGAGGCCCCATACTTTGTGTCTATAAAATCACATGTGAACATTTTTTGCAACAAAGATGTTTCTAACTTGATTGATTATAAGTTCGGAATCTGGGAACATCATTATTTATTTGATACCCATGTGCCCCGCGAGGCTCAGTCCTTGCATAAGACCCTCATATTTGGCCTCATTGTTTGAGTAGGAAAACTAGAAGTGGAAAGATATGAGAATCTACTCAGTGTTTGGAGATGTTAGGCATATTCTGACACCAATGCCTACTTTTCATATTGCACCATCAAAGTGCAACGTCCATAGCTTTGTTTGTTCGGCCACAGAGTCCTTCTCTATCCTTGTAAACTCTTGATCTTCATCATAGATGATGTAGGTGCCCATCCCAGTAGCATGGTAATTTCCAAAAGGGTTGGAATATGCGTAGTTGCTCAAAAAGAATTCTTTGGAACCAGCTTTGTCTTTGGTTGCCTTCTCATCTCCTAATAGCTTGCTATTAACAACTTCTTCTTTAGTGAAGGAGGTATGAGAAGCTTCAGTTTATTCCTTTCTAGAAGAAGTATGGGTAGCCTCATAGTTGATCATGGATTCATTAGCCACATGGTCTAAATGTAGGCATTCTGATATTATCTTCATCTTAGCTCTGTGCTTGGTCCTAAGAATCAGGTGAGACCAATCCAAAGAGAGGTATCCACTTATCTTTGTTGTAAAATCCCATGGTAGATAGAGGTCAAACATGGGAGGAACATCAATGATCACAAGGTTAAAGTGAGGTATTTAATGAGGCCTATAGTTTTAAACTTGTTCCCATCCAGCTACATAGCTCCTCTTCTTAAGTGTTCGTAGCTAATTCTTAAGACTTCAACTATCTATTTAGGCATGATTGTGATGCTGGCACCGAAGTCAATCATGGAGTTGTGCAACATTTTCTTCCCCACAATGAGAGTTAAGGGGAAGGGTTTAGGTTTTAGCTTCTCCTCTTTTTCCTTAGTTAGAGTCTCCTTTGTAGTATTCGCAAGAACTTTGGTCAGAGGTGATGTGTTTTATTTGTTCGACCACATATTTGTATAGTGCCTCCTCTAGCAATGAATTTTTCTCTAGAAAGACTAGGATATCCTAGAGGGATACATTAGCGGAAGATTTCTTCAATTTTTCCACCACATTAATTGGTGATGTATTTGGAGGCTTTTATTCCTTTTCCTTTATAATAATAATATCCTTGCACATCTGAGGCTGTGGAACAATTGTAGAAGTGTCAGGAAGTTTATTTGGGACATTCCTTGGTTGTGGAGTGACTGAATCGCTTGTGAATCTCCTCTTCGATTGGGTGTTGTAGTTGGACTGCACTTTTGGGGTCGTCAATGTGGATGCTTTATAGGTGAAAACTAGTTCATCCCCTTCCATCCATGAGAGGAGGGAATGGTCAGGAGCTATGTCACTTTATTTCTCCAGGGACATTCCTTGCATTTGTGCGGTGAGAATTGCATTCTTCACTTGGGGAGGGGCGTATGTATACCCTCCCGATTTCATCGCCATGCCTTGGATACATTTTTCTACAATTTTTTGATACAAATTGCCATGCGGACAATTTTGAGGCATATGAGTGTGGCCACAAGGATAACAACAGTTATTGAAATCTTCAGTGAAATTGTTCTATCTTGTGGTTAGCTCTCTTCTTGTGCTTGTCTGAGCAATTTTGAATGGAGTCGGTACTGGTACTATTTGGTTATTTTTATGGGCTGGTGGATTTGTTTGTGCCCCCCCTTGATATTGGTTCTATTGGTATAAAGGTTTGTTACCATAATAGATTTCATAGGTTGGTCTCAGAGGAGCAGCCTAGTTGTGCTTGATAGTAGTAACTTCCTTTGTTAAGTTTTGCAACATTTCCTTTAGTTCGCTTATCTCATCCTTTGGAATGCCAGATGTAGAAAAAAAAAATTGTGGCACATTTGGATATGTGTACATAGAAAATGATGTTGTAGTTGTGCAATTAGGTGGCATCTCCTAATTAGAAGCTGATACTTCAAGAAATATCATCATGAGGGGCCGAGGTGGTAGTTTCCCAACTTCAATCAAATTGTTCATTTCCTTCACCACTATGGTATATGCATCTGGTAATATGGTTCCATCGAGTGACTGGAACATCATGGAAATTTCGGCGTTGATGGACTTTAAGTAGAACATGAATGCTAGCTCAACCGACAGTTGAATCGAATTTTGGAGTCTCTGCTAGGTTTTATGAAATCAGGTGTTGAGATCTATCATGGCTTCAGATGGGGCCCGCTTTATTATTGATAGTTGTGATATAGCGAAGATTTATCTCCATCATTAGAAAATATCTCATAAAAAAGGATCTTCGAGATCATCCCAAGAACCAATAGTATTGGCTGACAAAGTGTGATACCAATCTAGTGCCCTTCCTCTAAAAGAAGCTTCAAGCAATCTTAGTGCTATATTTTGGTCTATTCCTCCATGCACCAAACACACATTCGCAACATCTTGCAAATATTCATATGGTATTATCGAGCCATCTCCAGTGAACTTTGGAATAGCTTTGAGAGTAGAGACCGAGATAGGGGCCCATACAGCTGGTGCAATTAGGGCAACAAGAGGACTTCCAGAGTCCCAAGCCACATAATTTCAGTTTGGGATCAACATTATGGTTGGGATCTGAAGGTTCTTCCAGGAAAGTTTAGGAATGCGTTGTTACCCATGGGATACTAACAAGCCAAGTTTATCTATGGTTTGTGGCCTAGTAATAGGTCGATGACTTACACACCCTTTTGATTTGGTATTTTCATGGTCCCACCGAGCGTGCTAGGAAAAGAAAAAATTGTTGATTCCAAAAAATGAAAAGGTAATAGCCTGTTGTGGGAAACTCAGTTTTAAGGGGGACCTATTATGCCAAATTGAGTAACCTCCAAATTTTTAAAGAAGTCGACTTCTTCTATAACTGGAGTTTTGAATGGGAAAATGAAGCAAATATAAAATAAAGGATCTTACTAAGGTGATGCACCAATATTTAGATATAAGGCATAGTAAATCTATCTTGTGGATACAATTTAAGTGCCCATTTGGTAGTTTGTTGTTTTCCAAAACTGGAAAAATAAAGATAGAAGCGTGATTGATTCACTAGATGACATAAAATAACCTGCATACACATTTACTAGAAAGAAGAGTCAAAGACATGATCTAAACCAGAAAATTTGTATTCATTTATAGAATTTAGTGAGTGAAACATCCAGTACAATAATGGCACATTAAAACTTATCAAATATCAAAGAAAATAGAAAGGCCTAACAATGGCATAGTCTATGAGTTCTTTACAATAATCTAATAAAACAATGAAAGGCCTGGTTCTTCTATCAATTCTTTTGTCAAAATTTGAACTAAGTTGGGACCTTTACTTCGAAAGAAGAAGCAGTATTTATAGTGAAATCCTAGCTTGATGAGAAAGTAATAGGAGAGATTCTCTAATCATGAGTAATGATGCATTAGAAATGATTTTCCCTTGGCCATTACAACTGAAAAGATTCAGGCCATGAACGAGGATTCCCAAGGGCTAGATGCATCCCCTGTGAATGATGGTGGTGGTCACAATAGACCAAAGTGTTGATGTGTATCATCCATCCATGATGATAGCTAAAAAATGTGGCACCTTTTGTGCAGTTGTTGCTTGATTCAACTTTCCTTCATGATGTATTCTCTAGAAGATCATATGGCAAGCAGTCGGGGCCATAATTTTATCCTTTCCCTTGAGTGATGAATAAATTGCATTGTGAAGATACGTGGAGGTCTCCAAAATACTATGTCGAAGGTGGGGCTGCCAAGATTTGTGTGCGGATTGATGTTATGTGGCATGTGGTTGGGACCCAAAATGAGAGCGATGCAAAGAGGCACAAAAGATTGCGAACGAATGACACATGGTAGAATGGCACAAGATTTTGGAAAGTGGTCGAAGGAAACTTTGTGAGGAGTGCTTTGTCGATAGGTGGTGACATTCGCTAAAGATTTTGTGCAAGGAGCTTGATATTTACTTTTCTTTAGAGGAGGGTGTGGCTAATACTTAAGAAAAATAAACTCACCTAAAGGGAGCTTGGGAATTTAATGTTCACAAATAGTAAATCATAAATACCTCTTGAAGAAACATTAAAATTTGATATTTTACAAGATCAGGTCAAAGATATCAATCAGGAAGGTATCCCACATATGAAGGAGTCTATTAGTGAGGAAGCTACCACATTTAAAGATCCATAGGTAGAGCAAAGAAATATTAGCACCTTGTTTCCAAGGTGAGACATATCCCATTACAAATAAACACTCCTAATGGATTTAGTATCAAGATAGAGGATTAGGCCTACATGAATAGGGTATCCTAGAATCAGTGCAGATTATTGGAAATCCTAAGCATCAAGGTCTTGGTTATTGAAAGGAATCTAAAAATATCAGTGATACCTCCATAATACTAGGGCCAACTTTATCTAATGCAAGAATCAACATAGAGAGCATGAAGGGTCCTTATGATGAAATTGATACCAATGCTACAAATAGCCATATCATGAATCATCATCCACATATATTTCCATCCTCTGATTGGGACCAACAACAAAAGAAAAATCTATATCAAAGAAAGGAATAAGTCATTGAAGCAAAAGAATTAGCAAAGCAAAATGGACAAGAAAATTTTAAATGGATACAAAATAAAAAGCAAGAAAATCATCCCTATCAAACTCCATTAGTCAAAGAAACTATAGGGAAAAATCAAAAAGGGAAGTTCATCCATCAAATATGTCTAGCAATGCAAAATAAAGCTTCAAGAGCAACTTACAAAGTATATCAAGATGTTGTTCCCAATCGAATTTCCATATCCACCCATTATTTCTCATCATCCCAAGTTTGGAGAGTCAAAGGTTCCAAACTATTGACCAATCCATCTAAATATCATATCCCTCAACACAATTTGCCATCCATGATATCCAAATCTTACATTGACCATGTGTTGGAAGAAAATATTTATCATAAGGACTCTAAAGGCTGTCTATCGTGGTGTGTGCATCAAGGTAAGGTTAACTCTGGTATCGATGAGGAAGATAAGAATTGTTAGGGGTTACATTTAAGCACCCATATCCTAGCAAAACAACTCCTCCAACCAGGATATCATTGGCACTTCATGACAGCAACAAAAACCATGTCAAAACCAACACCATCTACATCAGCACCACCACGTGATTCAACATGAGCCAAAAAAAAGTTTCACCATGATGAAAACTTGGTAAATAGGCATCTTATGTGACATTGAAAATCAAGAAATTCAAGAAAAACAGCCAAGAGAAAAATCATCCTCCAGTGAAAACCACTATGGTGGTGCTTTGGACAAGTACCATGGTGAAAACCTAACAAATAGGTTTCATGTGTAAGAATTGAGCATCTACGTGTACCATTTCAAGTGGAAGCATCTCAGCCTATCCATAATGAATCCAATGCATTTTTATCCAAATCCAACTTATCTTGATCTTTACAAATGTTTGGTATACATTTTATACTTGCTTATGGAAATTATCTTGACATGGGTCACTATCATTGATCCTATCCTACCCAACATTATCTAAGGAATTTTCTAAAGGGCATACTTTATGAAAAAATTTTATCCTATCACAAGACAATCCATCACCTACATTGCTAGACACTGGGGGAAAATGCTTGCATCTTGCTTCACAATAAATCTTGATCTATGTCTACTATCTCACGTTGTGATCTAAGAATTTATCCCAACAACAAGGTATACCACCAATGTACTATCATGGCAACCTTTGAAACAATTTGAACCATCAACAAGGTATCCTGTCAATGCACTACTAGGGTAACCTTCAAGATAGTTAGTCCCAACAACAAGGTATACCACCAATGCACTACCAAGGTAGCCTTCAAAGATGACGACAACATGGATTATTCTGTGACTCAAAAATTCTGAGATATCAACAGTTGCTTGAACCTCACAGCTAGTTCAAGTAAGATTTTCCACAACATATCCTCTAGAAAAACAAATTGAAGTATCAATCCAATTTTTCAACATCTTTGTTATCCCTCGATTTGAACATTGGAAATTTTTTAAGTTTTGGTGCATTCCCCTGTATACCTGTGAAAATGCCAAGTCATAAAAATGATTAAATTTGAAGATTTGTAAAATTTGGTCTAAAACCCCTTTATGGTCTTGATTCTAGAATTATTTCATCCATCCAGCCAATTTTCATGCCAAAATGCCTTACCGATTGCCATATTTTTAAGCTTCACATTTTCTTGAATGAGGTTCACAAAATGACTCAAAATCCAACTTCCGCATTGCCAGAGCTTAAAGGGTTTCTGGGTTTTTCTCAAAGGAACCCAATCTTCTCACTTTAAAAATTTCATGAAAAACTAAGTTGGTATGTGAGAGATATGAAGGTTTTAGTATTCTATGTTAAAGAATAGTTTCGGGAAAAATAAAGGATTTATTATCGTTGGAATTATTTCATGCCATTTAAATCTGTTTCCAGTGACATTTAAATATTATGAGGAATTAATTTTTTTAAGGTGGAATAATTTTGAGAAAGGCATGGTTATGAAGTTTATATTTTAGAATAAATTCCTTTATCTAAGGAGGGCTCTACCAATTCTTTATGTGTTGGGAGTTTTTCAAGTTCTAAAACCACATAAAAGCCTAACATTTATAAATTTCATAGCTTAAGAACTATGAGGAGGTAAGAGAGTCAGGAGTATTTAGAAATCTTGAACTCTAAATAAAGGTTCTAAAGTTCTTGACTTCCTTGATGGCCTAAATCCTCTTTATTGTCAGGGGTTTCTAAGGTTCTCAAAATTCTTCATTAGTCGACATCACTGAAGACTCTATAGCACTCTCTACTCATTATGCAAAGAAGAACCTGGTAAAATGATGAGACATTGCGATATATCAAAATGGCTTAAATATTGATCCAGTTGAAGATAAATGCAACCAGTAGATGTAAAGTTGGTTTTCCATGAAAAGAGGAGTAGTTTAGGTTTATGACAGTAACTGCATTACATACATAAATCGAATATGATGAGAAGGCATGGGAAACCTATAAAAAATTGCAAATAGCAAGTGTTTAGCCAAATTTTATAACATTTGAGTCCTTCCTAGCTTGTGTCATGGAGAGAAAGATCCTTAATATTTTTCAATTCAAAACTTGTTTTAATATATCTAGAAACTGCAAGAAGACTATGTTGCAATATTAGGCGTTATTTTTGTTTCCACACCTGGATTGGCAACAAGATAACATGCCATGAATTATTTGACAAGATATCTCAAAGAGATGTTGTCTCACAGAATGCTATAGTTGTGTAGAGACATGAAATGCTACATGGCAGAGGAAGTGGGACAAGATTTTATCCTATTGATGAACATGATGAAGAGAAACATAATAACAGGAGGGAAACCGATAATGGTGGTAGGAAATTTGTGAACACGAAGTGTTATGGGGTGGCTAATGCTTCTCAACTGGTCGATAATGAAGAAAATCATGAGACCTATTACTCTATCCAAGAAAAATCATATGAGATTAACAAAGGCAATTTAAATCCAATATAGTTTTAAGATTATGTTTTTGGGTATAGAAGGATTTTTGAATGAAATAATATAGTTTATGAGCCCACGAACAATTTAAAAAAATTCTTGAAACCTAGTGCTCATGTTGGGAATATAGAAACTCTAGCACTAGCATCCAATGCTTGGTGTCTCTCATCTTAGAAATCGAAGAGTCCTTTCTAATGGTTTCGCCATCTTGGAAAGGATAAATTGCGACTGATGTACAATGATGGAGATAAAGCATTTGAACATGTAGTATACCTATACATTGATGAGAAAATAAAAATAGCCCTAGATGGAATTGTTATTGCTAGTATGGAGAGAAAAAGGCATATGAAAACATCTTTACATGGGTGTACAATTTTATCAATCGATGACAACCGGGAATAAAAGGAAATATATATATTACAACTCTATTCCTTTGGAATGAGAAAGGAAAACTCACTGAAGCACTTCATAAAGCAACTCAAGTGGGACTAGATTGATCATCAAATGCTACAGTGTCTCATATACAACACACTAATTCTACACTATTAAGAAAGGTGGTGTAAAAGTACATAAATGGGTATACTAAAGTCTCAACTTGGGTTTAGTGGTACCATGTTTGTGATTGTTTATGAAGGTTTTTTTGTGACCCAATGTGAAAAATTCCATTTTTTTGTTGACTCTCATACCAACCATATTTTTTCTCATCTTGGGATATTTCATCAATCTTGTAGGACCAACTGAGAGGGAAAAGATATAAGAGAATCTATTTTACGGTTCAAAATTATTTATGGAATGATTATGCTCCTATGTATTTACCTTGCATTTTTAATTCTTATTCTGTTCTAGTAGCTAGAAAAAAACACATACATAGTCCAAGGATGTCGCAAGTAGATGAGATTGATCTCATTCCTTTTCCTCTAGTTTCTGTTAATAAAAAAAATACTTGGCCGAGAAGTCTGGAGACATTGAAACAAAACAAATCCCTTTAAAAGGTGTTCCTAGGTTTATTGATGTGGAATCAATAGAAGCATATGTCTTGGGTGATACAAAGGAACACATTGAGGTCCAAAAGGTAGTTGATTTTAAAGTTTGGGAAAATCTTGTGGCAATTGAATTTTGGCTTCTCACTTTTGTGGTTATTAGTGGTGGAGGTAGTTGGCTTGCTATTATCAATAATTTTGCACAAATTGGTTAATGTTGTATATTTATCTATTAATGGAATCATTGGTTACCTCGAATTTATTAGAGTACACACATGAACAAGAATGGACAAGGAAGGTCACATGTTTTCTAATTTCTAATATTTTGATAAATTAACAATGGGTGCATTGCAAAAGAGAGTAGTGAGGGGATCTTCTTAAGCAAGGTAGAATTAAAAAATCTCCATGCAAATCAGTTTTGTGCATATGTATGCAATCTTACCGAGCATTCTTAACATTTGAGGGACATATGATGACAAATGAAAAATGCATTGTAGTGTGATATTTTGATATCAAGATGGTGCTTCACATTGACTATGTGGTCCAAAAATATTTATATTTTAAGGGCTATATTTATAACATCTTAAGATGTAATAAAGTGGAGAGATAACTAAATATTCTTTGATAAAATCAGTTATGAGGAGAAGATGAAAAAGGGAATTTTTCAAGAAACAGTTGTGGAAATGAAAGGTTTCCCAAAAAATTATAAATGTGCACTTCGTAGACAAAGGAGGATCTTTTCCAGCTATTGGGGATGGGAGGAGCAATTTAGTTTTCTTTCAAACATAGTTTGGATTGTACAAAAATGAAGAGTTTGTGAGCTCACATTTTTATGTTGGAGAAATAAAGAAGATGATTTTGATCTATGAGTTTGTTAATGTTTTTTTTTTGTTGCAAATAGACTTTGTGCTTTTGTGATTATTCTTCAATGTCTTACCCATTATGTCAGACTATGTAGAAGTTTATTTTTGAATCTTTGAATTTGGATTAATCTATTTGTTGGAGGTGCTCTGTTTTTCATTCTTTTCTTGAGTATAATTTGTGCGTGTGAGATAAATGGGTTTTGTATCATTTGTTTGCATTCACTTCATTCTGAATTAGTTTTGCACATCTATTTCATGGTTATGGGTAGATGTTAGTGGGCCTTTTCTTCTTTCTAGTCAAAAGTATATCTAGATTCCATTCATTGCATATCTTCCAAAGGTAGTCATTCCTTGTAAAATAAGCATAGAGCACTTGCAACTATCATTGCAAGTGATTCAACTGTTGGTAGGATTGTCATTGGTGTGGGCAGAGAGTATACAATTCAAATGAGTTTTTTGTTAACCAATAGATTTTTGGCGGCTCCATTGGGGATTCAAAATTGAAGAATGGTGCTATTTTTTCCCATAAATTCAAAGGTGCCTCCCCAAAGATGGAGGCTAGCGGTATTGTAAAATGGAATGTGTCTAGAAGCAATTTATTCCAGCAAAGATTCCTATCTGATTTATTTTTTAGATTTTTATTATGGCATTGATTTCTTCCCAGCCATGGGGAAATCATTTTGGACCTCTCTTTTTGTCAAAATATTCACCATTGCTTGAAGGATCAATAAATTTTTTTCCAAAGTTCAGTGGAGAAAGCTCTCAAGATGTTGAAGAACACATTCTAGTGTTCACGGTTGCATGTGGCATTTTGGGGGTAAGTAAAGAAGATGTTTTTGTTATATTATTTATTGAATCTCTTACTGGGCTTGGAATAGATTGGTTTTGTTATTTAGAAGAAAAGTATGTAATTGATTGGCATTCATTGAAGAATAAGTTCTTGGAAAGATATAAAAGTCCTATTGATGAGGTTGCTTTATTGAGTCAATTTTTCAACATCCAAAACTGAAATGGTGAATCCATTAGAGACTTTGTGGATAGGCTCAATAGGTTTTTTAGAAAGATCCCTACCTCTATTCAACTAAGTAAGAAAATTCAAATTTGTGTTTTTATCTCCTCTTTGCATCTAGATGTTCAATTTGAATTAAAATGATGTAAAGTAAATAATATTAAAGCTACACAACAAGAGGTTGTGAAAATAGAGGATGATATGATTACAAGTGGTTTATGGAAAAAAAGTCAGGTTATGAATAATTTGAGTATTGAAACTATGAAGAAGTCTATCATGTATAAAAAAATTCTTCAACCTATATGTTTCCAAATTGCATAGCCTCCTTCTGCTGAAAGTTTTAATCTCACTGTCTTTGATCCAAAATATTTTGGTAAGAACAAGATAGACAATGTAAGAACCAAGTCTCATGTAGATGGAATAGTTGAGGCATATTATTTACATTATGAAGAAGATAATGATAAATTTAGGAGTACCTCAAGTGGTGAAGAAAATAAACCACTCTCCCATGATGCAAATCATTATGAGGATAATGCAAATAGTGTTGTCCTGTCATCCTAGTCTACCGTGGAGATGGAATCATTCACTTTTACTGGCAATGAAGAACAACTTGAGACTATACAACATAAAGATGAGGTATTGAATATCCTTTATCTAAGGTGTATGCAAGTTGAATATGAAGCCTTCATATTTCCTAAGCAAGATGATATAGAAGTAAGGCTGCAAGAAGATGTCAAGAAGGATCTTACATTTGAATCATTTTTTTTGAAAATATAAATACCAAAATTTTTAAACAAAAATTGGAAGATGGTGTCATAAGTAGTCATGATGGATTTGATGAAAGTATTCAAATTGACAAATGTGATGAGACTCATGTTGTTTATATTCTGAATTGGTGTCTTAATGCATATGAGGATGAGTTTTTATGTGGAGAAGAGGTCACCATGTCTGATTCAAAAATTGTAAATGAATGTGATTTGGTGAGTCATGAAACCATTGAATCAATTCCTATAGAGAAAGATGAGATTGTTCCAGTTGGGGGTGATTTTCAGCCTCATTAAAATATTGTTTGCATTTCATATTTCAAGTCTAACTCACTTCCAATTTTTCATAAGGTTGATTATTGATCTTCCAATGGTTCAAGTGGTTGTTTTCAGGAATGGGATATCAATTTGTCTAGTGTGGGGAATGATTATATGAAAGAACATGTTGGGGTAGTCACTTCTATATACATCATCAAATAAGGGTTTGTGTCTCATCATTATTGTGTGGGATGTCCAATTCAAGGGTTGGTTTATCCTTTCTTGCAAAATAAAGTACATCCTGATGAGGTTATGCATGCAAATGTTGGTAGTCATATGTTGGATAGTACTAACAAGAGTCATACAATTGAAGAGGTATACAATTAAGAATGGATTCTTGGGAATTAGATCACATCCAAAAGGTTTTTATATGAATCCATTCTTATCACTTTGATCTTGGTGATCGCTAGTTGGCAACTGGTTGCTTTTGGGATTCTCATTCATCAAGCATTGTTTCACATTGATAGCAATTTATCCTAGCCTGTTAATGGGTTAGAATGACCACCTTGAGAATCATCTGAGGTAGGGTCTCTTGACCATGTATATATTAGGAGTTTTTGTTGTGCTGGTAATTTAGTTTCCTTTCTTGTTTTGTCCTATTTTTGGCTTGGTTTGGCTCTTTTCTCATGTGCTCTTTGACTTTTTTGCCCAATGGACTTGGATTGGTCTGCTCCAAATCTTCTAGTGTTCTTTGCATTTTCTACAAAAATACAATCCCTAGTTGGAGCCAATTTTATCCCCCAATTTGAACATTGGAAATTTTCAAACTTTTGGTGCATTCATATATACACCCATGAAATTTCTAAGTCATGAAAGTGACTAAATTTGAAGATTTGTACAATTTGGTCTAAAACCCCTTTATGGTCCTGATTCTAGAAGTATTTCATCCAATCTAGCCAATTTTCATGCCAAAATGCCTTGTCAATTGCCAGACTTTTTAGCTTCACATTTTCTTGACTGAGGTTCAGAAAATGACTCAAAATCCAACTTCTACATTGCTGAAGCTTAAAGGGTTTCTAGTTTTTTCTCAAAGGAACCCAATCTTCTCACTATCAAAATTTCATGAAGAACCGAGTTGGTATGTGAGAGATATGAAGGTTTTAGTCTGCCTAGTTAAAGCATAGTTTTGGGAAAAATAAAGGATTTATTATCATTGGAATTATTTCACAACATTTAAATTAATTTCCAGTGACATTTAAATATTACGAGGAATTAACTTTTCTAAGGTGGAATAATATTGAGAAAGGGATGGTTATGAAGTTTATATTTTAGAATAAATGCCTTTATCTAAGGAGGGCCCCGCCAATTCTTTGAGTGTCGAGAGTATTTCAAGTTCTAAAACCACAGAAAAGCCCGAAATTTATAAATTTAATAGCTTAAGAACTATGAGGAGGTTGAAGAGTTAGGATTTTTTAGAGCTCTCAAACTCTAAATAAAGGTTCTAAAGTTATTGACTTCCCCGATGGCCCGACTCCTCTTTATTGTTGGGGGTTTCTAAGGTTCTTAAACTTCTTCATTGGCCAACATCACTTAAGACTCCATAGCACTCTCCACTCACTGTTTAAAGAAGAACCTGGTAAAATGATGAGACATTGTGATATATCAAAATGGATTAAACATTGATCCCATTGAAAATAAATGCAACTAGTGGATGTAAAGATGGTTTTCCATGAAAAGAGGAGTATTTTAGGTTTATGACAATAATTGCATTATATAAATAAACCAAATATGATGAAAATGCATTGGAAACCTATAAAAATTTGCAAATAGTGGGTGTGAAGCCAAATTTCATAAAATTTCCTAGCGTCCTTCCTAGCCTACACTATGGAGAGAAAGAGCCTTAATATTTTCAATTTGAAAATTATTTTAACATCTCCAAAAACTGCAAGGAGACTATGCTGCAATCTTAGGTGTCATTGGCCATGAGCATTTCCACACCTGGATTGGCAACAGGGTAACATGCCATGAATTTTTTGACAAGATATCTCAAAGAGATGTGGTCTTGAAGAACATTTGCTAAATTCACACAGAGACATGAAATGCTACATGGCAGAGGAAGCGAGACAAGATTTTATCCTACTAATGAACATGATGAAGAGAAAAATAATATTAGGAGGGAAATTGATAATGGTGGTAGGAAATTTGTGAACATGAAGTGTTATGGGGTGGCTAATGCTTCTCAATTGGTTGATAATGAAGAACATCATGAGACCTATTACTCTGTCCAAGAAAAATCGTATGAGATTAACAAAGGCAATTTAAATCCAATATAGTTTTAAGATTATGTTTCTAGGTATAGAAGACATTTTTGAATGAAATCATACAGTCTATGAGCCCGCAAATAGTTTAACAAAATTCTCAAAACCTAGTGCTCATGTTGGGAAGCTAGGAAATCTAGCTCTAGCATCTGATGCTTGGTGTTTCTCATCTTAGAAATCGAAGAGTCATTTCTAATGGTTCACCCATGTTGGAAAGGAGAAATTGCAGCTGATGTACAATGATGGAGATAAATCATTTGAACATGCAGGAGAACTATACATTGATGAGCAGATGAAAATATCCCTAGATGGAATTATTATTGCTAGTATGGAGATCAAAAGGCATATGAAAACATCTTTACATGGGTGTAAAATTTTGTCAATTGATCACAAATAGGAATAAAAGGAAAGATGTATATTACAACTCTATGCCTCTGGAATGAGAAAGGAAAACTCATTGAAGCAATGCATAAATAAACTCATGTGGCACTAGCAAGTTTCTCATCAAATGCTATAGTGTCTCATATACACCACACTATTTCTACACTGTTAAGAAAGGTGGTGTAAAATTACAACAATGGGTATACTAGAGTCTCAACTTGGGTTGAGTGGTTCCATGTTTTTGACTGTTTATGAAGTTTTGTTTGGTGACCTGATGTGAAAAAAATCATTTTTATGTTGAATCTCATACCAACCATCATTTTTCTCCTTTTTTTATATTCTTCATTTGTCCTATAGTACTAACTGAGAGGGACAAAGTTATAAGAGAAATTGTTTTGCGGTTCAAAACTATTTATGGCATGATGATTCTCCTATGTATTTACCTTGCGCTATCAATGCTTATTTAGTTTTGGTAGCTAGAAAAAATTACATACCTAGTCCAAGGATGTCTTAAGTAGATGAGATTTTTCCCATTCCTTTTCCTCTAGTTCCTGTTAATCACAAAAATACTTGGGTGAGAGTTTTGAATTATTTGCTGGGGATATTGAAACAAAAAAAATCCCTTTAAAAGGTGTTCCTGGGTTTATGGAAGTGGAATTAGTAGAAGCATCTATCTTGGGTGATACAAAGGAACACATTGAGGTCCAAAAGACTATTGTTTTCAAAGTTTGGGAAAGTCTTGTGGCAATTGAATTTTGGCTTGTCACTTTTGTGGTTATTAGTGGGCTTGCTATTATCAATAATATTTCATAAATTGGTTAATGTTACAGATATAGTTGTTAATTGAATCATTGGTTACCTCAAATTTATCACAATACACACATGAACAAGAATGGACAAGGAAGGTCACATATTTTCTACTTTTTAATATTTTGATAAATTAACAATGGGTGCATTACAAAAGAGAGTACTGATGGGATCTTCTTAAGCAAGGTGGAATTACAAAATCTCCATGAAAACCAATTTTTTGCATATGTATGCAATCTTACCAAGCATTCTTAACATTTGAGGGACATACAATGACAAATGCAAAATGAATTGTAGTGTGTTATTTTAATATGAAGATGGTGCTTCACATGGACTATGTGGTCCAAAAATATTTGTGTTTTAAGGCCTATATTTTTAACATCTTAAGACGTAATAAAGTGGAGAGGGAACTAAAGAGTCTTTAATAAAATCAGTTACTACGAAAAGATGAAAAAGAGGGAATTTTTCAAGAAACAGTTACAAAAATGAAAGGTTTCCCAAAAACTTAGAAATGTGCACTTCATAGACAAAGGAGGATCTTTCCCAACTATTGGAGAAGGGAGGAGTAGTTTAGTTTTCTTTCAAACATAGTTTGGATTGTACATAAATGAAGAGTCCGTGAAATCACACTTTGATGTTGGAGAAATAAAGATGATGTTTTTGATTTGCAAATTTGTTGCAAATAGACTTTGAGATTTTGTGATTATTCTTCAATGTCTTACCTATTATGTCAGACTGTGTAGATGTTTATTTCCAAATCTTTGAATTTGGATTAATCTATTTGTTGGAGGTACTCTGTTGTTCATTATTTTCTTGAGTATCATTTGTGGATGTGAGATAAATGGTATTTGTATCATTTGTTTGCATTCACTTCATTCTGAATTAGTTTTGCACATCTATTTCATGGTTGTGGGTAGATGTTAGTGGTCCTTTTATGCTTTCTTGTTAAAAGCATACCCAAATTTCATTCATTGCATATCTTCCAAATGTAGCTACACCTTGTAAAATAAGCAAAGAGCACTTGCAACTATCGTTGCAAGTAACTCAAATATTGGTAGGATTGTCATTGGTGTGGGAAGAGAGTATCAAATTCAAATGAAAAATCTTTTAACCAACAATCTTAATCCCCAAGAAAAAGGGTAAACATCCAAAAAAAAATCAAAATTATCAAGAAATCAAAAAAACTTGAAAACATAAAAAAAACATCATTGGATTAATCCTTCACTCAAATAGTCTAAGAGATCAACATTTTATTGAAACCCATAGCTATTTAAAGTATATTCCCCACAAAATATCTTTTAGACATAGAAGCGGAATATCAATCCAAGAATTGTTTATCCCAAAAACAAGTTTATGCTTTGAGTTAAATGGTAGAACTATGTGGTCTCTACATGTACAACATAGGAAAGTCTTATCAGCTCCTACGGCCTTTGGTCAATCCCATTAGGTTTCCAACATACTTTATGCCAACTTAGTCAAAAATACAAAATCCAAACAAATTCAAAAAATCCAAAAATCCAAAAATATTAAGAAAATAGCAAAACCCACGAAACTGATAATAAGATCAAACAAATCTTGAAGTCGTCTCTCCCTTGGCTACAGTGGTTTGAGGGCTACCAGTAATAATTTTAACCTATTATCTTAGGGTTTTACTCTAATCATGTCAAGCAACACAAAATGACACTAATTATGATGACAAACAAAAATTAGGATGACAACAAGCAAATGCTAGCAAGTTTTAAATGGAACAAAGTCAAATGCAAGCTCATGAAACCAATGGAAAATTTAACTAAAAGAAAAATGAAAACCACCTACACCATTGAAAAGATCATGAAATTTTACCCCATTTAAAAAAAACACTAAAAATTACTTCAGTATGACTAAGATATGGTCATTTGAAGATAAGGTAAGAATTACAAGTCACAGAGCAAACAAAAGCGATCTTTTCAGGAAAGTGTGAGCTTTTAGGTCAAAAGAAAGGAAACAAGGGTGAAGATTTATGTCAAGTGTGAGATTTTAGGTCAAGGGCAAGGAAACAAGGGAAAAATCTCCAGTCAAGAGCGAATTTTCCAGTCAAGGGCGAGGTTTCTAGTCAACTGCAAAGTTTTAGGTCAAGTGCATGAAACAAGGAAAATTTTTTCAGTCAAGTGTGAAGTTTCAAGTCAAGAGTGAGGGTTTCAATGTCAAGTGTGAGGTTTTGACCTAGAAAAGGTGAGGAAAATGATGAAAATGCTCAAAAATCACCAAAACTTCTCTATTGACTCAAGAAACTTTGTACACACATAACGAGAACGTAACAAAACAAAAACAAGAAGCAAAAAGGTGCGTGTTGGGACATTGATTCCTACATGAAATCCAAACTCTTGAAACACATCCACATGATATGAGGCTCCCCAAATCCTCACCATAGCTCCTCTACAATCGATAAAACCAAAATAAAAACATTTAGATATCTTGAAAATACAACAAAAACAACATCAAATAAACATAAAAAAACCAAAAAACCATTTGAAAAAGCTCAAGAATCCTATTTCCACTATCACCTATCTACAATAAAGGTTCATCCATAATAAATATATCATCACACTCACCCTTTGATAAAATAGACAAACAAACAAAGAAACTTCAAAAGCTAGAACTTTCAAGAAAACAATCACAAGGATTTGAACACAAATAGAAAAAAACAAAGCCAAGTATAACTACCTATCTATTGAAAATTGCCAACAACATCCTGAGATATGTCTTAATGGATCTGTTCCTACGATAGACATGATTGACACTAGATAATAGTCCCATAATAGATAGAGCAAGTGATACAACAACATTATTTTTATCTTTTTGTAATCTTATCTTTTTGATTTACATTATTGACTCATCCCCAAGATCTCTCGAGGATGTTCATAAGGATTTATAGAGGAAGGAATGAGGGAAATTGAGCATCATTTCATTTTTCTATTTTTTGGATATTTTTCTTATACTAACATGGAAAATACTTGCTTTTTCCTCTGTGTGGAAGTCATTTTGGAGTATTTCATGTAGCAGTGGCATGTTAGGTTCTTAATACCTCTTGTGTTACTAGTCTGACATGTTTTAAAGCTTCTGACCCATACACTCTACAAATTTTTTGTATGTTTGGTATGAGCAAGAGTACTCCTTTTTTGTAGAGTCAAATTCCACACAATAGATACAAAGTCACCTTGGTCATTAATACCTTAGTGCATCGTATTTTTTTGCTACATCAAACAAGACTGCTCAAACTACAAAGCCTCCAAGCAAAGAAAAATCAACTCACCAATGACTAACAACATCAACTATTCTTCACTTCTTATTAACATTTTATTCTTATCAAAATTTCTTCTATTAGTCCTTGCACTTAACACATCACATCAGCTTATCAAACAATTTGGTTCATTATCCAAAATTTTCACCAAATTCCTCAAGGGGAAACCATCCATGCTATCCTTTCTGGGGCATACTAGGGAAACTCTTGCACTTGGGGCATACCAGGGCAATGATCTTTGAAACAAAGAAACCAATACTTTGTATCAAAGAGGGGTAAAATGTAGACACCTAAAAAATTCCTAGCTTGTGAACTAGCATTTTGGAACTCATATTCGTCTATTAATTAAGTGATTTAGCATTGTTTAATTAATTCATCATCGAACAACATCAAACAACATCAAACAACATTGAACAACATCAAACAACATTAAACAACATTGAACAACATCTAACAACATCGAACAACATCGAACAACACTAAAAACATTGAACATCATCCCATAAGATCTCGAAATTATCTCTAAATGACTCAAAATCATCTCGAAACATCCTGTAACAACTCAGAATGACTCAAAATCATCTCAAAACATCTCGTAACATCTTAAAATGACTTATAATTATCTCAAAACATCCCATATCATCTCGAAATGACTTGAAATCATCTCAAAACATCCCGTAACATCTCAGAATGACTTGGAATCATCTTAGAACATCTTGTAACATCTCAAAATGACTTGGAATCATCTTGAAACATCTCATAACATCTTGGAATCATCACAAAATGACAAAACATCTCAAAATAATTTGGAATTTTCCCGGAATAACTCAGAACATCTTGGAACCATCCCAAAATGACTTGAAACATCTCATAATCATCATGTAACATCTCAAAATCATCATGAAATGTTCCAAATCATCACACAACATCACATAAATGTCATCCAAAACCCTAATTCCTCTATTAATTGAATAAGGGTATGTGTAGAATCATGATGGGCCAAAAAGTGGCGATATGTAAGTGATATGATGGCCTATGTAGCTAATGAATTTTTTTTTAACCCAAAATTGATGAAACGAAAAGGGTTTTTAATGGAGATTCTTATCTTTCCACCAATATAAATTATGCTTTACTTTGAATTTAATTAATACTTATTATTCATTTTCTATTTGAATTACGACTAAAGTTCTAATTGATAGGCTAATTGAAAAATATCTATAGCTTTCAAATGGTATCATATTCTATGCTTCACCTAGTATAGGATTAAAAAAAATTGAATTTCATGAAGTTTTGACCAAGTTAAGGTGGTCAGACATATGAGTTTTTATATTTTTTAAAAGTTGTAATAAAAAAATCATAATTAATTATTTACTTGGAAAAAATTACAAAAAAATATGCATCACATTGAGACATGAGTCCTCTACTTATATCTAAAATATTATAAAAAAAATATTATCATTTTATTGTTGTTAGGGTGGTCAGACAGACACCTACTTCTTATTTTTTCCTTGATAATTAAGTACTACTGCATTGAAATTTAAAATTTTAACCAAATAGATTTTTTTTAAAATAAACCTAGTAGATTAGAAACTACATTCAATTTTCTACAGATTCTATTCTTACATATTTTTGAAATAATATAGATAACTTATTCAAATTTTTACATCAAGTTGCCTAACTCTGATGTTTTGATTTTTCATCGCCACTTAAGGGCCTATTTTTTCCATAATGATCCTGCACATACCCATAATACATTATTTAATTAATTCACTTTTTCATCATTTCTGACAAATTAAATAAATTTTATTTATTTAATAAAGTCCTAAAAACGCTAATTCTGATATTGAATAAATAAAACATTATTTGATTAATTCATGTTTCATCATTTCGACCAATTAAATAAATCACATTTATTTAATGAAGTCCTAATCTCACTTAATTTCATCCCGATTGATTAAATAACACCAAATATTTAATTACATCGCTAAATCACCTTATTCCCCTAAGTGGATTAAATTATTAAATAATAATTTAATTACGACACTTTCCCTCCAAAATTTGAATAATTAAATCAAAACTATTCAAATCAATTATCAAAAATCAATTCAAACTAATGCAACTTTGCTTGCAAATTTCAAAATTGATTTGCATGTTCAACTCCAAAAAGGAATTAATTAATTAAATCAATTAATTCATATTCCTCACCTACTTTCTAATTGAGCAAATTATGATTGTTGACTGAGCAATCTAATTTGTTAATTGATCAATCTAAATTGCTAATTGAGCAATCTAAGTTGTTAACTAATCAATCAAATTCCTAATTGAGCCATCAAATTCCTAACTAAGCCATCAAATTCGTGACTGATCAATCTAAATCCCTAACTAGGTAATCTATTTCTCAATCACCCAAATTGTGCAATCAACTTTGTACAATCTTCTCATGTCTAAATCCTCTTAACACACTCCGACCATTGATCTGGATATTCTTCAACACGATCTTGATCATCCATTTCAAATCTCATTTACTACATAACAAATCCATTTCCTCACAAATAAGGATCAAAGAATCAACATCATTTGCACAACGAAGTACTGCTGACATTTGTAACCACCATTTCTAGTGCTTCAACCTCATTTCTTCGATCAACCAACCCAAGGCAATCACTCATCAAGATTTTGCACACAAACTTTGGAGGCTTTGCGGTGATAAGAACAACCCAACATCAGGCGAATACACTTCACTATGGGATGGTAACCCTATGTTATTTTGTACACTCAATTTTTCAATTTTAGATTCATTTATGTATGTTCAAATAACTTAGTCTCATTTTGTATGTGTAGGTTTATATCTTAGATTAATATGTTTAATCTTAGTTTAGATTCTTAGATTAGCATGTTTGATCTCACTTTCAGTCTAACATTCTCCCCCTCACACAATTATTTGACCATAAGTGCATACACAAAAAGGAAGTATTCTCACAAATTTCAACCAATTAAACAATCATCATAATATCCATTTCAAAAAAATCAGAATAATTCATCTTGACATACATGCCAATATAAATAATTGACCAATCGAGGCATAGACATGCCAAAGGGGATAACATATCCATAATAAACATAAGAGGTATCCACATCACACAACATATACATGAAAACACTAATCATACACCATATGTATGAACATGATTAAAATGAAGGTCTTATCAAATAACATACATGGCTAGACATGAATCTACCAAATTATTGGTATCTAGGATAAGGAGACTAGAGGTAAGGCAAGGAGTATCATATTTTTAGCCCAAGGACTGGCTATGCTATGATTGAGTGCATGCCTCCCATTATAATGACAACGGTACCCAATCAACATGGTCCATAAAAATTCTTAGATCATGGTATATGTCTTGTGCTCACACTAGGCCTTTACAAGTACCTCTAGGTGTGCCACATAATTATCTTGGTTAATTGTAATTACCTCATGAATTTATTTAGTTATCTCTTAATTAATAAATATTTTCCCATTTTATCATAATAGACCACTTTAGATCTTGAAAAAAATTGAGATTCATTCCTTAACAAACCTCTAAAACTCAAATCCTAGGGTCCTCATGCATCAAATTGCCATTTTGGATATGACAAATAAATTAATACAAAAAAAGTGGGACCAAAAAAAGTTTGAGCTGATCCAAGAATAATCTAGGAAAAACAATAAAAGGGGGTCTTACCTCCTCACATTCTAAATCCTCATAAATAATTCCCAAACACAAAACACAACCTTTTGTGATCAATAACAATCTTTTGTTGTATCATTTCAATGTCCTAATTTCTTAGACATTTTTCCATAACCTTGGCTTAAAATTGAACATGTGAATTTTTATAACATTAAGCAATTAAAGATTATGCAAGGAAATAAATTTATACTTTGGGGCCCTATGCTCTTACATGGGTGAGCATGGATAAAAAGAGTGTAGACAATTCAAAATGAAATAGAAGATACTAAAAATTACCTTCAAATTAGAGAGAAATCCATGCCAAATCCAACAAACATAGAGAGTTTTTGAAGCATTCACACCTTCAATCCAATCCAAACACATATGCAATCTTTTTCCAATACAAATCGAAGCCAAATGCATCCATCTAGAAATCTTTCCATCAATTTATTTTTAATTTCTCAAAGAGGGGGTTTGAGAGAGTTTTCTCTTTAAAAAGGTAAGAATGAAAATAATACAATCCTTTTTTCCCCTATTATGCTCTTTTTCCTTTTTATTTTTACTTCTTGATTCTCTTTTTCACAAAAAGGCATTTGCAAATAACTAAAAATAATTAGGCCATTTTCTCATTCCCAAATAGCCAATTAAATAATTCAAATTATTTATTCTAAGAAATTTGAATAATTTAATTAAATTTCCAACAATAAATGCTTTCTAATCATAATTAAATTAATTATAATAAATTAAATATTTTCTAATGCATTTAACTTAGCATTTTTCCTTTTTTCTAATTTCTCAATTTCATAAATGTATCTCCTACCATTAAAATTTAATGATTCACTCGTCAAAATATAAAAAAGAAACTATGGGATAATAAACCACATATTTACAAGTTTACCACAACATGTAGATTCCTTAATCACCATCAATTTGGATCCAAATTAAAAATGCAAAAAATTAAGGACCCATCTTGTACTCAAATCAAGTGTGATAGATGGTAACAAACACATTAACCCAAAGTGACATATTTGATATAACTAGAATTGGGGAAATAAACTAATCCTACATATTTAGGTGGAGAAATAACATTGTACATATACACTTAGGTCACACATCAAGCATACTTACACTATACATAATAGCTTAAGTGATACAAAATCACCTAGTGGGTATTGTTGCCAATTTTTCACCTACAACTCGATTTGGAAGAGTTGAAGTAGTTTATTCACATTTTAAGGTGAAAAGATTTAACATATTTCTTCTATGCTTAAGCATTGCAAATTAACGTTTAAAAGGAAGAGTTTAGTTTTATTGTGCAATGTGTTACATCAGAAAAGAAATAATTCAGTTTTGTCATTCAATGCTTTGCAACATAAATGAAAATACATGAATTGTAAGAAGTTGCTTTCATTCATTTTACAATTTTTCATTCATTTTGCAAAGAAATATACACAAAATTGAACAAGTGTTTATTTTCTATTCATTGCAAAGAAAGGAGTAATTAATCAAAATGTCCCACACAAGCCATGGGAGTAGTTGAGCTAAAGCAACATATCCATCATTGCCAAGCAGATATTCTATACATATAAAGATGAAGGAAATGGAAAGAAGCATATAAGAAAAGACATATCCATCATTGTCTGGAAGAATCTTGGGTGGATCTTTAGTGTCTTTCGCTCCTCCTTGCTCTTGATCTTCAAGTGAACTTGCATCATGATAAGATAGTTGTTAGATCTCTAGATATGAATCTTCCTATGTGTCCTATCAGCAAAAATATAACATATGCCTATGGTGCTTTAAGTCAGATCAACAAGTATCAGATGTATGCAAAGGAGCCTAAAAAGAAAAACATCATAGGAGCATTGAGCTTCACTATTTTTTATCTAACATGTTTGTTCACTGTGTAGGTATAGGTGAAATCATGTTGCTGATACATTTATGAAGATATAATAGCATGCGGTGAAAAAATGGGCTCCCAACAGGTTGCCCCTAAATCTCAAGAGGGGATGAAATAGGAATTCATATTCATAATGATCAAATAAAAAAAATTTCAGCTAAAGGAGTAAATCATAAAGTGACTACAAGAGCCTCAAGCTCATTGCTCATTCATGACAATCAATTCGAAGAGAAATGAAGTGAAAATAATAAATGAACAATGGCCGATTGAAACAAAGTATGAAACATAATTTAAAATGCATCATCTTTTCATTGAAGGAGTCTTGTTTACAAGCTAGTTTCATCTGGTTTCATATCTTATATTGTTGCTGTTATGTTTTTTGGAGTTCACATTTTGGAAGGATAGCCATTAGGAAATAAGAAATAATAAAAAGAATTCATTGCAAAAGCTCACAATCATGGGACTACAACTAAAACAGTTGGAGAAGCATCAATACACAGTCACAAAAGCATTACATATTTCAAAATCTTCTATGAATTGTGAATCAAAGTGTAGAAAGAAACAATCCATGCCTTCATATTGAAAGGGTTGCAATAGATAGTCATAATTCTTGGCATAACAAATAAGAGCCTGTGGTTTGAGAAATTTACAACTTTTAGAAAATAAACATATTCACAATGTGCAATGAAAATAAACTACATCAATAATGTTGGAATAATAGGAGAATACATGATAAGATGGTTTGAGTCCATGTTGTTGTTCTTTAATAAACTACAATGCTACAGTATGCAAGAAAGAAACCTCTAGTTGTGGACATAGTCATTTTTGCAAAGTAGTGGCAGTGTATATTTAGATAGGCACTATACCAAGAAATGGAAATATAGAGAATGAAAAAGGTAAAGACAAGGTTGTCATTTTCATTATGAATAAAATTAATTTCAATGCCAAATAAAGGAAATATACAACAAGAAATCATGGGTTTCAAGATTCTTGTTTCATGTTTACACAACAACCTTTCAAGGGTTCGACCTGCAAGTAAGGAAAGACCTTTGAGCATTGGTAATAGTGGAAAATTCAAACACAGAATGAGAAATATATGCTTTTCTTTTCCTTCAAAATAGTAAGAAACCATTATCTTCATTCTACCATATTCAAAAGAAAATAAAAAATGCATTTCTTAAAAGCAACAAACAAAGCATTATAATGGAGCTAGAGTTTCCAAGTGAAAAAGAGTACACAAGTTTTCTTTTGAAAGAGAATAAAGGATATAGGGTTTTGATTGGTTGTGGCTTCTCATGGAGGAACTAAATAAAATTTATAATTTTTCTTCATTCCACGACAAGGGTTTTCAAGCCCATTGTCTACAAAATGGAAGAGCTTGGAATTGAAAGGCCACAATCTTTTATGAAGAGAATGAACAGAAAAATATTGTTTTTTTTCACCAAAACCCTTAGAGCATACATGGATGCCAAAATCAGAAATAAGGGTTCTTCTACAAAAAAGAACGAAGCAAGAAGGAGCTTAAATTCCATACAAATCTCCAAAAGATAACCCATAATGTACAAATAAAGCCACAACTCATGGCATTCTCTTTTTCTTCTTTGCAAGAAATCTTTAGATTTATCTTTAAATGAAATGCATGAGTTAGGTCGAGGTTCTTTTGCAATGAAGAGCTTACTTTGTTGGCTCTATGGAGATTCAAAGAATTTGCAATAGAGAAGTCACCTCCCAAATGTGGACATGAATTTCAGAAATCCCTCGAGTTCAACCATGAAAGTACAAAGGGAAAGCATTGACAAATGTGAAAATAAAATGCACAAGAAAATTGATAATAGCCATCACTAAAACCCTAAAAATGCATTCAAAATTGAGGGATTTACAAGATCTATATGTTTTACAAATAAGAGATACTCACCAATGAATTTCCTATGGGAGATTGTTCCATGGAAGCTACAAAAGGAGCTTAATTTTTCAAAACCCTAGCCTCTTGGTGGTGGCGCCTAGTAGAGCTAGTTTCTCCAAAATACAGTGAAAATGAGGGCTAAAAATTATGGATCCATTTGTTTTGTTCTAGGGTTCACCATATTTCCCTAATTCAACCTTGGTATTTTATCCACATTGATTTAAAATATTATGCCTTTACTAATACTGCAACCCTTTATGCCTAGGTCGAGCTTCATGGCTTAGGCTTTCTTTTGATTTTTGGAGAAAATCATATGGCCATATACCTTCTTTTTATGATTTTATTAGAAAATAAAATAGGCCTTGAATATTCTATACTTGGTGGAGATTTCTGCAAAACCTATGGCTTTGTGCCTTGATTAGTTTCTAACATTTGGGAAAAATAAAATGCCTAGGTGATATTTTTATACTTTGCAAAAATCAAATGAAGACTAATGTCGAGCTTCTCTTTTGTAATTTTGAAAATACATAAAAATGTAAAACAATATTAAGGTAATATTCTATAAATTTTCTTAATACTTGTTATTTTTTAAAATGCAGTTAAATGAAAGCAAGTGTTGATAGAGCTCTCTTATTTGAGTTTAAGTCTTTTAGGCGAAATGGGAAAAAAACTAGGCAAACTGAAGTTTCTATTTTATTTTTCAGTCATTTCGAGCCTATTTTTTTGTCTTTTGGGTCGATCCACTTGAGATAGAAATTTCCATCTTTTTCATCTAGTTTGGGCACTATTTTTGAGGATTTTCTTTGGAGCTCGAAAATGGCATTGAGGTTACTATTTTGGAGAGATTTTTGCTCATATTTTCCATTTTTACTCTTGGAGGCATTTGACAAGCATATATTGGAGAAAAACTTAGTTTTTTCTCAGTTTAGATTTTCTTCTTACTTTCTTGCCCACTTGTAGAAAGCATTGCAAGCTTGATATTTATACTCAGATTTCCATTTTGCATACTCCAATTTAATAAAACAACAGAGCATTCCTATCTCTAATTTTTGTCTCATTTTGCAATAAAAATGTGATGTTGTCATTGTGATTCTAAATTTTGATTCCTTTTTATGTCTTATTTTTACAATTATGGTACAAAGGTTTCATATAGCATAGGTTTTATGCCATGTTTTGTTTCCAAACCTTCATTCAAATCATTTTTGTGGTGTATGATGCATTTGAGGTTGTGAAAGTTATTGTTTTGAGAACTGGCTATGAGTTAAGCTGGTAAATTAAGTTAAAACATTCTGGTGCATTACCCTTAGGAGTTTAGGATTTTCATTTTAAGTTATCTTTCTAAACTCTTCTCCTAAAAAAATTTGGTACTTTAGGTGATCTGCCAGGGGAACCAACCCTTCTGGAAATTCATTCTTTCCATAGGTCACCCGCAACCTGAGAGTGTTTCCATGTTTCAACAGGATAGTTGAGTTAATCTTAGCTAGGGTGCAATCCTGATTGACAACAATTTTTGGCACGTCCAGTGGGACTCGAAAACTTATTTCAGAGAAATTTTTCAAAGTTTTGAATTGTTTTTCTAGTATATGCAACTATTTTTCTAGCCTTTAGAGGTTTTTAGTTATACCTAGGGACTCTATTCTTTAGTTTTGCATGTAGATCTAGTGTGCAAAGATTATGAGAAGAGTGAAGACCAAATCAAATCCTCATCTATTCAAGTATTTGCAGTTATCTCCACCAAGAAGTAGGGGTAAGATAGCAAGAAGAAATTTTGACTCACCAAGGAGGTCTAAATCCACGCCTCCAAACCTCAACCCTAAAATTTTAATGCAGATAAATCCAATACCAACACTGTGAGTACCAAAAATGGATCATAAAATAGGAAATTTTCATTTACACCTTTTAATGGGGGCAACCTGTTATATCTTGCTTGACAAGATGATACTCCTATTGTAGCTCTCAAAATTCTTCCATATTTCACTAGAGAAGACCAGAGCACTCTTGCTAAGTACATTCAGGATGTAGCAACCTTGTGCTCGATTCATAATGTTAATAATGAAAGTGTTGCATTGAGGCTTTTGGTAGCATCACTAAAGGGAAAAGCCTTGCAATGGTTTAGAGGTCCTCCAACAAATTCAATCAAAATGTGGGATCAACTAGGTGACAGCTTGCATCGACAGTTTTAAGACAAATCTGATCATTTGTATTTGTTGGAGTAGTTAAGTACCATTGAGAGAGATCCTCATAAGCATATGTTAGATTTTAACTACCGATTCCAAAGGACTTGGGAAAGAATTCCTATGATGGTAAATCCTTCACTGCAACATACTTTTCTATTTTTCCTAAAGGCTTTGAATAGTGAATTTTTTGTAAAGATCCAATCTATGGGTGGGTATATGCTTCTTAATGGCTATGATATAGCTATTAGAGTAGAAAAATGCCTTATTCAAGCTAGTAAAATAGCCCAAAGGCCTCCTATGCCATTTTTTCCTAAACTACAACCCCCTGTACCTATGCCATTACCCCCTTTAGCTATTGTTCCACCCGTTCTAGCAATAGGATATCAAGTTGCAACCCAAGAAATTGTTGTTCCAAACCCATCCTAGGAAATTCAAGAGCTGAAAGGTATGTTGCAATCCTTTAGCAATACTATTAGCAATTAATTTTTTAATTTTAAGAAGCAATTTTTCCAAGAGCATAGACCTTATCAAGCCCCATATCAGCCTAATCAACTAAGTAGGCCACATGTTCAAGCTGTTTCTCAAGGCCAAAGGAGAAACTTCAATCCTATAGCCTTTCAACCTTACAATCCCAATGCTCCTAGCTCTTCAAAAGAGCTCATGCCTACACATAATAATATGGCACAAGAGTGTTACTTGTGTTATCCATGGAAATAGCCTCATAATCAAGCTACATGCACAAATGGTATGAGGAATTAGTGTCAAATGGTTTCAAAATAGCTATGTTGCTTCAGAAAGTGCATCCCAAGAAAATTCAGAATAGGAAGGTATTCATGATATTTCCTTGAAAAATTGGAAAGGCGCTATGTGGGGTGAATCATTTCCAAGGTCAAAACCAAAAAAATTCACCCATTTCAGCCAATACTAGATCAAAGAAGACGGTTGTTGATTTCGGGTAGCAAGCTGGAAATTTTCAACAGTAGCCAACCAAGGAAAAATTTCATTCTTCTTCATCTCAAGTTGTCCCCATAGCCCAACAAAAAATGTAGATTCTAAAAAGAGGGCAAGTGGTACCAGAGAAGGAGCATCCTAAGGTGCAATCACAACCTTTGCAAAGGAAAAATGATGTTTTTTCTATTAAAGGACAAGGAAAGGTGAGCCCTATTTCATTTAATGCTGTTCAACATTTGAAAAAGGTTGTCATTAGCATGTCAATAATGGATGAATTGCATATTCATTTTCAAAAATATTTACTACAAGATTATTTGGTTGATCTTTCTATTTTTGATATTGCTAACCAAGAAAAGACCAAGGTTGTTCTTGCAAAAAACCCAAAATTTAGGAATGAGAAACAATCCCAAGAGGTAAAGCCCCTTCTATTCTATTTAAGTTTTATCATTGGTGATAAGCTAGTGCGTAATTGCATGATTGATTCTGGTGCAAGTAGTTCGGTAATGCCCAAGAGTCTAGCTAATCAACCAGGTCTAGTTTATGAGCCTCTTTCAAAGGGAGCAGTTCAACTAGATGGATCTATTGTTAAGAATTCTGAGGTGATTAAGATTCTATCTCTTACCTTACATGCATGCCAAAATTTTTCAATTTCTCAATATATTCATGTTATTGACCTACCATCTCAATTTTCCAAATGCCTTTTTAGGGATTTTACTGCCAAGTTGAGTGGGTTTTTATCTTGTGATTGGTCTCATTTGTTTTTCAGAACAATGTATGGCACAATGGTAACCATAAAATTTGACCCTCTAGCCAAGGATAGTATTGAACCATACTTCCCTAGCCCTATATGCTAACCTCTACATCACCCATGAGCTGGAGGATCAATCCATGACCCTAGACCCCAACACACCTATCGAGAATGAGTGGGTAGCTGAGTGGGTAGCTGAGAATTATGAAACTGACCCTTTTAGTCACATAGATGAGGTAGGTTTAGGCATTTATATGATTAATGAACCTAATGTAGTGATCCCAAATCTAGCCAAGGATCAAGGTCATCCTAAACAACAAGTTAACCAACTTTAGAAGTTGTATTTTGATGGCTCAAGAAGAAAAATGGGTGTTGTTGGAGGAGCCATGTTAATTTCACCGGATGGAGATAAGTATTATTCAACATTGAGGTTTTCTTTAAGCTGCACATATAATACAACTGAATATGAAGCACTTATTCATAGTTTAGAGTGGGTCAGGAAAATAGGTATTAAGTGCATACAAGTCTTTGGTGATTCTGAGTTGGTTTTAAATCAAGTTAGGAATCTGAATGTTACCAAAAATTATTTTCTTGAGAAGTATAATCATCAATTTTTGGATTTAATTGAGAATTTTGATGCTTTCAATATGCTTTCTATTCCTAGAAATAAAAATAAACATGCAAATAAGCTTGTTGCCATAGGATCTCAGATTGACATTCCAAATGAAATTCATAGTGTAGAGGTACAATAGTATTTTAAATTTTTTATTAAACCATATGTACCTCATAATAATGTTATTTCATAGGTTTTTGATAGTGATGAGAAAATTGTAATTTTTTTGATTGTGGAAGTTGAGTTTGCAGTTGAAAACTAGAAAAAGTGGCAACAACAATATGACCATTAGATTGTGTAGCTGAAGTCAAACAAGCTACCCAAGGGATTGGTGACCCTAGAATCAGTCTTCAATTTAGATGACCAATTCAGAAAGGAAAAAAGCATCATGACCGTTAAGAAAGAGCACAATGAGGTAATTGAGATATTCAAGGGTAAGCTTCTCAAGTTGGGAAAGGTATGCACCAAAGTGGAATACCAATATTTCAATTTTTTGTGTTAAGAATTTAGTGATGTTTTTTCTTGGGAATATAAAGATTCAAAATATTTTGACCTTGAGCTAGCTCAACACACCATTGAGTTAGAGCCCAATGCTAAACCAGTGAGGCAAAACCTCTTAATCCTGAGCTTGAGCATCTTATGAAAGCTGAATTGAAAAATTTAATTGAGAGTAGTATAATTTTTCCTATTAAGCATACATCTTGGGTTTCTAATTTAGTTCTAGTTAGAAAGAAGAATGGTGAGATTAGGCTTTGTGTTGATTTTCCTGGTTTGAGTAAAGCCTCTCTCAAAGACCACTATCCATTCCCCTCAATGGAGCAGATTTTGCAAGTTATTTCTGGTTTTGACAGATTTTCTTTGTTGGATGGATATTCAAGCTTATAACCAGATTTTGGTGAAGAAGCAGGATTAGTATAAAATTGCATTTACCACCAAATGAGGTACCATGGCTTATAGGAAAAATCCCTTTGGTTTTTCCAATGTAGGGGAAACATTTTAGAGAGCAATGGATATGGTCTTTCATGGCCTCATGAACATGATTGGTTTGGTTTATTTAGATGACATCATAGTTTTCTCAAATAATTCTAATGAACATTTTGGTCATTTGAGACATATTTTTAAGAGATGTAGAGAGTTTGGGGTTTGTCTTAACCCAAAGAAAAACATATTTATGTCCATGAAGGTAAGCTCCTTGGACACATTGTTTCCAAACATGGTATTTCCATTAATTCATAAAGAGTTTCTACCATTCTTGATTTACCCCTACCAACACATAAGAAAGGCTTACAAAGATTTCTTGGTAGGACCAACTTTGTGAAAAGATTCATACATAACATTACAACATTATTACATCCTCTTACATCAATGGTAAAAAATAATGTACCTTTTAGTTGGACTAAAGAGGGTAAGAGGAGCTTCGAGAAAATAAAAGAAGCCCTTGCAACTTCCCTAACCCTCACTAATCCTAACTATGATAAAGATTTTATTTTATATGATTTTGGAGGTGTTGACACCATTTTTGCTATGCTTTGCCAGTAGAATGATGAAGGCTTGGAGCAGCCTGTGGCATTTTTCAACCAAATATTGCATGATTATGAGGTAAAGTACTATTTTCTTGAAAATAATGTGTTTTGTATTGTTAGAAGCCTTAAAAATTTCAAGCATATGCTCTCTACAAACAAAATTTAGTTGTTGATTTCCCATCAAATTATTAAGATTTCTTGCTCAACAAGGATATTAATGATAAAAGAGCTAGTTGTATAACTAAGGTAATGGTGTTTGATGTTAATATTAAAGTTACTAAGCTTGTTAGGGGCAAGGGTTTGTGTGAAAAACTTATTGAAAATGGAGAGAACAACCTAGAAGAGGGTGAAAATTTTGCAACAATGTTTAACAATGAAGAGTAAACTATTGCTTCAGCTCTTACTTCAAGTTGGGTGCAACAGATGATTCATTATTTGTAGACTAGTGACTGCCCTAAATGTTTGGATAGGGAAAAGAGAAGGTACTACAGACTAAAAGCCATTCCCTATGTTGTTATTGATAATTTTTCGTATAAGAGGGATTTTCATGGTGTTTTATTAAGGTGGATAAGTTTCTCAGAAGAGTTTCATAATGGGCCTTTAGGAGGCCATTTTTTAGCAAGAACTAAAACTCTAAAAATCATGAGAGTTGGATATTATTGGCCAGATCTATTTAAGGATGCATTTTCTTGGTTTAGAAAGTGTGATAAGTGTTCACTATTTGTAGGTAAGCAAAGGCTTGCAGCTTTGCCTCTACACCCCATTTAGGTAGAGCAATGTTTTGCTAAGTAGGGTCTTGATTTCATTGGACCTATTAACCTGCCTTCAAATGCAGGCCACAAATGGATTCTAACAGCTACAAATTATTTTACTCAGTGGACTGGGGTTGTTCCTTTGAAGGAAACAAATGAAGCTTCTATTCTGAATTTCTATCAAGATTTGGTGTTTAGATTTGGTACTCCTAATTCTATCATTTCTGACAATGCTTTGGATTTTATTGGTTTAATGATTTATGATTGGTCTGGAAAGAATAATCTCTTTATGAATACATCATCTAATTATTTCCCATAGGGTAATGAGTAGGTAGAATCCACCAATAAATTTTTGATTAAGATCATTAAGAAGACCATTGAGGACAACTAGAGAACATGGCATGAAAATTTGAAGTTAGCCCTTTGAACTGATAGAATAACTCCTAAGAGAGCTATTGGTTACTCTCCTTATGTTCTCACTTATAGTAAGGAGGCCAAGTTACCCATTTCTATTAAATTACCAACTTTGAATTTCATTAAGGAACTTGAGCTGTTAGAGGAGTAACCTATGGAAGTAAGGCTCACACAACTAATGGAGTTAGAGGAAACTAGAAATGAAGCATTGTGGCAGATTAAACTTCATCAAGATTAGATGAAAATATCTTTTGACAAACGGGAAAGGCCAAGAGATTTCATTATTGGTGATCTAGTTTTCAAATGGGATGAGCATAGAAGCAAACCTGGAAAACATTCCAATTTTAATGAAATTTGGGATGGACCCTATGTGATCATAGAGTGCAAGGAAAATAATGCCTTCCAACTTTCCAAGTTAACTAGAGAGGTGTTGCCTATCCCGGTTAATGAGATCAACCTCAAAAATTTCCTCTGAAGATAAATTCTACATTTGTACCATAGTAGACTAGTGTTTTCTACTAATAAGTGCTTAAGGAAAATTTATTTAAGTTATTTACTTTCCGTAAGTGCTATTGCACATGTTTGTTGGCCACTAGAGCCTTTTAGTTTGCTTTCAATTTGTTTCACTTTGGTTTTTTTCTACTATTTGGAGTAGTTTGTAGTTTGGTTTTCATAGTTTTCTAAGTTGGAGAAGGGGAAGATTTGACTTTGTTCCCAATGAATTATTTAAGGCAACTAGTCTATATGCTTAGCAGGCAAGCATTCGGCAAAAAAATTCCAAAATTGTTGTCAAATTTTTACCTAAAGCCCGATTTGATAGAGTTGAAGTAGTTTATTCTTATTTTAAGGTGAAAATATTCTAACATATTTCTGCCATGCCTAACCATTGCATATTAAAGTTTAAAAGGAATATTTTGGCTTTATTGTGCAATGTGCTACAACATAAAAGAAAAAATTCAGTTTTGTAATTCAATGCTTTGCAACATAAAGAAGAATACATGAATTGTAAGAAGTTGATTTCATTCATGTTGCAATGCTTTCATTTATTTTATAGTGTTTCATTCATTTTGCAAGGAGTTATACATAAAACTAAACAAGTGTTGCTTTTATATTCATTTTCCAAAGAAAGGAGTAATCAAAATGTCCCACACAAGCCATGGGAGTAGTTGAGATAAAGAAACATAGAAATATGCTATACATCTGAAAATGAAGGAAATGGAAAGAAGCATACAAGAAAAGACATATCCATCATTTCCTAGTAGAATCTTGGGTGGATCTTCAGTGTCTTTCGCTCCTCCTCGCTCTTGATCTTCAAGTAAACCTGCATCATGATAAGAGAGTTGTTAGAGCTCCCGATATGAATCTTCCTATGTGCCCTATCAATAGAAATATAGCATATGCCTATGGTGCTTTAAGTCGGGTCAACAAGTATCAGATGTATGCAAAGGAGCTTGAAAAGTAAAACATCATAGGAGCATTGAGATTCACTATTTTTATCTAACATGTTTGTTCAATATGCAAGTATAGGTGAAATGATGTTGCTGATACATTTTTGAAGACACCATAGCATGTGGTGAAAAATTGGGCTCCCATAAGGGTTGAGCCCAACATGCTACCCCTAAATCTCAAGAGGGGATGAGATAGGAATTCATACTCATAATGATCAAATAGAAACATTTTCAACTGAAGGAGTAACTCATAAAGTGACTAAAAGAGCCTCAAGCTCATTGCTCATTCATGACAATCAATTCAAAGAGAAATGAAGTGAAAATCATAAACTAACAATGGCCGATTAAAACAATGTATAAAACATAATTTAAAATGCATCATATTTTGATTGAATGAGTCTTGTTTGCATGCTATTTTCATCTCGTAACATATCTTATATTATTGTTGTTATGTTTTTTGGAGTTCACATTTTGGAGGGGCAGCCATCAAGAAATACATAATAATAACAAGCATTCATTACAAAAGCTCACAACTATGGGGCAACAACTAAAATAGTTGGAGAAGCATCAAGACATAGTCATGAAAGCATTATATATTTAAAAAAATTCTATGAATTGTGAATCAAATTGTTTCTGGAAACAATCCATGTCGGCATATTGAAAGGATTACAATAGATAGTCATAATTCTTGGCATAACAGATAAGAGCCTATGGTTTAAGAAATTTGCAACTTTTAGAAAATAAACATAGTCATAATTTGCAATGAAAAGAAACTACATCATTAATAATGTTGGAATCATAGGAGAATACATAATAAGATGGTTTGAGTCCATTTTTTTCTTTCTTTAATAAACTACAATGCTATAGTATGCAAGAAAGAAACCATTACTTGCAGACATAGTCATTTTAGCAAAATAAAAGTGGTAGTGTATATGCAGATAGGCACATTACCAAGAAATAGAAATATAGAGAATGAAAAAGGTGAAGAAAAGGTTGTCATTTTCATTACGAATAAAATTAATTTCAATTCCAAATGAAGGAAATACACAACAAGAAAGCATGGGTTTCAAGAGTCTTGTTTCATGTTTACACAAAAACCTTTCAAGGGTTCAACCTACAAGTAAAGAAAGACCTTTGAGAATTAATAATAGTGGATAAGTGAGAAATGGAATGAGAAATAGATTCTTTTTATTTTCCTTCAAAATTGTAAGCAACCATTATCTTCACTCTACCATATTCAAAAGAAAATAAAAAATGCATTTCTTAAAAGCAACAAACAAAGCATTATAATGGAGCTATAGTTTCCAAATGAAAAGGAGTACACAAGTTTTATTTTGCAAGAGAATAAAGGATCTAGGGTTTTGAGTGGCCATGGCTTCTCATGAAGGAACTAAATAAAATTTCTAAATTTTTGTAATGCCATGATAAGGGGTTTCGAGCCTATTTTCTGCAATATGAAAGAGCTTGGAATTGAAAGGCCGCGACCTTTTATGAAGAGAATGAATAGAAAAATCTTGGGTTTTTCACCAAAACCCTTAGAGCATACATGGATGCCAAAATAAGAAATAAGGGTTCTTGTACAGAAAATAATGAAGCAAGAAGGAGCTTAAATTCCATACAAATCTCCAAAAGAGAACCTAGAATGTACAAATAGAGCATGACTCATGGCATTCTCTTTTGCTTCTTTGCAAGAAATCTTTAGATTTATCTTTAAATGAAATGCATGAGTTAGGTCGAGGTTCTTTTGCAACTAAGAGCTTACCTTGTGGGCTTGATGGAGATACAAAGCATTTTCCATAGAGAAGCCACCTCTTGAATGTTGACATAAATTTTAGAAAGCCCTCAAGTTGGGCCATGAAATATAGAGGGAAAGCATTGACAAATGTGGAAAAAAAATGCATCAAAAATAAAGGAGCTCAATTTTTCAAAACACTAGCCTCTTGGTGGCAGCACCTAATAGAGCTAGTTTCTCCAAAAGATAAAGTGAAAATGAGGGCTAAAAATTAGGGATCGGTTTGTTTTGTTCCAGGGTTCACCATATTACCCTAATTCAACCTTGGTATTTTCTCAACATTGATTTAAAATATTATGCCTTAACTAATACTACAACCCTTTATACTTAGGTTGAGCTTCATGCCTTAGGCTTTCTTTTCATTTTTGGAGAAAATCATATGGTCATATACATTCTTTTTATGATTTTATTAGAAAATCAAATAGGCCTTGAATATTATATACTTGGTAGAGATTTTTACAAAACCTATGGCTTTGTGCCTTATTTATTTTCTAATTTTTGGGAAAATTAAAATGCCTAGGTGTGTTTTTTTAATTTTACAAAAATTAAATCAAGACTAAGGCTGAGCTTTTCTTTTGTAATTTTGAAACTGCATGAAAATGTAAAAAAATATTAAGGTAGTATTCTATAAATTGCCTTAATACTTGTTATTTTTAAAATGAAGTTAAATGAAAGAAAGTGTTGATAGAGCTTTCCTATTTGAGTTTAAGTCTTTTGGGTGAAATGGGAAAAAAATGGGCAAACTGAAGTTTCTATTTCAGTTTTTCAGTCAGTTTGAGCCTTTTTTTTTGAGTCTTTTGGGTTGACCCACTTGAGATAGAAACTTTCCATAATTTTCATCCAGTTTGGAGGCAGTTTGGGCACTATTTTTGAGGATTTTCTTTGTAGCTCAAAAATGACATTGAGATTACTATTTTGGAGAGATTTTTGCTCATATTTTTCCATTTTTACTTTTGGAGGCATTTGACAGGCATATATTGGAGAAAAACATAGTTTTTTCTTAGTTTAATTTTTCTTCTTAATTTCTTTCCCACTTGCAGAAAGCTTTGTAAGCTTGATATTTGTACTTAGATTTCCATTTTGCATACTCCTTCAATTTAATAAAACAACAAATCATTCCTATCTCAAACTTTTGTCTCATTTTCCAATAATAATCTGATGTTGTCATTGTGATTTTGAATTTTGAATGATTTTTATGTCTTATTGTTGCAATTGTGTACAAAATTTTCATATAGCACAGGTTGTATGTCATGTTTTGTTTCTAAACCTTCATGTAAATTATTTTTGTGGTGTATGATGCATTTGAGGTTGTGAAAGTTATTCTTTTTAGAACTGGCTTTGAGTTATGTTGGTAAAGTAAGTTAAAAAAATTTGGTGCATCACCCATAGGAGTTTAGGATTTTCATTTTCAGTTATCTTTCTAAACCCTTTTCCTCTAAGAATTTTGTAGTTTAGGTGATCTCCTAGGGAAACCAACCCTTCTAGAGATTCATTCTCACCATAGGTCACCCATTACTTGAGAGTTTTGCCATGTTTCAATAGGATAGTTGAGTTAATCTTAGCTAGGGTCCAATCTTGAAATTGACAACAATTTTTGGCAACATTCGGTGGGACTCTAAAACTTGTTTTAAAAAAGTTTTTCAAAGTTTTGAGTTGTTTTGGTATAGCGTTTAGAGGTTTTTAGTTATACCTAGTGACTCCATTCTCTATTTTTACATGAAGATCTAGTATGAACAACTTATGAGAAGAGTGTAGATCAGTTCAAGTCCTACTCCATTTCAATATTTGTAGTTATCTCCACCAAGAAGAAGGGGTAGGACAACGAGAATAATTTTTGACTCACCAAGGAAGTCAAAATCTATGCCTCTAAACCTCAGCCCTAAAATTTTAGTCCAGAGAAATCTAGTACCAATAGTATGCGTACCAACAATGGATCATCAAAATAGACATCTTTCATTTGCACCTTCCAATGGGGGCAACCCATTATATCTTGCTCGAAATGATGATATTCCTATTGCAACTCTCAAAATTCTACCATATTTCACTAGAGAAGACTAGACCACTCCTATTGAGCACATTCAGGATGTAGCAACCTTGTGCTCGGTTCATAATGTTACTAAAGAAAATGTTGCACTAAAGCTTTTGGAAGCATCACTATAGGGAAAATCCTTGTAGTGGTTTATAGGTCTTTCAAGAAAATTGATCGCATTGTGGGATCAACTAGGTGATGGCTTGCATCGATAGTTTGAAGACAAATTTGATCATTTGTCTTTGCTAGATTAGTTAAGTACCATTAAGAGAGCTCCTCAAGAGCATATGTTAGATTTTAACTACCAATTCCAAAGGACTTGGGATAGAATTCCTATGACAGTAAAGCCTTCATCACAACATTCTTTTCTACTTTTCCTAAAGGCTTTGAATAGTGAATTTTTTGTAATGATCCAATCTATGGGTGGCTTTATGCTTCCTAATGCCTATGATATAGCTATTAGATCAGAAAAATACCTTATTCAAGCTAGTAAAATAGCCCCAAGGCCTCTTATGCCAGTTTTTCTTGAAGTATAGCCCCCTGTACCTATTTCATTACCCCCTCTAGTTATTTTTCCACTCATTCCAACAATAGGATATCAAGATGTAGCCCAAGAAACTGTTGTTTTGAATCCATCCCAGGAAATCCAAGACTTAAAAGGTATGTTGCAATCCTTTAGAAATACTGTTAGCAATGAATTTTTTAATTTTAAGAAGCAATTTGGCCAAGAGAATAGACCTTATCAAGCCCCATATCAACCTAATCAACAAAGTAGGACACCTTTTCAAGCTGATTCTCAAGGCCAAAGGAAAAAATTCAATCCTAGACCCTTTCAACCTTACAATCCAAATGCTACTAGATCTTCAAAAGATATTATGCCTACATAAAATAATATGGCACAAGAGGGTGACTGGTGTTATCCATGCAACCAACCTCATAATCAAGCTACATGCATAGATGGTATGAGGAATCAGGCTCTAACGGTTCAAGATAGCTATGTTGGTTCAGAAAGTGCATCCCAAGAAAATTCACAAGAATAAGGTAACCATGATATTGCCTTGATGATTTGGCAAGACACCGAGTTTTGTGGGGTGAATCATTTCCAAGGTCAAAACCAACAAGATTCACCTGTTTCAGCCAATACTAGATCAAAGAAGAGGGTTGTTGATTTCGAGCAACAAGCTAGAAATGTTCAATAGTAGCCAGCCAAGGAAAAATTTCATGCTTCTTCATCTCAAGTTATCCCCACAACACAACAAAAAGTATAGATTCTCCAAAGAGGACAAGTGGTACCAAAGAAAGAGCAACCTAAGGTGAAATCACAACCTTTGCAAAGGAAACATGATGTTGTTGTGATTAAAGAATAGCAAATAGTGAGCCTCATTTCATTTAATGTTGTTGAACATCTAAAAAAGGTTACCATTAGCATGCCAATAATGGATGTATTTCATAGTTCTAGTCAAAAATATTTACTACAAGATGCTTTGGCTGAACTTTCTATTTCCAATGTTGCTCTAACCAAGAAAAGACTAAGGTTGTGCTTGCAAATAACCCAGAAGTTAGGAATGAGAAACAAGCCCAAGAGGTAAAGCCCCCTCCATTCTATTTATGTTTGATCATTGGTGATAAGCTAGTTCATAACTGCATGATTGGTTCTAGTGCAAGTAGTTCAGTAATGCCCAAGAATCTAGCTGATAAGCTAGGACTAGTTTATGAGCCTCTTTCAAAGGGAGTAGTTCAACTAGATGGATCTATTGTTAAGACTACTGGGGGTTTTGAGAATCTAGTTCATACCTTACATGCATGCCTGAATTTTTCAATTCCTCAAGATATTCATGTTATTGACCTACCACCTCATTTTTCCATATGCCTTTCTAGGGATTTTACTTACAAGTTGGGTGGGTTTTTATCTTCTATTTGGTCTCATTTGTTTTTCAAAACATGGTATGGCACAAAGGTAACCATAAAATCTGGCCCTCTAGCCAAGGATCATATTTAACTGTATGTCCCTATCCCTATAAATTCTAACCTCTAAATCACCCATGAGCTAGAGGATCAATCCAAGGCCTTCTACCCCAACACACTTATTGAGAATGTAAATCTAGATTAGTGGGCAACCGAGAATCATGAAGTTGACCCTTTTAGTCATACCGATGAGGTAGGATTAGGCATTTATATGACTCATGAACCTGATGTAGTGATCCAAAATTTGGTCAAGGATCAAGGTCAACCTGAACAACAAGTTAACCAAATTTGGAAGCTTTATTTTGATGGCTTGAGAAGTAGAATGGGTGCTGGTGGAGGAGCCATGTTAATTTCACTAGATGGAGATAATTACTATTTAACATTAAGGTTTACTTTTAGCTGCACAAATAATATAGCCAAATATGAAGCACTTATTCATGGTTTAGATTGGGCCACTAAAAGAAGTATTAAGTGCTTACAAGTCTTTAGTGATTATAAATTGGTTGTAAATAAAGTTAGGAATCTAAATGTTACCAAAAATGATTTGCTTAAGAAGTAAAAAGCATCAAGTTTGGGATTTAATTGAGGATTTTTATGCTTTCAATCTTCTTTCTATTCGTAGAAATCAAAATAAACATGAAAACAATCTTGCTGCCATAGGATCTCAGTTTGACATTCCAAATGAAATTCATAATGTAGAGGTACAAAAATATGTTAAAGTTGTTGCTAGATCATTTGTACCTAATAATAATGTGAGTTGGTAGGTTTTTGATACTAATGAGTAGATTGTAAGTTTTCTAATTGTATAAGCTCAATTTGCAGCTAAAAACTAGGAAAAGTGGCAGCAACAATGTAACCATCAAATTGTGCAGCTGAAGTCAAACAAGCTGCCCAAGGGATTGGTGACCCTGAAATTGATCTTCAATTCAGATGACCGAGTTAGAAAGGATGAAATAAGCGTGACCTTTTAGTAGGAGCACTATGAGGAAATTCAGATATTCAAGGGTAAGCTTCTCGAGTTGGGAAAGGTATGCGTCAAAGAGGAACAACAAGATTTCATTTTGTTGTGTCAAGAATTTAGTGATTTTTTTGCTTGGGATTATAAATATTTAAAAGGTTTTGACCTTGAGCTAGCTCAACACATGATTGAGTTAGATCCCAATGCAAAACCAATGAGGTAAAATAAAAGGCCTCTTAATCCCAAGCTTGAGCATCTTATGAAAGATTAATTGAACAAGTTAATTGAGAGTAGTATAATTTTTCCTATTAAGCATACATCTTGGGTTTCTAATTTAGTTCTAGTTAGAAATAATAATGGTGAGATTAGACTTTGTGTTGATTTTCCTGATTTGAATAAAGCCTCTCTCAAAGCTCGCTATCCACTCCCTTCATTGGACTAGATTTTACAAGTTGTTTTGGTTCTGATAAATTTTATTTGTTGTATGGATATTCAGGCTATAACCAGATTTTGGTGGAGGAGGATTAGTACAAAACTGCATTTACCACCAAATGGGGTACCATGGCTTATAGGAAAATTCCCTTTGGGTTTTCCAATACAGGGGAAACATTTCAGATAGAAATGGACATGGCCTTTCATGGCATCATGAAAAATATTGTTTTGGTTTATTTAGATGATATCATAGTTTTCTCAAAAAATTCTAATGAACATTTTGGCCATTTGAGGCACATTTTTTAGAGATGTAGAGATTTTGGGGTTTCTCTTAACCCAAAGAAGTCTATATTTTCAATCCATGAAGGTAAGATCCTTGGACACATTGTTTCCAAACATGGTATTTCCATTGATTCATAAAGAGTTTCTGCCATTCTTGATTTACCCCTACCATCACATAAGAAAGGCTTACAAAGATTTCTTTGTAGGATCAACTTTGTGTGAAGATGCATACCTAACATTGCAACATTATTACAACTGCTTACACAAATGCTAAAAAATAATGTACCTTTTAGTTGGACTAAAAAGGGTAAGAGGACCTTTGAGCAGATAAAAGAAGCCCTTGTAGTTTCCTCAACCCTCATTAATTATAAAAATTTTGACACCATTTCTGTTATGCTTTGCAGACAAAATGATGAAGGCTTGGAGCAGCTTATGGCATTTTTCAACCAAGTATTGCATGATTATGAGGTAAAGTACTCTTTTTCTTCTAAAAATCATGTGTTTGTTGTTGTTAGAAGCCTCAAAAAATTTAGGCATATGCTCTCTAACAACAAAATTCAGTTGTTGGTTTCCCATCCAACTGTTAAAGATTTATTTCTCAATAAGGATATTAATGATAAAATGTTTGGCTAGATAATTAAGGTAATGGAGTTTGATGTTAATATTAAATTTACTAAGCTTGTTATGAGCAATGGTTTGTGTGAACAACTTTCTAAAATTGGAGAGAACAATCTAGAAGAGGGTGAAAATGTTGTAGCAATGTTTAACAATAAAGAGCAAGATACTGGTATAGCTCCTACTTCAAGTTGGGTGCATCAAATGATTCATTATTTGTAGACTAGTGACTTCCCTAAAGGTTTGGATAGGGAAAAGAGAAGGTACTATAGACTAAAATCCATTCCCTATGTTTTTATTAATAATTTTTTGTATAGGATGGATTTTCATGGTGTTTTATTAAGGTGTATTGAACTAGATCGGGTGGGTAAGATGCTAGAAGAGTTTAAAAATGGGACTTTAGGAGGCCATTTTGCAAAAAGAACTACAACTCTAAAAATTATGAGAGTTGGATATTATTGGCCAGATCTATTTAAGGATACATTTTCTTGGGTTTGAAAGTGTGATAAGTGTTCACTGTTTGTAGGTAAGCAAAGGCTTGCAAATTCGCCTCTACACCCTATTCAAGTAGAGTAGCATTTTTCTAAGTGGGGTCTTGATTTCATTGGACCTATTAACCCACCTTTAAGTGTAGGCCACAAATGGATTCTAACAACTATAGATTATTGTACTAAGTGGACTGAGGTTGTTGCTTTGAAGGAAGAAAATGATTTTTTTTTTCTAAATTTCTATTAAGATTTGGTGTCTAGATTTGCTACTCCTGATTCTATCATTTCTAAAAATGCTTTAGCTTTTATTGGTTTAACAATTTTTTATTGGTATGTAAAGAATAATATCTTTTTGAATACATCATCTAATTATTACCTACAAGGTAATGGGCAAGAAGAATCCACCAATAAAAATTTGATTAATATTATTAAGAAGACCATTGAGGACAACCAAAGAACATGGCATGAAAATTTTAAGTTAGCCCTTTGGGCTGATAGAATAGCTCCTAAGAGAGCTACTAGTTTCTCTCCTTATGTTCTCACTTATGGTAAGGACTCAAAGCTACCCATTTTTGTTAAGTTACCAACTTTGAATATCATTAAGGAAATTTAGTTGTTAGAGGAGTAGCCTATGGAAGTAAGGCTCACATGGCTAATGGAGTTAGAGGAAACTAGAAAAGAAGCATTGCGGCAGCTTGAAATTCATCAAGCTCAGATGAAAAGAGCTTTTGCCAAAAGGGAAAGGCCAGGAGATTTCATTGTTGGTGATCTAGTTTTCAAATGGGATGAGCATAGAAACAAATTTAGAAAATATTCCAATTTTGATGCAATTTGGGATGGACCCTATGTGATCACAAAGTGTAGGGAACACAATGCCTTCCAGCTTTTCACATTAAGTGGAGAGGTTCTTCATATCCTAGTTAATGGGATCCACCTCAAACATTTTCTCTAAAGCTAATTTCTACATTTGTACCATAGTAGACTAGTGTTGTCTGTGAATAAGTGCTTAAGGCACGTTTATTTTAGTTATTTTCTTTCCCTAAGTGTTGTTGCACATGTTTGTTGACCAACAAAACCTTTTAGTTTTCTTTCAGTTTGGTTTTCTACTACCATTTAGAGTAGTTTGTAGTTGGGTTTTCATAGTTTTCTGAGTTGGAGAAGGGGTGTATTTGACTCTGTGCCCTATGAATTATTTAAGGCAACTGGTCTATATGCTTAGTAGGAAATAATTCTCATAAATGGAGCCAAATATTTACCTACAACTTGATTTGGCAAAGCTAAAGAAGTTTATTCTTATTTTAAGGTGAAAAGATTCTAACATGTTTTAGCCATGCTTAACCATTGCATATTAAAGTTTAAAAGGAAGATTTCAATTTTATTGTGCAATGTGTTACAACAAAAAAGACATAATTCAGTTTTTCATTCAATGCTTTGCAACATAAAGGAGAATACATGAATTGTAAGAAGTTGCTTTCGTTCATATTTTAATGCTTTCATTCATTTTACAATGTTTCATTAATTTTTCAAAGAAATATACACAAAACTAAACAAGTGTTTCTTTTCTATTCATTGTAAAGAAAAGAGTAATCAAAGTGTTCCACACAAGTCATGGGAGTTGCTGAGCTAAAGAAATATAAAAATATTCTATACATTTGAAGATGAAGGAAATGGAAAGAAGTATAAGAAAAGACATATGCATCATTTCCTGGAAAAATCTTGGGTGGATCTTTAGTGTCTTTCATTCCTCCTCACTTCTAATCTTCAAGTGAACCTACATCATGATAAGAGAGTTGTTAGAGTTCCCAATATGAATCTTCCTATGTGCCCTATCAATAGAAATATAAAATTTTCCTATGGTTCTTTAAGTCAAATCAACAAGTATCAGATGTATGCAAAGGATCCTAAAAATTAAAACATCACACAAGCATTGAGCTTCACTATTTTTTATCTAAAATGTTTTTTCACTATTCGAGTATAAATGAAATCATGTTGCTAATAAATTTATGAAGAATTCATAACATGTGGTGAAAATATGGACTCCCACAAGGGTTGAGCTGAGCATGTTGACCCTAAATCTCAAGAGGGGATGAGATAGGAATTCATATTCATAATGCTCAAAGAGAAACATTTTCAAATAAAGGAGTAACTCATAAGGTGACTAAAAGAGCCTCAAGCTCATTGCTTATTCATGAAAATCAATTTGAAGAGCAATTAAGTGAAAATCATAAATGAACAATGGACGATTTAAACAAAGTACAATTGTTTCTTTAAAATGCATCATCTTTTCATTGAATGAGTCTTATTTGAAAGCTAGTTTCATTTGGTTTCATATCTTATATTATTGTTATTATGTTGTTTGGAGTTCAAATTTTGGAGGGACAACCATCAAGAAAAAATAAAAATAGCAAGCATTTGTTATGAAAGATTACAACAATGGGGCAACAACTAAAACAATTGAAGAAGCATCAAGACACAATCATGAAAGCATTACATATTTCAAAATATTTTATGAATTGTGAATCAAAGTGTAGTTGGAAACTATCCAAGCTATCAAATTGAAAGGGTTGCAATAGATAGTCATAATGCTTGGAATAATAGATAAGAGCCTATTGTTTGAGCAATTTGTAGCTTTCAAAAAATAAACATAGTCACAATGTGCAATGAAAAGAAACTAAATCATAAATAATGTTGGAATCATAGGAGAATAAATAATAAGATGGTTTGATTCCATGTTGTTGTTCTTTAATAAACTACAATGCTACAATGTGCAAGAAATAAACCATTAGTTGTAGACAGCCATTTTTGCAAAGTAAAGGTGGCAGTGTATATTCAGACAGACACTACACCAAGAAATGGAAATATAGAGAATTTAGAAGGTAAATACAAGGTTGTCATATTCATTACAAATAAAATTAACTTCAATTCCAAATGAAAGAAATACAGAACAAGAATTTACATAGAAATTGATGCTTTTCTTTTCCTTTAGAATAGTAAGCAACCATTATATTCATTCTACCATATTCAAAAGAAAATAAAAAATGCATTTCTTAAAATCAACAAATAGAGCATTATAATGGAGCTAGAGTTTCCAAGTGAAAAGGAGTACACAAGTTTTCTTTTGCAAGAGAATAAAGGATCTAGGGTTTTGAATGGTTGTGGCTTCTCATGGAGGAACTAAATAAAATTTCTAAGTTTTCTTCATGCCATGACAAGGGGTTTCAAACCCATTTTCTGCAAAATGAAAGAGCTTGGAATTGAAAGGCTAGGGCATTTTATGAAGATAATGAACAAAAAAATCTTGGGTTTTTTCACCAAAAATCTTAGAGCATACATGTATGCCAAAATAAGAAATAATATTTCTTCTACAAAAAAGAATGAAGCAAGAAGGAGCTTAAATTCCATACAAATCTCCAAAAGAGAACCCAAAATGTACAAATAAAGCCAAGTCTCATGGCATTCTCTTTTCCTTCTTTTCAAGAAATCTTCAGATTTATATTTAAATGAAATGTATGAGTTAGGCCAAGATTATTTTGCAACTAATAGCTTACCTTGTGGTTTTTATGGAGATTCAAAGAATTTTCCATAGAGAAGCCACCTCCCAAATGTTGACATAAATTTAAAAAATCTCTCGAGTTTGGCCATGAAAATATAGAGGGAAAGCATTGACAAATGTGAGAATAAAATGCATCAAAAAGTTGATAATAGCCATGGTTAAAACCATGCAAATACATTCAAAATGGAGGTCTTTAAAGGATCTCTTCATTTTTGCAAAGAAAAGACACTCACCGATGAATTTCCTGTGAGAGATTGCTCCATGGAAGCTACAAAAGGAGCTCAATTTTTCAAAACCCTAGCCTCATGGTGGCGGCACCCAACAGAGCTAGTTTCTCCAAAAGACAAAGTAAAAATGAGGGCTAAAAATTATGGATTGGTTTTTTTTGTTCTAGGGTTCACCATATTTCCCTAATTAGACCTTGGTATTTTCTCCACATTGATTTAAAATATTATCTTTACTAATACTGCAAGCGTTTATGCCTAGGTCAAGCTTCATGTCTTAGGCTTTCTTTTGATTTTTGGAGAAAATCATATGGTCATATACCTTCTTTTTATGATTTTACTAGAAAAATAAAATAGGCCTTGAATATTCTATACTTGGTAGAAATTTGTGCAAAACCTATGGATTTGTGCCTTGATTTTTTTCTATTTTTTTGGAAAATTAAAATGCCTAGGTGAGATTTTTATGCTTTGCAAAAATCAAATCAAGACTAAGGTCGAGCTTTTCCTTTGTAATTTTGAAACTGCATAAAAATGTAAAACAATATTAAGGTAATATTCTATAAATTTCCTTAATACTTATTTTTTTAGATGTATTTAAATGAAAGCAGGTGTTGATAGAGATTTCCTATTTGAGTTTAAGTCTTTTGGGCGAAATGGGAAAAAACTGGGAAAATTGAAGTTTTTATTTTAGTTTTTAGTCAGTTCAAGCCTATTTTTTTGAGTCTCTTGAGTCAACCCACTTGAGATAGAAACTTTCCATCTTTTTCATCCAGTTGGGTACTATTTTCAAGGCTTTTCTTTGGAGCTCAAAAATGGCATTGAGGTTACTATTTTGGAGAGATTTTTGCTCAAATGTTTCCATTTTCACTCTTGGAGGCATTTGGCAGACGTATATTGGAGAAATAATTAGTTTTTCTCGGTTCATATTTGCTTCTTACTTTCTTTCCCACTTGTAGAAAGCTTTGTAAGCTTGATATTTGTACTTAGATTTCAATTTTGCATAATCCTTCCGTTTAGTAAAATAGCAGAACATTCCTATCTCAGATTTTTGTCTCATTTTTCAATAATAATTTGATGTTGTCAATGTGATTCTAAATTTTGAATTCTTTTTATGTCTTATTGTTGCAATTGTGGTACATAAGTTTCATATATCATAGGTTGTATGCCATGTCTTTTTTCCAAACCTTCATGCAAATCATTGTTGTGGTGTATGATGCATTTGAGATTTTGAAAGTTATTGTTTTGATAACTGTTTGTGAGTTAAGTTGGTAAAGTAAGTTAAAAAGTTTTGGTGCATCACCCATAGGAGTTTAGGATTTTCATTTTCAATTATCTTTCTAAACCCTTTTCCTCATAAATTTCTATAGTTTAAGTGATTTTCTAGGGGAACCAAACCTTCTAGAGATTCATTATCGCCATAGGTCACCCACAACCTGAGAGTGTTTCCATGTTTTAGTAGGATAGTTGAGTTAATCTTAGCTAGGGTGAAATCTTGATTGACAACAGGTACAATGCCATATCCATCATATATAAAAAAATATGCCTATAATTATATTAAATGATTAAACACCATGATAATATAGTCATAAGAGCATAAAATGAGAAACTCAAAGCATAGAATATAACTTGAACAACATTCAAAACATTCATGGATAAGCCTTCCACACCTTCAACACATAAAATCACTCACAATGATATTTAATAATAAAATGGTGAAGTCAAAAATACCAATAAGCTCTTAGAGAAGCATACACAATTAGTACCTATGCATCACACATTACATAGCCAAAAATATAATTTTAGAAAAAATAGTCATCTCAAGGAAAGAAATGTGTGGGAATTACATCCTCCCTCTTAGGGGTTGAATAACTCTTGAAAGTCACCAAGATTAGTATGAAATTACTACAACAAAACTAATTCACACATAAATATAGAGAAACAAGAAAATAATTCCCAAAAGATTGGTAATATCACATGCAACGATGTGCTACTCAATAGAGTATAAAGAATGATAAAAGGAATTCTATGAAGGCATAATTCTATTCCAAAAGAAAATATTACTTGTTAGATTTCAACACCAAAAATTATCAAAAGATCATTAATCATTTTCATATGTATAAATAATTCACACATTCTAATTCATATGTAATACCAAAAATTCATATGTAAAAATACTCAATACATATATTTGATTGCAACATAAATTCATTCATTCACATCATAGGGATACTAATATAAGGCTCACATATATACATTCATAGGGATGCCATATTCACCACCAAATACTAAGTAACCAAGAACTAATGCCAAGTAACCAAAGATCCCAAAACCTGGTGGAATAATGGTCTTAAGGCCATAGAAACTTGGGAGCCCCTCCATACATTTCCACAAGTGGCATACCTCTTGTTTATGTAAGGGGGTTATCCTACAAGATGTAGTCATAAAGAATAAGAATCACTAGGATGGTAAGTGGAATATAGCTATCCCATAACAACCCAAGCTTACTCCCATCCTCAAAACTTTCGCTATGTCTACTACCTTATATACACTCAAGCTAAGGTCATTCTCAATTGACATGGAAAGAAGAACACCACAACACAAGACCAACATTTGAAAATAAAAAGAACCTAAATTATCCACAAAAAATAGATATACCAATAGAAAGGAATTTTTAATTCCAACAATAAGGTATATAAATGTGCATAATTTCAAAAATAAATCAAATATAACCACAATAGTTATGTGGAATTGGAAAATTCACAAATTTATGGTGAAATACTTTATACAAGAGAAAAATAATATTATTGGCCCACACAAGCAAGATAAAAGATCACCAATAATTTAAATAAAAGTTCACAATCCACAAAATTGTATATTACATCATTATGTGACTAATATTAAGTCACCAAATAAGGAAAGAGGGAAGTCATGTTTATGAGTATAGTAATAGTATTTCATGTGTAATTTGTAGGTTGGAATATAAAATCCCCACATGGAATTCCAATTTTTTTGGAAGAATTAGGAGATGTCATTGATGCATTTTTTGGCAACATGAGCATGTGGAATGGGCACGAGGTATATACAATTATGCATTGTACTGTTGCATTGATGTCAATATTGTATCATGGTACAAAGACTATGGTGCATATTATTTTGGGTGATCTGAGAATGGTTAAGGATGCTAGTAAGAGCCAATTTTCTATGAAGGTTTGATTCGGTGAAGGAAATGGTTGTGGAAATTGACTAAGTGTCAATTTCGATGATTTTGTGTACCTGGGATCTAGTATTTTGGTCCACATTGGTCCACTATTGAATATTTTTCTTTGCACTTCTAGTATAATTTTGTTCGATCGTAGAAGAACTTAATTCTATAATTTCATCTTGTTTTTGTTTTTGTTTTTGGAGTTATGTGTAACAGAAGTCCGACTTGGTAGTTACAATTTTTTTCTATTCAATGCATATGTGCTGATAAGTTCACACTTATCCATGGATTGGATTTTGGTTTTGTGATTTTTTGGAGTTGTTGACAAGTGTCAATAGATATAATATTCTAGTTTTAATAGCATTTGGAGGTCAACATGTTTGAATAAGGATGTACAATTGGTGATTTTTGTAATTAGGTCACTACCGGTGCTGACCTAATGTGTTGTATGTATTGTGGAGGTTGATTATGTTATGATCCATTATGTAGGTTCTATTTTAGGTCCGTTCTAATCTATTTCAAATTTTCATAAGATTTGAATCTTGGTGTGAATCATGTGTGTAAGGATCTTGAGTCAACAAGCTACATTTTATATATTACATCTAATTAGGTCGGCCTAATTGATGTTATAGGTGAAGCGAATATATAAGTTAGACCTTTTTCATTATTTTTATGATGATGATATGTGATAAGAGTTAGTGAATGTAAATTGTGTGAATGTAGAGAAGAGCAGAGTGTTAATTTAGATCAGTATGAAGAGTTTTGAGTCTGTATTTTGACCTTCATTAGAACTATATTATATGCATGTTCTAGATGAAATTATAATAGTTCAAATCTAGCTATGAGCCACAATATCTTATCTCTCTTTTATTTATCACTGGGTAGTGAGTCCACCTATAGTGAGAATTTTTTTAATATACTATAACCAATTATAATATATTATGAGCTAATCCTCACTGTGGTTTTTCCCATTTTGGGTTTTCCACATAAAAATCTTGGTGTTCATGTGTTATGTGATGTTGCTGAATGGTTTCATGTTTTCCTTCATTACTGCAATTGAGTATGCTATGATTATTAGATGTTTAAATGTTTAAATAGTTTAAAATAACACTGATTCAGCCCCCCTCTTAGTATTCCAGGTGCTCAACAAATGTACCTTGCAAAAAGGACACACACATGCCACATGTTGGTAGCTAGAGGTTGACATAGAAAGGCACACTCATACATGCAGAAAAATATGAGGTTCTCTCTACATATGCAAATGAGCCCCAAACATTGGTACTCATAATAAACATGTGTTAATAGTAACAAATGAACCTTCATATATAAATATATGGAATCATGTCATTGATCCAGACTTGGTTTCAACAACATTTCATCATCACCTACACTATATGATAGAGTATCAATGTGGTGTTGCATCATATCTATTCACATCATATCAGAACATGTGTAAATAAGATAACTACTATAACATAATATAAGTCAATTATTACTAAATAATACTCTAACATGCTAGAAAACAATTTACTATTTCCATAATGGCTAACTCTATCATTATGGCAATATTTCCAAAATATAACACATGTTAAAATCAAAGTATCAAATACCAAAAGTAAGAGAAAATGTGTACCAAAGATCACATTTTAAATGTTGATAGTACCATTAGGAAATAATCCATGATAGGTTAGCACTATGAACCCCTTTTCAATGTCTCATGTCGCCATAACTTCCTAATTTTTCTTATTTTATATTTAATTTCACATATATTGATTCATCAACCCTAACGTTGGATCTCAATAGGGAGCACAAAGAAGAAAACAAAAAAACATGAATCCACCATAATTATAGTTTTGTGCATAATCCATGGATGGATACCTAGTGCCACAAGCCCATGGTTACAAAATTTATGTAAATGATGTTCACAAAATAAATCATGAGAACTCATCATAGAATAATATAATTCATAAAGGAAATTTTTTGAAATGAAAAAAAAAATTATATTCCATTACTTAGTGTCAAAGAACATATTTCTTGTAAAAAAATATACAATAATTGCCATAAAGTTTCTAAGAAATTCACCCAAACATCAACTAAAATCAACCTTTGTGAGATATAAATGGAATCTAACCAAGTTTTGTAATTAAAAACATTACAATCCATCAAAGCAAGCTCACCAACACACTAATATGGACACAATAGGATATAATTAATCAAGACAATTAAATTCCCTTGCAAGGTGGTGTACCAAATGTATAGTCATTCAAACATGAAAGAAACCACCAATCACATGGGACATGCATTTCACACCACATGCATCTATACTTAATAATCTACAAAATCAAATTGATAAGCTTCTCAAGGAACAATAATACAATTGGGGACTCTAAGTCACACCAATATAGTTCTTCCACAATGCACAAATTCTCTTACAATCCAACATGTAAACTATGTAATAGGGGAAATCACCATATTAGAGTAAAAATACTTGATTTACCTATTTCTATTACCATGCATATGTCCCAATTACAACCCCATTTTACTAAAAGTTTATGAATATAGTGCAATATCATACCTAGGTTCTCAAAAGAATCATAGGAAAATAATGTAATTTGGGGAATAACCCATTTACAAAAAAAAATATTTTATGAATAACTAAAGATTTTATTTGTACAAATACATAGCCATTTCACACATATGACATGTACACAAACACAAATTGATGCATGAAACACTTTAGGAAAGAATTTCATATTACCACATAAAAAGAGAAATACAATTTTCCAATTATGACAAGGTGGATAATAAATATATGCTATTATTCCAACATAATGCACACACACAAGGTTATGCTATGAAAGGCTCCTTTTCAAACAAGAATTATCACACTAACAATTTATTCCATGTATCAAGCATATGAATAGACATTTCCTCCTTCACAATAAATTGCACCATTCACATAAGAGTACACCACTTAATCAAAATCTAAGAACAAGAGAATGATTTTTCTAAAATAAGGTTTTCACAACCATAAATACCAAGTGGATATAAAAGCACAATCAATACCTCAAAGGGTCACTCAACATTCACACGGAGTCATAACAACAAGAAGATAGTCACACATAAAAGAATCTTCTTGATAACTCAAGGGTATAACTAACCCTCCAAAAAACACTCCTCAAACATAACATGTAAGAAGTAAAACTATTAAATAACACTCAATACCTATAACACACACAAACACACTAAATTACCACTCAAAATCATATGCAACATGCAAAATAGAGGAGAGTGGTCACTATAACTCTCAAATATGGTATCATTTCTTTCATACCAAGTGTGGTAAGGCCTAATATGAATCCTTCCTCCACAAAAATATTATGGGTTAACAAAAATGTAACCCTTTATTGCACTATTGTATGACATACAAGGTGAGAAGCCATTAAATTATCTCACAACAAAAAGCACTTGAGAAACCACACATTAAGAACACAAAAATAAAAAAGGAAACCAAATAAAGTGTATATGATACCAAATGTAATGCCCCAATCCACACACTTAGGACATTATCTAAGTGAACAATTATTTTTAAAAGAACACAAGAATAGAATCAATATTCATGATACAACATTGACATCCATACTACATACCAACATATATGCATCATATCAAGCCCAATGAAACAAGGACATTAATGACTTGAATTGCTTCAACATTTATTCCAAAATGTTGTCACAAGTAGAAGATTCACCAATCATTGAAAAAAACTATTGTAATGAACCTACGAGAGAGTGTGACTACACCATGATAATGATTGGGTCCTAACCCACGATTGTGCTTTCTCATGAACACAACACAAAGAGTAGGGTGAGAGAACCATATACCTCAATACAAATTCCTACACAAACATGATAAATCTCACAACACCAAGGGAAAACCAAGAAAGAGGTGGATCCACTAAGAGATACCACACTTCAACCAATTAAAATAAACACTATTTTCTTGGGCACAAGACAAACTTACCAAATAAATTATGAAAAAAATACCAAGGATACCTAAAAACATGGGTCAAACCTCCACAAGAGGTTACAACTATTGGTAGGTGGTTAGCGCTCCCCTTGGGATTCGTGACATGGACTAACTGACTCTCATGGATCTGTTAACTCTAATAGTTGTATCGAGCATTAACAAGTCAATCTTTTGGTGCAACAACAACTGTGGGCCAACAATTGGTATTAGAGACAAAGATGTTGGGTTTGAATCCCTTTGGGTAATGTTGAGGGGGAGTTTTTTCATAGATGGTTAGCACCCCCATCGAGATTCGTGACATGGACTAACCACCTCCTGTGGATCCATTAACTCTAGTAGTTGTATCAAGCATTAACAGGTTGATCTTTTGGTGCAACAACAACTATGGGCCAAAAACTGTAGAAGTTGTCAAAACCAACTTCAGACTCCAAGATCACCTGCATGCAAATGGATACATGTCACAAGGAAGAGAATGGATGGAGAAAACAAACAAGGGTTTGAAGAAATATTCAACCACAAAAAAAGTATTGATTGATTGATAGATGGATAATTACAAAGAGAACATATGTCTGATTATATAGGCAAGTGCTAAACCTAGAAAGCAAAGGATGTTGCCAAGTGTTCAAATCACACTTCATGTGACAATAAGAAACCCTAACCAACTACCTAGGGAATGATAACAAGATGGAGATAAGTTTTAGAAAAGACAACTCATCTTCTAGAAGGGAATCTTATCTGAACAACTTTATTAAATGATTAAATGCAACTTAAGACTAATATGATTAATTAAAACTTAAGTTAACTTATGCTAGTGTAATAATTAATTAATTACACTAACACCCCCCCCATAAGTGAAACTTAGGGAGACTAAATAAGCATGCACCTAAAACTAAGATGAATGCAAGAAAGTATGAATGGGTCCCGACAACAAGGCTTGATCATGTACCCATGTACAAATGCAATAATGAGGTAGAGAAGGAAATCCCAATGGGACAAACCCCCCTACAATGAGATGTCTGTTGCAAAGAAGCACTGGAAGAACACTGGAACCGCAATCCGACAAGTAAGGAAAGATACTTTTGTCTACAAGAAACCATATCAGAATCATAATAATGCAACAACAGACTTGATGCCACGGAACACTCGAAAACACCAAACTGGAACAACCCTAGAATCCATAAAGTAATAGTAGATGAAAAGATGATGACAGAATTTGGAAGCCATGAATCTCGATGTCGATGTTAAACTGAGACTAAAAATTTTCCATGGGAACAAGTACCGTAAAGACTCAGGAACATTAAACACAAATTTAGTGGCCTTCAAACTAAGATGGATCCGATGTGAATCTGATATGTGTCAAACTAAGACAAAATATGGCCAAAAGAAACTAAGAAACCAGATTACAACCCATGCGAGTTGTTATCAAAACACAATGAAGATCAAAGTGCATGCACACTCTCATCAGATTATTATGCAAGAAACCCCCCTGATGGAACTTTATATCAGTTCATTTATTACAATACCCAATGATTGCAAAAGGAGAGAATATGCAAAACATGCATAAATTAAAAACAAAATGTAAACCTACTGCATGCAAACAAAAAAGAGTGCATGCACAAACCAATGTTTACATCTGTCTCCATGATGAAAAATAACCTCAGATTTGTGTAGATGACCAAATCTGAAAACATGGCCTACACCACTATGAAGTGCTCGAAACAAACTTTTCATCAATATCTTGTTTGCCAAAAATAGACATCATGGCCAAAAGTTATGAATTTTTCAAAAACTGAATTTAGCTTGCAGGAAATGAATTTTCTAGCAAAAAACGTTTATTTCTAACTTGATTTCTGGAAAATCTACTCACTATTTGTAGACAAAATTAAAAACCCAGAAATATTTTGATGCTAGAAATAAAACCCATAAATCGTTTGTTGATCCAACAAGAAAAAGATGAAAAATTGATTTTTTTTAACCTTTAGCCAGGAGAAAAATGATGCCCGACGCTTTTTAGACTACGATTTTCTCCAGATCTGTGCAAGATATGCAAAATCTAAAAGATACCTAGTTCAGATTTTGACACTGGCTACAAAACCCAAAAATCATTTTTCCTGCAAATGAGTGAAAATTAGATTTTTGAAGCAAATATGATGATGACTCCAATAAAAACTAGCATGCAACAAACCCTTGTAGCTCCAAATAGCTCCAAACTCTTTAAACAAGAACAGGCATGCAATAGGAAAGCTCTGATACCATGTAGAAGTTGTCAAAACCAACTTCAGACTCCAAGATCACCTGCATGCAAATGGATACATGTCACAAGGAAGAGAATGGATGGAGAAAACAAACAAGGGTTTGAAAAAATATTCAACCACAAAAAATGTATTGATTGATTGATACATGGATAATTACAAAGAGAACATATTCCTAATTATATAGGCAAGTGCTAAACCTAGAATGCAAAGGATGTTGCCAAGTGTTCAAATCACACTTCATGTGACAACAAGAAACCCTAACCAACTACCTAGGGAATGATAACAAAATGGAAATAAGTTCTAGAAAAGACAACTCATCTTCTAGAAGGGAATCTTATCTGAACAACTTTATTAAATGATTAAATGAAACTTAGGACTAATATGATTAATTAAAACCTAAGTTAACTTATGCTAGTGTAATAATTAATTAATTACACTAACAAAAACAACATGATAGGAGGTACAATATCTCAACAAAACAAAATGAGAACATGTTGCTTTCATGAAATTTCATGCTTCCTAATACAAGAGATGAAATAAATTCTAAATAGGGACACAGGTCAACCAAGTTTTGACATGGCTACTCATGCAACCAAGGGAAATAAACTTAATAAATAAAATTTCCCCAATAAATGTCTAAAAATACCCACATATTGATGAAATGGAGGAATACAATGTGCTAGAGGACTACAACTCCCAAGGACATTAGCACACTAGGAGGACACTAGCACAATTATTCATGTGTCAAAAAATGTACCCGAGTTCAAAGACTATAATATAGTGCTATTTTTTGTTGTATTCCTTTCTAGATTTTGAGAAAATAACCATTTTTGGGTGTAATACATAAGGACAACTCCTTGGACTCTCAAAATAAGAGTAAGACACACGAAGACTCTAAAAAAATAAAAAATAACCAAGAGACCAAGGTAGACAATAAAAAATGAAGGAGACACTTCCTAAGAAATGGGAGGTCTATGAGGGAATGCAAAAAAATTCCAAGAAAATTATGGAGGAAGGGGAATGTTCCTAACACATCCCACTCACCCTCTAACCATAAAGAGAATCCAAAATGCAACCAAGGGAAATAAATTTAATAAATAAAATTTCCCTAATAATGTCTAAAAATATCCACATATTGTGAAATGGAGGACTACAATGTGCTAGAGGACTACAACTCCCAAGGACACTAGCACACTAGGAGGACACTAGCACAATTATTCATGTGTCCAAAAAATGCACTCGAGTTCAAAGACTATAATATAGTGCTATTTTTTGTTGTATTCCTTTCTATATTTTGAAAAAATAACCATTTTTGGGTGTCATACATATGGACAACTCATTGGACTCTGAAAATAAGAGTAAGACACAGAGATTCTAAATACAATAAAAAATAACCAAGAGACCGAGGTAGACAATAAAAAATGAAGGAGACACTTCCTAAGGAATGGGAGGTCTATGAGAGAATACAAAAAATGTCAAAGAAAATTAGGGAGGAAGGGGAATGTTCCTAACACATCCCACTCACCCTCTAACCATAAAGAGAATCCAAAATTACACCTCTTTGAGGTAATTCTCACAATCAAACACAAGACTAGAAAAAATAAAAAATACATTCCTTCCCAATTACCATAATTAAATATTTTATATCATATTACATTCATTTTAAATTCAAATCTAAATATGGTCTAAGTTCATTTTATCCAACATTGTAATATAGATGAAAGCTATTTAAAATAACATATGTGTTCAACACCAACATTGACACACAATAGAAAGAAATAATCTCATAATTTCTGTTTTGTGGGTGATTTACAATCCATCCACTAAGGAGGATTCAATATAATTATATAATTATAGAAAAGGTATCAAATGTCTTCAATTATTATTTTACAATATGTAGCAATAATGATAAAACTAAAGGAAATGAGTAGATTAATCTTACTTGCACTTCTTTCCAAGATCCTCCAAGATCATGCAAGTCACTAATGGTGGTTCCATGCCACCCAACCATGTGGCACTTGTAGGTCCACCCTACCATGCTAGGATATTGTCACTTTGGGAACAAGTGAACACACAAAATAAGGGATTAGTCACACACACCAACCAACAAAATTACTATCATAATATACATTTAAAAATAAATAACATAATTCATCATGGCTGTCTATATTGAAAATTTGATCTTAAATAGAAAGGGAATACAATGCAAAGCCCAACAAAACACAAAATCAAGAAAAAATCAAGATAATGGCATAAAATACTCAAACCTACAAGGTATTCCATGAAGAATTGATATGTCAAAGCTCTCAATGTGTATATTTCCATGGTATGATTGGATTCGATGTGTGCTCAACAAAATTTTGATAGCATAACATTAATAATTTTTTAAAAGATTATGGATTGTGAAAAATGGCTAAGTGTTTTGTATTTGATGAGAGGAGATATGAATGGAGATCTAGGATTAGATGAGAGAAGATCAAAGGCTAGGATAGGTTGAGACATATCAACTCATGAGATGATGCTAAGTGGCATCATGAGAGGAGATGGGGAGATGGATGATCTCTCATGACCTAGGATGATAACAAGTGTCATGATGTGAAGGATTGAGAGGGAGATTGGTACTTGGAAAGTACCTTGAGAGATGGGGAATATATTCTTCATAAAGTAATTCCTTGTCCAACATTCCCAAAGTATGGGATGGAAAGGAACAAATAAATTTTAAATTCCTTGGGTGTACTTTGGAGAAAGGACCCATGTGGGGTTGGTTATCCAAAAATGGAAAGCCTTTAAGGCTTGGAGGACAAAGTGGAGAGCGATAAATGGAAAGGGGATTATCCCTTTCCTAATAGAGGGATTAGGAATGTGCAAGTGATTAGGGGATGGGTTAGGTGAGGATTAGGCTTAGTGGGGAATGATTAAGGTGCAAGTGGAAAAATTTGGAGAATGCGATGACTCTTAATCCTTGATTAAGTGTGTGGACATGATTAGCAAGTGGATTAGAATTAGGATTAGGGGACGATGTGAAATGGTGGAGTATTTGACAAGGAGAGAGAGAAAATGGGATAATTAAATAATTTATTTAATTCTTGTGAGGGGATAAATGTGATTAAATAAAATAAATGAAAGGTATTTATTTAATTTAAAGAAGAAAGGGGATGAAAGGTAAGTTTAATAACTAATAAATTAATTACTTTAGGACCTTAACAAATTTAAAGATTAAATTAACAATATTAATTAAATAATCAAAATGTCATTTAATTAACAAAAATAGAAGGGAATTAGATGAAATGACGGGAAAAAATTGAACAAACACAAGTGGCTAATTTTAGGTGTCTACAATGACATACATGCCAACACAAATAATCATCCAATCAATTTATACACATTCTCAAGGAGATGTACATATCCAAACTAGTTATAATAGGTGTCCACATCATACAAAATATACATGACAACACCAAGAATACAAAATAGATATGAACATGATTATAGTTAACATCTCAGCCAATTACATGCATCTCTAGAGATGGGTCTCTTATTAGATACCAAAGGAATCTAGGATAAGGAAACTAGAGGAAAGGAAAGGAGTGTCATTGCAGTAGCCAAAGGAATAGATAAGTGGTGATTGTGTATGCATACCATCACAATGATGAGGGCACCCAATCAACACATCCCCAAAAAATATTTGGGTTTGGAATATCCTTTGTGATCACACCGATCCTTTACAAGTGCTTCTAGGCATGCCACAAAATTATCTTAGTTTATTTTAATTACACTATGAATTTATTTAGTTACCACTTAATAACTCTCTTACCATTTTATTCATGAAAACCACTTTGGGTCATAGAAACATTGATATCCACCCCTTAACTAGCCTCTAATCCTAGTTTTGTCATGCACCAAATTACCATTTTTAGGTGTGACACATAAATCAATGCACAAAAACTGGGATGTAAAAAATTAGGACATGGTCCCAAAATAATCTAGATGGAAAAGTAAGAGATAATATTACTTCCCTATATTTTAGTTCCTTATAAATAATTACCAATTGATAAATATTCAATTTGTATTCTCAATATAAAACAATAAATTTCCCCAATCCATCATTGATGCTTGCTCAAAATTTAAACCTTTTAACCATTGAGAATTTTCAAAAACAAAACATACCATTTTGGTTCAAATATGAACAACAAAAATATTTTAATTTTTTTTTAAATTTCCTAATTTATTATAAATTTTTCCATAACCTTGGCATAAATATGGATATTTTTAAAATTCCATAATATTAAATAATATAAAGAGTATAACCCTAACATGACTCACTTATAACATGGTGCTATTCCACAAATCCACAACTTCCTATCCTAAGATGTATGACTACCTTTAGGTAAATAACTAATCATGTTTGTCAAGATGGTTCTACATGCTATTAAACTATGTATTATGTACTTATGATTTTAGAGCCATCAATAAAAACCCATGTAGAAATAACTTGCAATAGTATCATATCTCCTTATTTACAAAAATACATACACATAAATACAAACAATAAATTTTAATATTAGATCAAATAAAAATCAATAAATTATATGCATTTTTCTTAACATAAACCCAACCACAAAATGGTAACAATGCTAGCTTCTATACTTTTTAGTAGTGCCAAAGCTATATAGATTAATATACATTCATCATCCAATTAATTAAATCAATTTTAGTTCCCACACTATCTATTTTCATGATCTTTATTGATATATATATTCTTATCAATTTCATTTTTTATAAGCACAATCTCTATCTTAACCTAGTCCCATTTGTACAAAAGCTAAAACAATAAAGTTACTAGTTAAATCAATATCATAATTTTATGTTTCTATATTTCTTTTCTTAATAAAATAAATTTAATAATTAATTTAATTAATCCACATAATAAGGATTAAATTAGTTACCTTTTAATAGAAACAAGGTAGAAAACAATATATTTGATTTTTAATGAACTCAACCATTCAACACCCAAACCTTCTCTTTCTTCTCCTTCCCAAATTAAACCAAAAAATTGATCAAAAGAAAAATCAAGTCCCCCATTCTCTTTCCTTTGATCTAACCATTCTTGCTAATTGTCTATTACATATATCTCCCACATCTAATTTGATTAACCTCATCATACATATTTTTACCTAGGATTATTGTTGTTCTTTATCCTAGGATTTATTATGGTTGTTTGGATTAAGGTGTCTCAACCTTAGAGTCCTAACATGTTTAATTTAATGTATTATTATATTTATTTATATTATTTAATTTCTTATATTTTCATGTCATAAATTGGGTGGCATCTCCATTGGAGGTGACTAGATGACACATCATCATCCCAAGTGGAGATAGGTATCCCAATTTGGAATCTTCAACTTATGATAGATTCTATGACACATCATAAGGCATCTTTGTCCATGGAGAAAGTTGGTGCCCAAGTTGGGTTATGACAAGCTATAAGATAATCAGATATTTTGGCTAGTTATGATAGATTTTATGAAAAATTCTATGACAAATATTATAGAATATTTTATGGCATATTTATGATATATTTTATGATAGTTTTAAGGCATCTATCATAGGCCATTAGTAGCATATTTTGGGTACCCAATCTTGAGGAGAGAATATTGCATGTTATGACAGTTGTGATAGGTGTAAGGGAATACTGTGCAAGTGTCTAAATACATATTTATGGCATGGGATATTGTTTCATGTGGTTTGGATGCCCATCCTCTTCTAGATGCTTCTTCTAGCTTGTATCTCTCTCTATATTGTATGCCTTGCATTGTAAAATGCATAGTTTGTTTGCAAGTAATGAAGTGTTTCCATATTCACTCCAGAATAGGTGTTTGTTTCAAAAAATTTGTTGAAGAAGCTTTATACTTGGATTTGCATTGTAATCCTTATTTTAAGTAATACAAAAGTACTATGCTTTTGGAGGGTGGGGTTTTTTACCCAAAAGGGTTTTCCCCATGTATCTCTGGTGTTATTATTTTATGTGTAGTTTCTATTCTACCTTCTTTCTCTCTATGTATTTCTTTTATTGTAACCGCATAAGGTGTTATAATTTTTTTGTAACTCTCCCCTACTTAGAAATTAGTGTAGGAAGTTTTTTCTTCTCACTCAACCTCCTTTTAGTTGGTATCAGATCCTAGCCCACCTTTATTCCTTTGTTGGGTTAGAAGGGTTTTTTGAACCAATCTTTATTTAGTGGGATTTTTATAGAAGTAAATTTCATGACCTTGTTGCAAGAAAGAGATGGCAAGCACATCTGGGAGGATTGAGATGGAGAAATTTAATGATGGTAACTTTGAGCTTCGGAAGCTCAAGATGGAGTAAATGCTTATAGAGTTGGCTTTTAGTTGTTTTGGTTTGTCCTTGATGTCAAAATTGGTTCAGTGATATAAAGATATATGTGATGATATGAAAATTGTTTTATTCACATTAGTTGCTATATGCTATGATGTTCCACTAGTTGGTATTCTAATATGCAGTTGTAGGTTTTTGGATTTATATATGATGAGGTTTTGATAGGATGATTGGGATCATTGGCATTGGTTTTGGTGACACATTTACATGATCTTGGTGGCACATGATGATTATAGTTTATTTACATGGTCTTTACATGTTCATGGCATGCAATTACAAGTCTCAGATACATGTTGGTTACTAATATTGTTATCATTTTTGATAGGGTTCTACAAGTCAGGTTTATCCTTTTTATGATTTCACATCACAGATCAGGTATATGGTTTTTTACGTTTGACATTGTATACATGATGACATTTTCTTATTGAACAAGTATCTTATACATTATGTAAAATGTCTTACATACTGGAAGATTCATTTTTGAGGTATACATTTGTTTCTACATTTGTGCATTTGTTTACTTGGGCTGACAAATCAAATGATATATGAGTGGCACATATTATGTTTGCGCAAAATATAAAGTTCACAAGAAGTTTGCATAGGAATGCAGATTACAAGTTTAAGGCACTTGTATATGTTCTCGTTTTTGTTTATTTGTTAAGTGGGTATGTGTTGTCTTCAAGACACATATGATACATGTTTTTTCAGATATATATGTGACTAGATAAAAGTCACTTTGTGGCTCGAAAGAATTAAGAAAAAAAGTTGCATTGTATTGACATTATAAAAGTCTTTGATTTGGGAATAATGTTCAGGCATAATGAGTATCGAGCATACTAAGCATGTGATATAGGAATTGTTTGAATATCAATGCAAAAGACTTTTTAAAAGTCCCGATAATGATGATATTAAGGTTCAAGGACTTTGAGGTATTAGGTATTATTGTTAAAGATGTCAACTGCTATTATTTGTGATGTGGTGACTTGGCACTAGCAGCTATCATAGTATCCTTTTGGAATTATTAATTAGCATTATTAAGATTTTGGTATCTTGGAAAGTCTTTGTTAGTAGAATTAAAGGTACTATAGTGATTATTTAAATCATGCGAAGTATGATGTTGTTTTAAGGAAAAGTCTAGGGAAAAATATTTTGCATTTCATTGTGTATAGTTCTAGAACCCTAGCAACCACCATATGTTTTCTGATTTGTTGATCGAAACTTTGAAAGAATAATTGTGTAAAGGATGGTTGATTGTGAGCTATTGTGAGCTCAACTATGGAAGTACGGTATAGAATACTTGATACCATCTTCCAGCTGCGTAGCTATGGAACTACTCAATGTGTTTTTATGGTTTTTGTTCAGTTCTCTTCCACCGTAAATAGGTAATACAAAAACCATCTTGATTCTTATGGGCCTTGAGATAATTTGTTAAGGAAAAGATTATTTTTTTTAAAGGCATGAAACTGTTTGTTTTATGATAATATCATTCTTGATTATTTGGCAGTTATAATATCATTCTTGCTTTCAGAGGTTATTTTGCAGTGGCTTTAAAAGATGGATTTTTGGCATTTCTCTATGTATCTGCAAGAAGAAAAATGAGACTTTAGGCTTAATCTCGACATATATAAGACATTGTATTTCTTTGAAAATATTTTTGATTCTCATATTATTGTATAAGAGAAGATGTTATCATTTTCATACAAAAATTTTCAATGTTCTCATTGAAAATATTCATGGTCTACTATTGAGACTCTAGGACTGCATTTGCACTTCCAGGGTTTTAATAGTACACTGTAATTGATTATCCATTGTATTTTTGTGGATTTGGTTCTCCTAAAAAGTGGAGGATCTGGTGCTCCTAAAAAATGGAGGATTTGGTGCTCCTGAACTATGGAGGAGTTAGTGGTCCTGAATTGTGAAGAGTTGGTGCTCTAAGTGAATAAAGAGATTGATTTTTCGAGTGGTTTTTATTCCCCAAGAGGGTTTTCCACTCTAGACATATAATGTGTTATGTGATGAATCTTTGTGTGATTGTTTTCATGTCTATCTGAGTTTCATTAGTTATCAGATGCATTAATGTCTATTATCAGTTCTTATCTCTACAATGTTAATGTGATCTTTTGTTAGAAGTATTTTCACAATCATATGTTGCAAAAAAGTTTATAAGATTTGTTTAACCAAATATGTTTTGCACATTGTGATGAAAATTAATTAGTATATCACATCACATGTTCATTTATTAATTCATAGTTCAATATTGTTATGTTTCAATCTATCATTATGTACTAAATCTCTTTGTTGTCCTGCTTATCATATGTCATTTTGTTGCACAGCCGTTACAATGTCTCATAAAGCCACATTGAAATCTGATGGTTGTAAAGAGATTCAAAGATGTTGGTCTTCATGTACATATTCTTATGAGTTGCAGCTATTTTTTCATCATGCTCTGATTGTTAAACAATTTCAATCACATATTTGGAAAGTGCAAGATATCTCACACAATTTATATTGGCATAAATTGTTTAAATGAACTGAGTTAATGTTGTCATATCTTTGTTTACCTCTTTTCATGAATGCTCTCAAAGTGATTACTCTGCTCTATTATCAATAGAAAGGATATATGAACTGAATGTCTTTGTCAAAATTCAAAAGGGTTTGAATTTTTAAATATGTCTATCAGACACTAATTCACCCCCCCTCTTAGTGTTTGTCCATACTCCAACATATATATCGTGATCTATGGCTTGTGGTTTTTAGAACTAGACCAATGAGTATGAAATAAGAAGATTGGGATCTCATGGATCAAAAAGCCAAGGGTCTCATTAGACTATGTTTGGTTGATTCCATTCTCCTAAATATTCATGAAGATAAGACCTTTGCTTCTTAGTGGAAGAAACTTGGAGATGTTTATTAGGCTAAATCCCTAGTATTCAGACTATTATTGAGAAATAAGATGTATTCCATTAAGATGGAAGATGGACGATCCATGGAAGACCAACTAAATGCCTTTAACATGTTGATTTCTCAATTGGGTTTCATTAGAGATGAGATTGATGAACAAGACCATTGCATGCTCTTGTTGTGTTCTTTGTTGGACTCACGAGATCACGTGGTGATGGCTATTGGAAGAAAAAAACCAATTTCAATATGGATGAGGTATTTTCTTCATTTTTAATCAAAGAGATACAGAGAAAGTCTTTTGAGATGGCCAATGAGGCCCTTGCCATTTATGGTAGACTGGAGGAGAAAGGAAAAAATAAGGACAAGAAATCTTATCCAAATTCTTCAAATATATCTAAGTCTCTTGGTAAGAAGTCCAAGGAAAACTATTGGAACTATGGAAAAGTTGGTCATTTTTCGAAAGGTTGCAAGAAGGAGAAGAAAATTTTTTTTTTCTCTGATTCTTAATTTGATAAATCATCCCAAAATGAAGCATAAGCATTTGTTACAGCCTTGGAAACCCATGCATTGGAAGATTTTCTGTTGATAGATTCAGGTGCATCCTTTCACATGACCTCTGATAGAGGTTGGTTTTTGAAGTATGAAGAGTACAATGGCAGGAAGGAGTACCTGGGTGATGAATCTCACCTAAATATATTTGGTTGTGGAAGAGTCAAAATCAGATTTCCTAATCAAAGAGTGAAGGGGATTGATGGTGTCTTGCATATCCCGAGTTTGCCACAAAACCTGATTTCTATGAGTAAACTGAATGATTTGAGAGTGAAAGTAATTTTATTTGGTGGAGAATGAAAGATGACAAGAGGAGATATGGTGTTGGCTAAAGATATTTGATTTGGCACTTTTTACAAGTTCAATGCATGCACAATATAGTACAATAGTTCTTTTAACATACCAAAAAAGAGACCTCTGGATTCTTCATCCTCACCATTAGATCATGCAAAGAATAAGTATGTTGTAGCTACATCCAATGGTTATGCATGTTGGGTACCTAAGGGTGCTCATTCCATGGAAATGAAGCTTCCTCTAGAGAAGAAAATGTTATGGCACCAATGAATTGGTCACATTAGTGAGAAAGGTCTTAGAACCATGAATAATAAGATCCTTGTTGAAGGCCTTGATGATTGTAATCTTGAGTTTAACTTTTTTGAACATTGTGTTTATGGAAAACAGCACTGTGTTTCTTTTTACTCTAGTTCTCACAAGTCTTCTAGTGTTTCGAACTATGTTCATTCAAAAAAAATTGGTCCTATGAATGTTCCTTCATTATCAAGATTTGTATATTTTTTTTCTTTACTAGATGATTACAATAGAAGTACATTCATTTATTTTCTCAAAATTAAAGTTGAAGTCTTTAGTTGGTTTAAGGATTTTAAGGCCTTGGTAGAAAATTAGACTAGCGAAAATATTAAGTGTTTGAGGACTGGCAATGGTGGTGAGTTTTGTTCCATGAAGTTCGACAAGTTCTATAAAGGGCACAAAATTGAGAGAAATAAGATAATTTCATACACTTCACACCAAAATGGAGTTGTAGAGAGGATGAATAGGATGTTGATGGAGAGGGCTAGGAGTATATTGAGTGGTAGCCTTGAGCAGAAGTTTTGGGTTGAAGCAAGAGCCACTGCATGTTATTTTATCAACAGATCTCCTACATTAGTGCTTCTTGGAAAGACACCCATGGAGGTGTGGTTTGATAAAAATCTTTCAATGAGACATCTTAGAGTATTTGGTTATGAAGCTTACACTCATGTTCCAATTGAGAATAGGTCAAATTTTGAAAACAAGGTAGTTAATTATATCTTTATCAGCTATGGTGTTGGTGTGAAAGGGTACAAGCTTTGAGATCTAGAAGCTGAAGAGGTTCTTTATAGAAAAAGTGTGATTTTTAGAGAGATGAAACCTTCCACTATTGAGCTACAATTAGAGAAAGAGGAGAAACAAAAGAAGGAGGTAGTTTAGATTCCAAATACTCTAAATAAAGATGAACTACACACTCCTATTGGACCTGATGATGAGTAGAGTTCAAGCAGCTTTGAATTTTTTGAAGATGAATAATAACCTTAACCTCAACCTTTGGGGATTTCTACATGAGTTAGGTGACAACTAGAAAGGTTTGGTTATTCATAATTGGATTCTAGTTGTATTTTTTCTCTGATTTCTAGCACTAATGAGTCTAGGACTGTTAGAAAGGCTATGTGTATGAGTGAAACAAATTTCTAGATGAAATACATGGATGAGGAGATGGCCGCTATAAAGAAAAACAAGACTTGGGATTTGGTACCTTTGCTTGTTGGTTGTAAATGGGTGTTCAAGAAAAAGTGTGGTCCTAATGGTAGTGTTGAGAAGCATAATGCATAGTTGGTCGCTAAGGGGTTTTCACAGGTGAAGGGAATTGATTATGGTGAGATATTCTCTCATGTTGTGAAGCTAACATCTATCCAGTTGTTGTTATGGCTTGCAACAATGTATGATTTAGAAGTGGAACTTGAATGGATGTGAAGACACCATTCCTTCATGGTGAATTGGAGGAAGATAGTTACATGTCACAACCAAAGCATTTCATTGAAAAAGGTAAAGAAAATTTGGTTTGCAAACTAAAGAAGTGTCTTTATGGTTTGAAATAGTCTCCTACAATGTGGTACCAAAATTTTGATACCTACATGTTGTCATTGGGATCCTAGAGATCTAAGTCTAACCATTGTGTGTATTATAAATCTAATAATAGTCACATTCTCACTATTTTTTTATACATATATGATATGTTGTTTATTTGAAATGGTAAAAGTATGATTTCATATTTGAAGTTTTAGTTTGTAACATAGTTTGAGATCAAAGAACTAGTTGCAGCTAGGTACATTATGAGAATGAAGATCATGAGAGATAGAGCTATCCAATTTTTTTGGTTAAGCTAAAGAAATTATGTGAACTCAGTATTGGAGATATTTAGCATGACAGATTCTAGATATTTAGTTGTCCTTATGATGCAGGGGATGAATATTTCTATGAATGATTGTCCAAAGAATCCTACTAAGATCGAGGATATGACTAGAGTACCATATGCAAGTGTTGTTGGTAGTTTAATGTATGTTATGGTTTGTACAAGACCAAAAATGGCCCAAGTAGTGGGAGTCCTTAGTCATTAAATGGTTAATCCCAGATGGATACATTAGGATGCAGTTAAGAGAATGTTTAGATATTTATGGGGTACTTTGGAGTATGCCTTGTGTTTTAATTTTCATCCTATTGGACCTCGAAATTCTGTGAGTATTCATGGATATGTGGATTCAAATTAAGCAAGTGGCATTGATAACAGAAGATCCACCAATGGTTACATGTTTATGATGTTTGGTGGTGCCATAATTTGGATGAGTAAGAGATGAACTATAGTCTCTTTGTCCATGACAAAAGTAGAGTACATACCAACCACTCATGCTTGTAAGGAAACTATTTGGATTAAGATATTGTGTTCCAATATTGGTTCAGATGTAGGACATATTACTATCTATTGTGATAGTTAGAGTGACATTTTCTTAGCATATAATCCTACCTTCCATGCCAAAAAAAATCACATTGATGTTTAGTATCATTTTTTTCATGATATGGTAGAAGATGGCAAGGTGAATTTGGAAAAGGTTGGAACTTTAGCGAATGTTGCAGATGCACTGACAAAATTAGTGAGAACAAATAAGTTTAGATGGTGTTCTGATTGCATGGCCCTTGGGGCCTTGATAAAATGATTATGTATGACTCTTGGAAAGTCTTCAATAAGTGGGAGAATGTTGGGATTAAGGTGTCTCAACCTTAGAGTCCTAACATGCTTAATTTAATGTATTATTGTATTTATTTGATTTATTTAATTTACTATATTGTCATGTCATAATTTGGGACCCACCGATTGGGTGTCATATGATTGGATGACACAACATCATCCCAAGTGGAGATAGGATTCCTACTTTGGAATATTTGACTTATGACATATTCTATGACACATCATAATGAATCTTTATGCATGGAGAAAGTTGGCACCCAAGTTGGGTTATGATAGACTAGATATTTTGGTTAGTTATGATAGATTCTATGATGGATCTTATGGAAGATTTTATGGTAGATTTATGATAGATTTTATGATAGTTGTAAGGCATCTATCATAGGCCATTATTATAATATTTTGGGCACCCAAGCTTGAGGAGAGAATATTGCATGTTATGGCATTTATAAGAGGTGTAAGGAAATATTGTACAAGTGTCCAAATGCATGTCTATGGTGTGGGATATTGTGCCATGTGGATTTGGATGCCCATCCTCTTCTAGATGCTTCTTCTAGCTTGTATCTCTCTATATATTGTATGCCTTGCATTGTAGAATGCATAGTTTGTTTGTAGGTAACGAAGTGCTACCAGATTCACTCCATAATAGGTTTTTACTTTGAAACACTTATTGAAGAATCTTTGTACTTGGAGTTGCATTGTAATCCTTATTTGAAGTAATAAAAAAGTATTGTGCTTTTGAAGGGTGGGGATTTTTACCGAAAAGGGTTTTCCCTACGTATATTTGGTGTCATTATTTTATGTGTACTTTATGTTCTACCTTCTTTCTCTCTATGTGTTTCTTTTACTATAACTATATAAGGTGTTAGATTTTTTTTTTAACTCTCCCCTACCTAGATTAGTGTAGGAATTAGTTTTTTCCACTCACCTGACTTCCTTTCAATGGGAATACATTTATCACTCTCTATTTTTTATTATTTCATTTATTTATTGTCGCATACATTTTTCCACTTCTTATACTCATCTATAAACATATTAAAATCCATTAGATCTCTCTTAGAGTGTCTGATGTAGGAGAATCCATGACATAGTAGGTATCTTGTGTCAATAAAAAGATGTTTGATTTTTAGTTGCAATTTTTGGTTTGAATTGAATTTCATGTTTTTTCTTGTGAAATTCATATTTTTGATGTGCATTTGGATGTCATGTCATGTTGAAAATTTGAATTTGGAATTTGGAATAAATTTGAATAAAATAGGATAAGAGGAGATAGAGGAGGATATGCTTTGAAAGCAAAAACCCATAAAAAGAAAATGGAGGCATGGGTTTCTGGGTGACCTCGAATATGATTTGTAACTCCATTTTTTTAATTAGAAGGCTCCTAGAAATAGGGAACTTGAAGGTGGATGGAAAAGTTTGGAAAAACTGATTTTTGTTTTCATTCATGAAAGCAAGAAAGCCATAAAAGAACTACCATCCATGCACAACAGGTCTTGAAGTTTGAAAAGCTTATTTTATTCAATTTTATTGATGTAATTTAATTTAATTGGAGATTCCAAGAGGTGGGCATTGATTTTATGGGAGTGGGTTTGGAATGAGAGGAAATTCACCCAAATGAACTCACATGTCATTTCATGTAGATGATAGTTTGTGTAAAATAAAAATCAATTCATTTTGAAGAGAAGTTCTTCTATATTATAGGAGGAAGAAATAGGGAGGTGTGGTATACCTCTAGGAAGGAATTTTAATGGTGTTGTTACAGATTGGAGCCTAGTTTTAGAGCCATAAACATCACCAATAGTTGGAGATTTGAGTTGTTGAGATTGTTTTTAGAGATTTGTTGTTATAGGAGTTGGAGAAAACGTTTGTTGCAAAGGTTTAATTTTCTGTTGTAAATCATTTTTTTGTGATTTATAGAAGTTTTTTTAGGGAATTTTGCAGCCCCATTGTCCTTCTTGGACTAATAAAATTCATTTTGTAAAGGTTTTTTAAATTTGAGATTTTCAGTTGCAATATTGTTTGCAATAATTTATTTTCCTGTAAAGAGTGCTTTTTCAATGGTTTTGTGAGAGATATTTAATTTATTTTTAATTTAATAATCTATTTTCTTAGCTCCATACATTATTGGTATCAAAGAAATTTGATGTTGAGTGTGTAAAAAAACCACCAGAGAGAGGTAGTTTACACTAGGACTTGTGAGTTGTGGTGTTGCAGAGATGTTTGCTAGAGGAGTCCCCATGAGCTAGGGGTAGGGGAAGAGGAAGAGGAGATAATTTTTTCAGAGATGATGATTTTATATCCTTAAGAAGGTAGGTTGAGACTTTACAAGAATGAGAGACCTAAGAAGTGATCATGAAGATGAAAGCACAAAGAATGCTAGCCAGGATGAGAGCCAAGGAAGTGTAGGAGCAACAACAATTGCTCATGATCCTTTATTAATTGCATTATCAAAGATAGGAAAAAGGAATAGGATGAATGTGCCTAAATTTAATGAAGTTTTAATCTAAAGGAATTGGTAGATTGGCTTAATAAAATGGAAGAGTGTTTCGAATTTGAAGAGATAGAGGATCCTAATAAAGTGAAAATTTCCAAGACAAGGTTGAAAGGACATGCCTCAATACGGTGGAGAGAGATCCAATTAGAAAGGGGAAGAAGAGGAAAAGATAAATTTACCAAATGGGATAAAATGGTGGAGAAAATGAAAAGACAATTTATTTTTGTAGATTATGAATTGGACTTGCCCAAGAGGATGTGAGGTTTGAAGCAAGGAAGCAAGACTGTTAGAGAATACATTGAATAATTCCATAGAATTATTATAAGGACTAGAAATTCAGAGGCAACAAAGGAAAATTTTGCAAGATACATAAATGGGTTGAGACCAAGCATTTAAGAAAAGATGGCACTTGTTAGAGTTGTGACAATGGAAGATGCTTATAAAATATCATTGCAGATAGAAGAAATGATGAGCAAGAGGTTTGAGAATAGAAAAAGGGAAAGGATAGACCTTATGTGCAGAAAAAATGAGGATTAAAAACATATTAGAGACATCAAGGACAGAAAGGATGAAGGATGTGAATGCTCAAACAAGTCTTGTGATCAAAATTTTAGAGGAAGAGGAAGATTGGGTAGAGGATTTGGAAGAGGAAATTACAAAATAACTTGTTTTAGATGTGGGGAAGAAGGTCATAGGGCATATGACTATCCTCATGGAAAGGAAAGACCAAGAAGAAGAACTAAAAGTCAAAATAGAGCAGCAAACATAAATGGATAATATGCACACTCAGAAGAGGCAAAAGATGGAGAAGTACTAGTTTCAAGAAGAGTCCTAATGAATGAAGGAAAAGAATGAGATCAAAGGAAGAGGTTGTTCAAAACCATATGTAAGTGTGAAGGTAAAGCTTGCAATGTTGTTATAAATGGCGGTATTACTAATAATCTTATTTCTAAATAAATGGTAAATAAGTTGCAACTGGAAAGATGAATACACCCACATCCATACAAGATTGCATGGTTGCAAGATGATCATAAAGTTATGGTAAATGAACAATGTATAGTAAAATTTATAATAAGTGATTATTATGATGAAGTTTTATGTGATATAATGTCTATGGATGTTTGTCACTTGTTATTGGGAAGGCCTTAGAAGTTTAACAAATGTGCAGTGCATGATGGGTAAGCTAATACATACTCCTTAATGAAGAATGGAATCAAACACAAGTTGAAGCCCTTTAGTAAGGTAGAAGGAAAGGTATGTAAAATAAGTGGAAATTTTTTGGTTAATGGAGTTAAACAATTAGTAGAAGAAGAAAAGGATGAATATTTTCATTTGCTGATGCAAGTTTCAGCAATATGAATTGCACTCAAGAAAGGTAAAGTGAAGGGTTCAGTGGAGAAAGATGAGGTAAAATCTGATTTTTGTGAGAATGTAGTTGAATATAATTTACTTGAGAATGATAAGATTGAAGTAAAAGAATATATTACAGTGAAGAGTAAATTTGTAGATGAAGGTATTACAATTGAAAGTAAGGAAGAAGGTGAAGAGGAAAATTTTGAGTTGTTTGGTGATCTTCCTTTTGCATCAGTTGATGATTTCTTATATTATAAGGATATTATATGATTGACAATTTTTTGCATCAAGGAAATGATGAATATTGTGATTATGTTGCTAACATGCATTTGAATAGAAAGGAGAAAGTGATTGTAGCTGCAAATTTTCTTTTAGAAAGAAGGAGAAAATGGAACACAATGTTGCAACCAAGGGTGATGCAAGAGGTTCCTTCCCTCTTTTCTACCAAAATACTAAGCATAAAAATATCAAAGAAAAAATTATACCTTTAAACAAAATTCATTAATAGAATGATTGCAGAAAAACTCAATTTTATTGAATCAATTACAAAATTCAATTACATCTGGCCAATCATGGCCTCACACTTCAGCTAACCAGCTTCTTCCTTGGTTCTAGAGAACTGACTTCAATTATATTTTCCCTCACATAAGTGTTCTCTAATTCATGCATCCATGAACTCCTTTCACTCTTGTCTCAACCTCTATTCACTTGAGGTCATCTCTCTCTCTCTCTACTCATCATTTCATTGTATTCCAATTTACCACACTACCTTGCTCAATGTGTTATTTTTTTTTCCCAATTTGATATTTCAGTCCTTTTCTCAAGTCCAAGCACCTCTAGGTGTTCTAAACTACATTCACCATCAACTTCCTTGTATTTATTTTCTATAGACCTTTTCGCTACACATCAGCCGACATGGGTTTTTGATGCAGTAAAAAGGAGGAATCCACACCTTTTTTTGGCACACTTATTCAACTATATGTCTCTTTGTCACATTATCCAAATCAAACAATTAAAATCGGTGTTCCAAACTCATCAAGATCAACTTCCTTTACAACTTCTTATAACCTTTTCCAATGGCACATGATGGTCACAATTACTAACTTTACCTTTCTAAGCACAACCAATCAATCCAATGCATGAAATAACCTCCCATGGGTCAATATAACAATCTCAAGTCCTTACAAAACTTTCCCTCTTCTAAATGATTCAATTTATCATGACTTTACTCACTTATACAAACATAGCACTTCACAACCATAGACCTTAATTTACTTTTCCAGGTACAAACACAAAATTCAGTGCTTGTAACAACCTTAGTAGGTTTAAATAAACATGTAAAAATTCTTTGTATACCCCAAGTATCCACCTTAAAATGACTTGATGCACAAACCCTTAATGCCCCTTAACCTTCCTTATAGCCATTCCTTAACATACTTTCAGAATTATCTCCTCAACCAAGGCTCCATTTCTGACTCTTATCATTATTTTGGATACCCTTTATAGGTTTCTAAAAAATAATTAAAAATAAACATAAGCTTCTTTGGAGTGCTTGGTTCAAAATTAGCTATACTCATTGCTAACAAGCCTAAATAGGCTTCAACATACTAGGGTTTTATTGAATATACAAGCTCTGACCTTGATTACTCTTTGCAAACCTTTCCAAAAAATTAATTTGGACCTACACAAGGTTTATTCATCATCAAAATTTCAATCCCATATCAAATTTTGTAAACCCTAGGTTTGGTTCTCTTCCTAATTTTGTCTCAGACTGAATACTCAGAAAAAATAGTCAGAAATTCATTCCACAATGCCTTAAATATTATAGCCTTGACCCAAATAATTGGATTATGAGAGTTCATACACAATCAAATGATATCACCCAAAACTAGATTCTTTTTCCAATAGAATAAAGAGGAACATAATTATCTACAGTCTCTAGATACCCTAACAGAGGGTTTAACTATTTTTACAACAACAAAAAACTATCTCCCTCAATCTGAAACTAAATTGCATGAAACCAAGTTTAGATGGAAGGTGATTGAGTATTTTACCATTTAAAATCAAATAGAAACCATAACTTTCCCGTATAGGGCCGTACATCCACATAAAAAAAAAAAGAAATTATGAGAAGTAAGCACAAAATCAGAGTTTTTTTATTGATCCAAAACTTGCATACAATCACCAACGAGTTTCCAAATGCTAACAACCCAAGAGCCAAAAGACCCTTCACCTTCCAACTGTTGTTTTTTTACAATTTTGTATTTGTGCAACTTCAACTTTACAAAGCACACATAAGACTTAAACATTAAACCTCCTAATGACTCCCATACATGGAAAATGTCTTTAATGACCCTCTTACAACATGGAGATACCCAAAATTGAATCAAAATTCAAAATGGAAGCATAGATTTTCAAGGTGCTCCTGCACCATACACCTGGTCATGAAAGCTTTCCAAGTCTCTTGGAAGTCTACAACCCCTTGACCTACAACTATTTCTTGATTTCCTACACTTTGATGATCCTTTTTGTTCCTACAACTGCTCCCTCTTGCCTTAATCTTCAACATAGGCTTGGCTTTGACCATGCAAACTAGGCTTCTATCTTCCTCAACAACTGAAATCAGACTCTTCACTTCTTGATGCATCCCAATGTCTCATTTCTCCCTTTTCCCTTTGACTTTCAAATTATTTCCTGTCCACAAGATTAGCACAATGAAGAAATAATACATTGATTCTAACACAAAACCTCCATCATTCTTCAATTATTTGAAAACCTCTAAGATGAACTCATTCATAATCTACTCTTTATTCAATCTAGTCACTATTCCAAGGTCTTCAACATCCGAACGCAGGTCCATGATCTTTTTACTTTCTTCATCTTCATACTTGGAAACATTTGGAATAATTTTTCTTTCTTTATCAATTAATTCTTCATATGCATCTTCATATTCTTCTTCTTCCTCTTTCATCTTCTGGTGTCTTCTTCTTTTCATCATCTTCTTTATAGGCCAAACCATCTTCCTTTTCAACATCAAATGTCAGCTTGCCTCTTGTTTCATCATTTTTTCTATCTTCATCATGGATTCTTAGAACTCTTTTTCCATTCTACTCAACTCTTGCTTCAACTTAGCAATTTCTCTATCCATCTCTGCTTGTCTCTTTCTCTTCTTTCTTTCTTCCTCTTCCTACAAATGCCTCTTCAAATTCTCCATCTTCAAGATGGTCACCAAGAAAGTTGCTCCTTGCTTCAACTCACTCACTTCTCACAATTTTATCTCTACCTTCTCAATGGAAGCCACTAGGTTACCATCTAAAATTGCAACCAAACACACATAACTACAATCCATAACCAAATCTCTGGCCCAAATCTTGTTGAGCTATGATACCACCTAATGTAGTACAAAGGAGGAATCCACACCTTTCTTTGACACAATTATTCAACTATATGTCTCTTTGTCACATTATCCAACTTGAACAATTGAAATCAGTGTTCCAAACTCATCAAGATCAGCTTCCTTTACAACTTCTTCTAACCTTTCCCAATGGCACATGATGATCACAAATACTAAATTTACCTTTCTAAGCACAACCAATCAATCCAATGCATTAAATAACCTCCCATGGGTCAATATAACAATCTCAAGTCCTTACAAAACTTTCCCTCTTCCAAATGATTCAATTTATCATGATTGTCCTCACTTATACAAACATAGCACTTCACAACCACATACCTTAATTTACTTTTCCAGGTAAAAACATAAAATTCAGTGCTTGGAACAACCTTAGTAGGTTTAAAGAAACATGTGAAAATTATTTTTTATACCCCAAGTATCCACCTTAAAATGACTTGATGCACAAACCCTTAATGCCCCTTAACCTTCCTTGTAGCCATGCCTTAACATACTGTCATAATTATCTCCTCAACCAAGGCTCCATTTCTAACTTTGATCATTATTTTGGATACCCTTTATAGGGTTCTAAAACATAATTAAAAATAAACATAATATTCTTTGGAGTGCTTGGTTCAAACTTAGCTATACTCGCTGCTAATAGGCCTAAATAGGCTTCAACACAGTAGGGCTTTATTGAATATACAAGCTTTGGCCTTGATTACTCTTTTCCAACATTTCAAACACATTACTTTGGACCTATACAATATTTATTCATCATCAAAAGTTCATTCCCATATCAAATTTTTTAAACCCTAGGTTAGGTTCTCTTCCCAATTCTGTCTCAGACTGAATACCCAGAAAAAATAGTCAAAAATTCATTCCACAATCCCTTAAATCTTATAGCCTTGAATCAAATCATTGGAGTATGAGATTTTATATGCAATAGGATGATATCACCAAAAGCCAGATTCTTTTTCTGGCAGAATAAAGAGGAATATAATTATCTATAGTCTCTGGATACCCTAACAGAGGGTTTAACTATTTTTATAAAAAATTCAATATCTCCCTCAATCCAAAACCAAATTGCATGAAACCAAGTTTAGATGGAAGGTGATTGAGTATTTTACTATTTACAATCAAATAGAAACCATACCTTGCTCATACATGGTCGTACATCCACATAAAATCATCTTTTTTTGAGAAGTAAGCACAAAATCAAAGTTTTCTTATTGATCCAAAACTTGCATACAATCACCAACGAGTTTCCAAATGGTAAAAAAGCATAATTAAAGGAAATACAACATGACTCTTCATTTTCTAGCTACTTTTGAATGACCCAAGAGCCAAAAGACCCTTCACCTTCCAACTATTGTTTTATTTACAATTTTTTATTTGTGCAACTTGAACTTTACAAAGTACACATAGGACTTAAACATTAAACCTCCTAATGACTCCCATACATGGAAAATGTCTTTATTGACCCTCTTACAACATGGAGATACCCAAAATTGAATCAAATTTCAAAATGGAAGCATAGATTGTCAAGGTACTTCTGCACTAGTTTTCTCTCTTGTGTTCATTACTTTCTTCTACTTATCTAGTGTGTGCCTTTAATATCCTCACATGGGCCGTAAATATATTTTTGATTTCTCTTAACAACAAAAAAACTCTCACTCAAGGGTGCGGAATCTTCTCTCATCTTGTTCATACAACCCCTTCCTTTCACTTCATATGACCGAATTTTTTTTTTAATTATCGATCTTTCTCTACTCCCACACTCAACACATTCTATTTTTTTGAATTTAAAATCTACGTGCTGATTGATATCCCCCCAATCCTTTCATATTCTTACTTGGCACACTTTTTTTTGTTCTAAATCTACATCTTTGAAAACTCCCATCCTTTCCTATTCCCATCAACTTCCTTCTCATAACATTGATTCCTCCAAAGTGCTTGTTGTCTCTTCATTAATTCACAATCATCTGTGTGATTACTCCATTTTGGGTTTAGTCAAAATTAATGTTACATTTTCCAAATAAAATTGACTTTGATCTATCCAAGTCAAGGCTCATGATATGGATGTTGGCTCTGCTCCTTGCTTCCAAATTTCTCATATATGTCCAACAAGGTAGTTACAAATACCACATTTGACAAAATTTCATAAGCTACGATGGATGCCCGGATCATTTTAAACTTTCCCTTTCACCTTCCACAATCAACCAAATCATCATAGAATGAAATCAAGTATGAAGAGAAATGTATTCAAATCAAACCAAAATTGTGACAACCAAAAAAATAAAATATTTTTGATTGGTGTTGATTGCCTTTTTTCTTGTGCTCCCGTACCAAACATGCTAGGTAGAATGATTGTGAGAATATTCTCACAATGATATATTTGAGTGATAAAATCACTCTTTCAAGTTGAAACCAACTTGTAGTGAACTCCTTTGCTATCCAATTGTAGGAAATCAATCCTTCTTCCTTTTTTGGCATCATGCTAGAACACACAACATCTTCCTCTTATTCCCCCTTGTGGACTCATGTCCACCAAAATCTAACCTCCTTCGCCAAATTTGTCTTACACTCCTCTCTTTCTTTGTGGGTTCAAACCCACCTCTAACTATCCACCTCCACCAAAAAAAACCTGCAACATCTTCCACTTTCTCCACAAGAAAATATGGAACATCTAATACACACTCTAGTTCCTTATCCCTCTTTTCTATTATCATCTCATCTAAAAACTCAATAACATCACATATTTTATTTAGCTCATCTTCATTTGTAGTTGGAACCTTAAATTTCATTGAGACATCTTCCACCTCCTCATCAGTTTCAACTTCTCATTCTTCTCTCTTTGATGCATCAACGAGCTTCATCATCCATTCTTCCTCAATCACCAATAGTTGAGTGAACAAATCTGATTCACCTTTGCCCTCAAATATGGCTTCCTCACTACTCATCTTAGTCATTTCTTCTTCTCTCTTCATTAATTCCTCATGGAATGTCTCTACTACAACTTCTTCATCAATAGGGGTTGCTCTTACTTCTTTCACTTTCCATTTGCGGCTATAACATTCATTTCTTATATTCTTCTTTCCACTATCCTCTTTCAAGAGAACCTTCTCCTTCTTAATACTCTTCACAATTTTCATCTCTCTTTCCAACATTCTTTTTTGCTTTTCCACAAACCATCATTTCCAACACTTCACACAATTAATCCTCCACATCATCCCAATACTGCTCCCAAAATCATATCTGCATGGGCCTCTTCACAACCCAACCCATTTTTTCTATTGAAATCTCATTGAGCTCTCAATCTATCATCACTTCCCAAGTTTCCTTCTCGGCTTCAAGCTCTCACTCTTGCTACTAGAATTCCTCACACACTTGCAATAGCTCTCATGAGCTTCTTCACTACTGCTTCACACACTTTCTTCTCATGTGAACTACCTCCCAATCAGTGATGTGTTCACACTCACCCGTAGGTCCTAGTGGATCCTCTCCACTCTCAAGACTACCTACTCTAATAATAGAGTTGATGCAATAGGGTCATTCCCTCTTTTTTACCAAAACACTCAGACTACAAGTCTCAAAGGAAAAATTATACCTGTACACAACACTCATTAATACTATGATTGTAGACAAACTCAATCTTATTGAACCAATTAAAAAAATCAATTACATATGACCAATCATGGCCTCACACTTTAGTTAACCAACTTCTTCCTTGATTCTGGAACAACGACTTCCATTATCTTTTCCCTCACACAAGAATTATCTAATTCATGCATCCATAGACTCCTTTCACACTTGTCTCAACCTCTATTCACTTGAGGTCATCTCTCACTCTACTCAATATTTCATTATATTCCAACTTACCACACTACCTAGCTTGATCTGCTATTTTTTTTTTCCCAATTTGATATGTCAGTCATTTTCTCAGGTCCAAGTGCCTCCAAGTTTTCTAAACTACATTCACCATCAACTTCCTTGTTTGTATTTTCTATAGATTTTCTCACTACACTTCAGTCGGCATGGGTTTTCCCTCCTATTTCCATTAATTCCATCTACTTATCCAATGCATGCCTCTAATCTCCTCACATGGGCCACAAACAGATTTTTGATTTCTCTTAACGAAAAAAATAACTCTCACTGAAGGGTGTGAACTCTCCTCTCATCCCCTACGCACAACCTATTCCTTTCACTTCATATGACTGATTTTTATTTTTGAATTATCAACCTCTCTCTACTCCCCCACTCAACACATTTTATTTTGTTAATTTAAACTCTATGTGTTGATTGAAATCCCTCCAATCCTTTCATATTCTTACTTGGTGCACTTTGTTTTTTTCTAAATCTGCATCTTTAAAAAATCTCATCGTTTCTTATTCACATCAGCTTCCTTCTCATCACATCAATTCTTCCCAAGTGCTTGTTGGATCTTCATTACTTCACAATCATCTATTGGATTATTCCATTTTGGGTTTGGTCAAAATTTCTTTTACATTTTCCAAATAACATTGAATTTGATTTGTCCAAGTCAAGGCTCACGATATGGATGTTGGATCCGGTCATTTCTTCCAAATTTTGCATACATGTCTAACAAGGTAGTTGCAAATACCACATTTGACAAAATTTCATAAGCTATGATGGATGCCTAGATCATTTTAAACTTCCCTTTCACCTTCCACAATCAACCAAATCATCATAGAATGAAATCGAGTATGAAGGGAAATGCATTCAAATCAAACCAAAATTATGAAAACCAAAACCAACAATATTTTTGATTGGTGTTGGTTGCCTGTCCGCCCGTGTGCTCCTGTACCAAAGGGTGATGATGAAAAAATGGTTGGAACAGTAACAAAGAAGGAGGTAATGAATGAATTTCATTATTTTCTAGAAGGAGAAAAAATAGATGTTTACGAATTTTTAGATTTTCATAGTGTAAGTTGGTGGGAGATAAATTATGTGAAAAAGGGAGGAAGAGAGGAAGAATGAAAGAAGGAAGAGACATCAATTCATAGGGACATGTGAGAAATTAGGTTCAGGAGAATAAGGCAACAAGATGGGTTGAAGATGAGCATCAAATTTACAAATGTTTATGGGTCACACTTATGAATTTTTTTTTTTCTACTATGGGTAGGGTAAACAAAAAAATCTGGTTTATAATTCTAGTGAGGAAGGAAAATTAAAAAAATTGCCCCGGAAAAAAAAATGGTTTTGGGGTTCAAATGAACATTTGGTTCGAGCGAACCCAAAGGGTGTTCGCTAGAACCCCCCTTCGAGCAAACCCATTAAATGTTGGGTCCCACCATTCCCAGTAAAAAACCAAAAGGAAAGCTTTGTGGAAAGGGGGTTCACTTGAACCTTAGTTTGAGTAAACCTCCAAGGGGGGTTTGCTCGAAGCCCCCTTTTCCACACTTCTCCCACTCTAGAACCAAAAATCTCTAGAATTTTTCCCTTCAAAGCTTGATTTGAGGATGAAAATGGAGGAGACTTCACAAACCCAACTGGATGATGGTAGTCCTCGAAACAAGCTATCCAACAAATATAGTTTTAATATGTTTTGGTTTAATTATGTATTTGTTTCTTAGTTTGATTAAACATAGGTTTTTCACCGAAAATCAAGCTCTATGTTTTGCACAAGTCGAAAAAAAATAGATTATCAATTTTTTTTTTGAAAAATATCAATGCACTAGATGTTGATTTCTTTGATCCAACAAAAAAAATTGAATTTCGATACATACAAAATTTTTTATGTTTTATACGATACACCTATGTCTAAATTGTAATTGGTTTGACTTCAAAACTTGATTAAAGAAAAAATATTTAATGAAATTCTATGAAAATTATTCCATGCACTAGATATCATAGTTACAAATCTAAATTCGAAAAAATTAAAATTTTATCATTCATGGAAAAAAAATTATGTTGTATGTGGTGAGCATCACTCCCTAAAAATGGTGTTTACTGAAAAAAATAGTTTTCAAAGGAGATGGAAAAAGAAGTACAAAAAATAATAATTTAGAATCTACAAACATAATTTCACAAATCATTAGTCTACATCATCTTCAAATTCCTCATGGTTTAGCCGCTATAGATGCCTGAAAGTGAAGATTTAGTTAGAAAATATCAAAGCAGTGTCCAATTTGGCCAAAAATTGTAAACCAGTATTGTGGGATCACTTGTCTGATGTAGGAGTATCCATGGCATAGTGGTTATCTTGTGTCAACAAAAAGATGCTTGATTTTTAGTTGCAATTTTTAGTGTGAATTTAATTTCATGTTTGGTCTTGTGAAATTCATATTTTTGATGTGCATTTGGATATAATGTCATGTTGAAAATCTGAATTTGCAATTTGGAGTAAATTTGAATAAAATAGGATAGGAGGAGATAGTGGAGGATATGCTTTGAAAGAAAAAATCCAGAAAAAGAAAATGGAGGTGTGGGTTTTTGGGTGACCTCCAATATGATTTGTAACTCTAATTTTTAAATTCCAAGACTCTTTAAAAATAGTGAACCTGAAGGTGGTCGTCTAGGTTTGGAAACACTAATTTTTTCTTTCATTCATGAAAGCAAGAAAGCCATAAAAGCACTGCCATCTATACTCAACAAGTCTTGAAGTTTGAAAATATTATTTTATTCAATTTTATTAATGCAATTTAATTTAATTGGAGATTCCAAGAGGCGGCGTTGATTTTCTAGGAGTGGGTTTGGAATGAGAGGAAATTCGCCCAAATTAACTCACATGTCATTTCATGTAGATGACAGTTTGTGTAAAATAAAAATCAATTCATTTTGAAGAGAAGTTCTTCTAGATTATAGGAGAAAGAAATGGGAAGGTTTGGCATACCTCCAGGAAGTAATTTTAATTGTGTTGTTACAGATTGAAGGCTAGTTGTAGAGCCATGAACATCACCAATAGTTGGAGATTTGAGTTGTTGAGATTGTTTTGAGAGATTTGTTGTTGCATGAGTTGGAGAAAACTTTTGTTGTAAAGGTTTGATTTTTTGTTGCAAATAATTTTGTTGTGATTTCTAGAAGTTTTTAAGGGATTTTTGATTCCCCATTATCCTTTTTGGACTAATGTAATTCACTTTGAAAATTTTGTTTAAATTTGAGATTGTCAGTTGTGTAGAGTCAAAAAATGGGTCCTTAGACATTTTCACACTCATTTGGGTTCTCCTTGTGGATTTTGGCTTAAATTTTCCCAAATTAAGTGTTGCAATGTGGATTACACATTCACATTAGGTATTGGTCCCTTGTGAACTAATGATTTTAATGGTACCTCGCTAAAGTGTTGTAACACACTTTCACACTTTTCTAGGGTTTTATCAATTAACTAAGCATAATAAACATAATTTAAATCATAATTAATCTTAATCTTTCCTTATTTGGAGTATTGTAAAGTGTTATAAAAAAAATTCACATTCCTCTAGGCTTGTCATTAACAATTGGGCTTTCTTATGCTTTAATTGGTCCTATTTTGCACCCACAAGCCTCATTTATTGAGTATTTTCAAGGATAATCCCAACACCAATTAGTAACCAATCAAAATTCAAGTGTTCCTAGCTTGTGTGGCCCAGATTTAGTGTCTAGGAATCATTCACCATCATGGGAAAATGAGTCCCACCTAGGTCTTTTTGGCCCCGATGCAGGTTTCACACATTTCTAGGCACTTTTGAGTTTTGGTCCCATACATTATGTGTGATGGGACTCATTCACCACCTTGGGCGAATGAGTCTCATGTGAATAAATTTTAAAATTAAATCAAATTTCCAATGACATTTTATTCTCGTAGATTTGATGTCGTCTTTTAGTGATGTAATTTTTGGGAATTCTTGCATAATTGGGTATAAATACAAGGTTATTTTACTCATTTTCACCTAAAACTTTTGTGAGAGAATTCATAATAGAAAATTTAGAACTTCACAAGAGCATTCAAGAATTCACAATGTCATTCAAGTATCTTCAAGGGAATATTATTCATCAATTGTTGTAGAAATTCGAGATCCATCAAGCATATCAAGCATCAATCATGTTAGTGAGCTAATGTTGTGATGTAGCATTAAAGATCCAATACCAAGCATTGTTTTATTCTTATTGTCAAATATCAAGATCTACATCCTTCATGGCTATTTCATGATTGAGTTGTAGATTTATAAACATCATCATTCAAGGTATCATTGTTCATGTTTCATGTTTCATGTCCTTGTTTCATTGTTTCATCATTTGGTTTAATTACCTACAAGGGAATTGACCAAGGAAAACCCCTATTCCCTAACAATCAACAATTTTTCCCATATTTAATGTGTGATTGCAGATTTGTAGATTGAAGAAAAGTGAATTTGAAGCCTTCAAAAGCACCATAATGAAAAAGTTGCAAATGTTGTCAAAGTTGTCATGAAAAGTTGTCGAGACTCATGAAAACTTAGATTTAGGGAAAAATATCCATCCAATTTACATGAAATTAGTGAGACAGTGCTTATTTGATCCATCATTAGTGGCTTGCAAAGTTTCAGTTCAAGATTCTTCTTTTGGGACACTTTGCAACAAAATGGGACTGATCCCCCAATTATGGTGAATGAGTCCCACTGTATGATTTTTTCAGAGATCTTTGTAGATTTGGATACCCTTTTGGCTAAAACTTACTCTTGCACAAAAATCCAGATCTAGGATTGATTCACCCAGAATGGCGAATGAGTCCCACCAAGCCAAAAAATTAGGTTTTTCAAGATTTCAGAGCTCCATTCCATCTCCAACAAGTTTCCAAGTGCACAGTTTTAGTTTTACAGCTTTTTGTTTTGTTTCATTTGCATTTATAAGTCATTTACATCAAATTTGCATCAAACTAGGGTTAGATTTACATCTTGCATTCCATTTGTTTTTCCAAGTTCTTACTTGGTGGTGAACCCCTCTTCTAATCCAAAATCATATCCTAGGATACCCTATTGTCAGATCTCTTGCCTCTATTCTTGGGGTGAGATCTCTAGGGTCATCCTTGAATGTAAAGGATAGAAGATTGTTGCCCTAGGTCCTAAAACCCTAGTGGAGACAAAATTCTATCTTATATTTTGGTGAACTTCCTCCATCTAGAATACCTTCTTTTTTTATTTGGAGTCCATCATCATCCTAGATCTAGCTTGCATTAACTTTGCATTGCATTTTGTATTAGTTAATTTGTATTTTAGGGTTTCAAAATTTTGCATTAGTGAAAGTGCATATAGGTTGCATTTTTGCATCTTAAATCATTGAAAAACATTTGAAAATTGCATTTTCACTTAGGTTACACATCATACAAACTAAAAAGCATAAAAATCAATTGAAATTTTTTAGTTTTTTTGAAAAAAATCCCTATTGGGACTCATTCACCACCTTGGGAGAATCACTCCCAGTGCACCCATAAAATTGCCTTTTACAACACTAAAAACCTTGTTTTTGCACTTCTATTTGTTTCCATTAACTACATGTTTAATTTGTTTGAGTTTCTGTTACATGCATATCACTAAATCTAGCTTAAATTAGTCCATTTCATGCATTGCTTCATTCCAAATTTGCATATACAACATTTCATTTTTAGATCATTGCATAATGTAGCTAGTGAATTACCTTGTTTGAAAACTAAAAAATACATTTAATTTTAATTCTTTACGTTGCATATTGTTCAAAAATGTTAGCTTTGGTATTTTACAAATTTGCAAAGAAAATGTTAGTCATTCATTCAATGCATTCCCTTGTTATGATAGTCTTTTAAGGTGAAAAAGTGGACATGATCACACTTTCCTTAGAACTACACCCACTTTTATGTATCCCATTTGTGAGGATGATGTGATAGAAGAAGATATAAGCATGGACATTCATGATGATCATAATTGTTCTTCTCCTGATACCTCTCCTTTTTGTGACGAAGGTAACTTGGTGAAAGAAGATACAATCATTGAGAATCATAAAGGTCTTGTTTTCTCTTCTCCTCATTCCCCTTGGGAAGATAGTATAACAATAGAATATAAAATCATTTCCACTACCTTACTTAGCTCACATTACTCTCCCAACATTTCCCCTACTTGTGACAATGCTACAATCATGAATAATCATGAAAATGACATTTTTGAGGAAGACATGTTGGTGTTAGGATATATAATCATTGAAATATTTGACAATCCTACTTCGCCCGCTTTGGAAGACATTATTGGGCATAAGGATGTAATTATATATAATAATGATAATTACATTGGATCTTCTCCTAATATCCTTCATCATAATGAAGACAATAGTTTTGCATTAGAAGATATACTTGAAAGTCATGAAAATATCATTTCTCCCTTTCCTAATGCTCCTACCATTTGGAAATATCTATTTGAACAAACACATCCAATAATTGGAAAGCATGATTCTTCTTCTCTTTATGTGTCCCCTAACTGTGATGAAGCTACTTTATAAAACCTAACCATGGAATGTGATGAACATCTTGTTTATTACTCCCCTAACAGCTCTCCTACTATGGTAGATAATATGGCACAAGAGAATGTGACCTTAGAGAAAAAGGACAATCAAATAGAGCCTTCTCCTAAAAAATACAATCAAACCATTGATAAATCCCTTACTTGTGATGAAGTCATTTTGGAAGAACCAATTCTTGAATGTCAGGAACATTTGGTTTGTAGTTCTCCTAAAAAATCTCCTCCTAGGAATAATATCATGGTGCAAGCAAAGGAAAAAATTGAAAATAATGATACTATACCCTTAGATGAAGATGATAAAGTCACACTAGATTCTCCATCACTAAGGTATGTTAATATTGTTCAACATCAACTCATCCTTTACCCACCATCACACAAATCTCAAACTAAAAACACACCAGAATTTATCCTTTACCACTTAAGAATAATTTTTTGTAGCAACCGAGTCATAATACCATTGATCATACATATGACACCAGAAAAAATCCACAACCACAAAAACCAACCCAAACAAACTTACCTTTGCCTAATCATATCCTACATAACCCTATCTTATCGATCCCTCCTCATGGAAAGGAGTATGATCTTGTCGAACAACTAAAGAATAATCCTGCTAAGATATCTTTATGGGACCTAATTCAAAATTCACCTAACTATCACAATATGCTTTAAAGTTACCTAAAAAAAGTTCCTATTCCTTCTAATGTGCAACCGAATGAAATAGCAGCCATAATACAAGGAATAAATGTTGACTTTGTTTTCCACCAAAGTGAGCTCCCCCCTTTGGAAGTGCAAAAAAAAAATGAAGCGTTCTCAATAATATCTCAATACAAAAGAAAAGGGATAAAGAAAACCCTTGTTGACAATGGCTCTACCCTTAATGTGTTTAGTGTGACCCTTTAGATAGGCTTGGTGTGGATAAATCACAAATTCAACTTGAATCTCTATCTATTAAAGGATTTGACAATATAGGAAAATGACTACTTGGTGTGATCACATTTCCTATTACAGTTGGGAAGGCCACATTAGAAACACCGATCCATGTAATGTCTCATGATCTTTCATATAATCTCCTTTTAGGAAGATGATGGATTCATGCAATGAATGGGGTGCCTTCTACTCTTCATCATAAAATGAAATACATCTACAATAACAAAGTGTCCACACGCGAAGCCGATCCTGACCCAAACAATTTTCTAAACATTGAGAAAACCAAGGAAAATCCTTTGGTAACATTAACACCAACTACACAAGTGGAACCTACGCAATAAAAGGAAAAATAAAAACATATCGAGGAAGTCACAAAGCTATTAGAAGACAATTGGGGTTCCTTAGACTTTGAACCAACATTCATGGGAGAATACAAGATCATACACAAAGACTCTAATAAAGGAAAAGAAAATTAAGTAATGTCAACACAAAAATTGACAAACCTTTCGAAAGTGTCCACCTCAACCACTTTAGAATGAAATACAATAGATTATACAACAATATTTGATGAAATCAACCATGAACAACACTTGGATCCAAAAGAAATGAAATTCTTTTATGGAAAAGGTTATGAAATGATGAACCAACTTGGTTATAGTAGAAAAGGATTTGGTTGTAGAGAACAAGGTATCTGTAACCTTATAGAGCCTAACACACAAGAAATGACTTGTGGTCTTGGTTATTATCCTTTGATAGAAATAAAAAAGCCTTCACTTGATATCAACACTCTAACAAAACATCCTTCTAAGCTGATTTTAACAATAGTGCATCTTGAACTGATAGACACTAGTGTTCTTGATTGTTATCATTTGCAAGAAATCATTTTTTTTTTGCTTAATGTCAATGTCATCTCGCAAAATTCTAATAATTTGAATTTGTTAGATTTTACATCCTCATTTCAAGGAGAGAACAAAATATCACAATCTAAAGAGTCTTGTGTAGGTATGACATATGGTACTAAGCAACAAATATCTTTGTCACATAATAAAGGAACATCTTCTATTGATCAAGAGATTATCTTGGTGACAATCCTCCAAGATCATCTAATATCCCTCCCTCCAAGAACATGAAATAAATTTTATTACAAGACTTCATTTTGTGCATATCATAGAGTTCATGGTCATGCTACTAATGAATGTAAGGATTTGACTAATCAAAATCAAGATCTCAAGGAGTATGGTGCTCTTCCTCATGTTGAAGCACCTAATTCCTCTAACTAATACTTATTTTCATCTTATTCAGCTCATCCTTTTCCTACACTAAGTGGGGGAAGGGGTTAGGTAGCCTTGTCCCTATATGTCACTTGTTGTTACCTCTTTCAAATAGTTGACCACCTTTCATGTACATATAAGAGCAAGCTTTGGATGTGGATGACATTCCTTAAGTTGGCTTGCATGTGACATACTTATTCATGTTGTAGTTTGATTTAGAAACATATGACTTGGCATAGGGATTTTTGAATAAGATCTCATATATTCTTCTAATTTAAAGAAATTTCTCATAGTAATGGTGTTAAAAACTGATTTAAAGTGGGGGAATACATTGACACTCATGTTTCATTATGTGATTTTATTTATTTTTGTGACATGTTCTTTTCTTGGTGGTGTCATTGGGCTTGATTTCCTCCAAAAGCGTAATATTTCTTCGACTTTTCCTCTCGTAGAAACATTAGGCACAATGTTCCCTAAGAAGAGACCTTACATGAACTAAGAAAAATCCCTTTGAACATATCTTACACTATTTTTCGTTTGTTAAATGCCCACCTTGCACAACATAATTTTCATGCCTATGGAGCCATCCCCTTTGTTCATGAGATCCAAGCATGCGGATTTTTTCTTGTATCATGAAGCTCGAAGATAATTTTTGTGTCATGCCTTATTAAATTTATCAGGAGGTATAGTTTTAGTATGGTTTGAGTGGGAAGCCCAATTTGAGGCATGACTTTCCCCATAGCCACTTGTGTGTGAGTGTGAGTGCATACCAACCATGAGTGTATGTTCTCACCTTTTTGGACTTCTCACCCGACGATCAACCTAGAGTTATGTCGCCTTAGAGTGAGTATACATTTTTTGGACAAATGGTTGAAGCTTGATCCACTTCTTTTTATTTCTTTTTATTTCTTATTTTCTTTTCTTTCTTCTAGTTATTGACAGTGCATGTGTAACGTATCTTGTTTTGTTGCATATCATACGCCTTGTGTGTGTCCTTTTTGTGCTTATGTTGGTTTGATGTGCGATCTTGTATCCTGGGGGCTTAATTGCCTCCTCATTATTTATTATCCTAGACAATCCACATGGGTACGATTGGACCCCTCTTGAATGTCTACTTTAGTGTGAGTTTGAAGTTAGTTCATCCTCTCACTAAAGTGGGAGCTAAATGTAGTGTTGAAAAATGGGTCCTTTGATATTTCCAGACTCATCTAGGCCCTCCTTGTGGATTTTGGATTAATTTTTCCTTGATTTAGTGTTGTAATGTGGATAACACATTCACATTAGGTCTTGGGCTCTTGTGAACTAATGGATTTTAATGGTACCTTGCTAAAGTGTTGTAAAGTGTTGTAACATTTTGGCACTTTTCTAGGGTTTTATCAATTAACTAAGCATAATAAGCAAAATTTCAATCATAATTAATCTTAATCTTTCCTTATTTGGAGTGTTGTAAAGTGTTGTAACACAATTTCATATTCCTCTAGGTTTGTTATTAATAATTGGGATTTCTCATGCTTTAATTGGCTCTATTTTGCATCCACAAGCCCCATTTATTGCATATTTTCAAGGATAATCCTAACATCAATCAATAACCAATCATAATTTAGGTGTTCTTGGATTGTGTGGCCCAGATTTAGTGTTTGGGGCTCATTTGCCACCTTGTAGTGTTGTAATTTTGGGAATTCTTGCATAATTGAGTATATATACAAGGTTCTTTCACTCATTTTCACCTAAGACTTTTGTGAGAGCATTCATAATAGAAAATTGAGTTCACAAGAACAGTAAAGCATTCAAAAGTTCATTAAAGTGTCTTTAAGGGAAGGTTCTTCATTAATTTTTGTAGCAATTTGAGATCAATCAAGCATATCAAACATCAAGCATGTTAATGAGATAATGTTGTGATGTATCATTGAAGATCCAAGACCAAGCATTGTTATATTCCTATTTTCAAAGATCAAGGTCTACATCCTTCATGGCCATTTCATGATTGAGTTGTAGATTTATAGACATAATCTATAAGACATCATCATTCAAGGTATCATTGTTGATGTTTCATGTTTCATGTCCTTGTTAATTTGTTTCATCATTTGGTTTAACTACCTACAAGGGGTTTGACCAAGGATAACCCCTATTCCCTAACAATAAAATTTTTTTACCCTCTTTAATGTGTGATTTTAGGTTTGTAGATTGAGGAAAAGTGAATTTGAAGCCTTCAAAAGCACCCAAATGAAAAAGTTGTCAAGACTCACAGAAACTTAGATCTAGGGAAAAATATCCATCCAATTTACATGAAATCAATGGGAAAGTGATTATTTTATCCATCATTAGAGGCTTGCAAAGTTTCAATTCAAGATAATGCTCTTGGGACACTTCATGAAAAAATGGGATGGATCCCCAGTTGTGGCGAATGAGTACCAATATATCAAATTTTCAGAGGTCTTTGCATATTTGGATACCCATTTGGTTGAAACTCACTCTTGTACATAAATCCAAATTTGGGACTGATTCACCTAGAATGGTGAACGAGTCCCACTAGGCTAGAAAAATAGGTTTTTCAATATTTCAAATCTCCATTCCATCTCCATCAGAATTCTAGGTGCACAGTTTCAATTTTACAACTTTCTATTTTGTTTTATTTGCATTTCTAAGACATTTACATCAAGTTTGTATCAAACTAGGGTTAGAGTCACATCTTGCATTCCATCTATTTTTCCAAGTTCTTACTTGGTGGTGAACCCCTCTTCTAATCTAAAATCATATCCTAGGATACACTATTGTTAGATCTCTTACCTCTATTCTTGGGGTGAGATCTCTAGGGTCATCCTTGAATGTAAAGTATAGAATATTGTTGCCCTAGGTCCCAAAACCCTAGTGGAGACAAAATTCTATGTTATAGGTTGCAAGTTGAAAACCTGAGTTGCAATATTGTTTTCAAGAATTTGTTTTCCTATGAAGAGTGATTTTTCCATGGTTTTGTGAGAGCTATTTAATTTAGTTTCAATTAAATAATCTATTTTTTTTAAGCTCCATACATTAGTGTCATGGCCTTTTCTTCTTCTCTCACCACCTATGAAGATCACATTCTTATAATTTATAATCCTTCTTCATTGCATGACTCTCATAATTATAATGATAATATTTCTTTGAGTATCTTTGATTGAATCCTTTTCAAGTGATGATGAGGCTCATGTTCATATTATTATTTTATCTTATCATTATGAAACTTTATTTCATTTGATTTGGGGAATAGAATACATATTGAAGATTATATTAAGCATGCTAGCATCATGAATTACTTTATTAACATTACATTATTTGACTACCATACAAAATGGGACATTAATATTACTTCTCATGAATCTTCATCCATGAGATATTTCCATATATGTGAGGCATCTCTCTTAGAATCTGATCCTTTCTAATATATTTATCCAATTTATTTACACACTACACCTTTTATACCATTTTATCTCCTTTGAGATATCATTGATTATTTATTGCAAGACACTTTCTCTTCCTACTACTATTGCATCCCTCCCAATGGCTACTCTACCTTTTAATTACCTCCTTCCAATATCTAGTTTACTCTCTTGTTCTCTTTCCCCAGTCTATACTATATTTATACAAAAATCTACGAGATTTCCTTTAAGGTTGATAATTCTCTTTTTCCTCCTATTGGTTGTTCAAAACTTATATGTCTATGCTCTCGTTTATCTCCTAATATTATAACATATTATTATATTATTGGTATTGTTAGAAACCGGTCAGACATGCAAACCAAAAGTCCTTCCACAGAAGAGAAAAAAAATAAAAGGCAAGAGCTTTGCATGAAGATGTGAAAATTGATATATTGAGAATTAAGATATTACAAGAGATGATTTTCTTTATAAAAGCAATGTATGCAACCCTAATGTTGACCTAAAAATAGATCAACTAAATAAAGCTTACTTATTAATTAAGTAAACTAATTATTACCTAAGCAAAACGTAAGTAAACTTAATAAAGTGTAATTAAATAATTAATTACACCAACACCCTCCCTTAAGTACAACTTAGGGAGACTAAAAAAGCATGCACCTAAAACTAAGATGAATGCAAGAAAGAATGAATGGGTCCCTTGAACAAGGCCTGATCAGGTACCCATGTACAAATGCAATGAAAGAGTAAGAGAAAGAGGAGACAACCCAGTGGGACAAACCCCCCCCTCAATGAGATGACCTACTAAAAAGAAGCATTGGAAGAACACTATGGAGTAACACTGGAACCTGAATCCGGAAAGCAAGGAAAGATAATTTTGTTTAGAAGAAACCATATCGGAATCATAATAATGCAACAACAGACCTAATGCCATGGAACACTCAAAAACTCAAAACAAGAACAACCCTTGAATCTATGAAGCAACAACAAATAAAATGAATGATGTGATACTAAAATGAAGTGCAAAGATTCAAGTTGCACCCTCCCAACTGCCAAAATATCCAAGTAATCTCCAAAACACCCATCAGGACAAATCTGGAATAATGATAAACCTGAGACATATATAGAAAAAAGTTTATGGATAGCAACATAGAGATCCTCAATACCTTTCCAATACTGCAAAGATAGAAAAAATCGGAGATCGTGCCAAAAAGTTATGAGCTCAAAAGCGATAAATAACATCTGACTTCAAACAGCAATAAATGAAGCAAAATAGAAAAATATTGAAAAATAAACTGCACCACAGGATAGTGCACAAAACCATCTTTTCAGTGATATCTTGTTTGTTCGATTTCAATACCGTATGCCCATGTTATGCCAAAAAGAAAAAAATTGCTCCTTGAAGGCAAATCAGGACTAGGAAGGGGCAAAGAGGGGTCGTATGACTGATGATGTCATGCTGATGTTAGAATTTCATAGAAAAAAATTGATGGCCTAGAGGCCATTGTCACAGAAAAACACACCCTCCGGCAAAAAAAATTGCATGGCCCAAAAATGCTAAGAGGGGAATATTCCCTGCTTGGAAAGTGTCGGTAAATTCTTGGGGAATATTCTCCAATCTGGTTTTTGCAACTACATGCCATATTTCATGCGGTGGACGGAGATCCCCAGAATATTTCGGTGACTGTTTGTTTGAATGTCACCGGTGGAGGGAAGTGGTCGGGTATAGCTGCCGCCGGATGTGGAGGCCAACATCGATGGTGAGAAAACCATTGGATGGGCGGTACAAGGGGCCTGCAGGCCTGCAATGCAGGTACCTATACTTAATGCCCCCATTTAAAAAAATAAAATCCGTCCCCCATAAATTGCTTAGCCTTTTTTTTTAAAAAAAAAAAATTTAATATTTTAATTTTCTGAAAAATTAAAAATCAGAAAATAAAAATTTGTTTTTCCAAGCTGTAATTTTTTTCTCGATTTGCGTGCAAACAACCGTACAAGTTGTAGGGGCAAATTGTTTTTCCTCAGAGATCAAATTCTCTGAAATCGATGAAATGAAGGGTGATCTTAGGGTTTTTGGGTGTTGTGAACGTGATGGCGGTGTTCATTTTGCTCCAAGATGCTCTGAAAAATATGCTACCTCCAAAGATTCCAAAAAAACACTGAACTTGAAACCCTCACAGATCTGGAAAATGATGACCAAAATCTACAAAATGAAAGCCAATCCTGACTTTTTCTAGTGCTCTGAATCCATTGGTGAAGCCCAATCTGATCCAAGATGTCGCATAGATGAACTCAAGGCATAAAATCTTTGAGGAACCCCGAACGAACTCTACAATGATTTTCTCTAGAATTTGAGAAGGGGTTGCATGTCAAGGCTCTGATACCATGTAGGAACCAAGATCAGACATGCAAACCAAAAGGCCTTCCACAGAAGAGAAAAATAATAAAAGGTAAGAGCTTTGCATGAAGATGTGCAAATTGATATATTGAGAATTAAGATATTACAAGAGATGATTTGCTTTATAAAAGCAATGTATGCAACCCTAATGTTGACCTAAAAAAAGATCAACTAAATAAAGCTTACTTATTAATTAAGTAAACTAATTATTACCTAAGAAAAACCTAAGTAAACTTAATAAAGTGTAATTAAATAATTAATTACACCAATAGGCATTAGGAATCTTTTGTTTGAAAAGTGTGTTAGCCATGGCAATCCCTTGCATTATGTGACAAAATTCCACCCTATCCCTAGTCCATATCTGTGATATTTATATTTTGGCTAGATTCTTCCCTAGCACCTTGGAAAACCTTTTCTTGGACTAGTTTTATACCTTACCTCTTTTTTTCCTACACTCCCTTTATAATTATTATCATGCTTTTATTACCCATATTTATTATATCCTAAATCCCTTTAGTTTTCCTTATGCATGTGGCCCAATGTAAATTATATCTTCACAAAAATTTTAGGGACTTTATGTCTCTCTTTTATATTTTATTTTTTTCCTATGATTCACAACCCCTTAACAACCTTATCATACCTAATTTTCAAGCAAAACTATTTTCACATATCCAGAATGACCTAGTCTTTCAAAAATTTCATTATCTTTCTAAATAATCTCTTCATGCCATCAAAATTAACCAAATTTTTTAGAGTATCCTCACCTAAAATATGACCAACCCTTTCCTACACCCCCAAAATAGTTCTCCCTTGTGACCTTTATCTACCCACCCAACCTTATCCCAATACATTTAAACATGAAAGAAATACCCAATTCATATCTTGTTGACCCCATAATAAAAAATTATGATCCTTTCACCTATTCAACTTAGAAAATCTTATAATCATGATCCTTCATTCAGATTTTCTTATTTATATTATATGATGTTTGACCACTTTATTAACCATTTTTTATCTCTAAAGTCTAAGATTCCATATCTCATTAATGGATTTTCTATTGTTGAAATGCACAAGACAACTGAGAGGGGGGGTTGAATCAATTGTATCAAATCTCTTTAATTATAAACTTAATCTTTTCACCTTAACTTCAATCTATTTTTAAGTGTAAACATGAAATACAAATAATAGAAAACAAACACCAGAGACACCAGATTTACATGGAAAATCCAATGACAGAAAAACCATGGTGAGGATTAACTCACAATATAGTAGTAATGCAATACTAGATACAAAGGCTCATTTCCAAAGGGATCACTACCCAAATACAAAGGCTCACTACCTTGAGAAGGACTCATTGTCCAGAAAGGAGGCTCACTACCTAAAGAAAACTAAAAAGAGATAAATGAAGATCCACTACTAGGGTTCCACAGATTCACAACCTGATTAGAAGATTGTAGATCCCATCAACTCATTGCTTTTAGGAATCTAACACCTTAAAGTTTTGTTGCCTTAACTCGCTCTTCCACTCTCTTCTTTTTTCACTTGCTTAATTTGTGGATGATTGATGGATGGATATTCGATTTTCCACAACTTGATTTTCTATTATACCATCATCAACCTTAGAAACATTCACCAAGGTCAGCTTATGCAATTTCAAATTACAATTTAAAACTAGGTCAGCTACTCAAAATTCCCGTGGCAGATAACAATGAGAGAAAACTAGAAACATATTTAATTTAGGACCCAAACAACATCTTGAAGATCGCACACACTTTCCTAAATTGATACAAAATCCAAATGTAGCATGTAAACACCAGGTCAACCAAACCTAATGAAAACACCAATGATATTTTAAGTACACACATATCCAAAAAAATGATCACACGTGGATCACTCAACACACTTCACCAATCATTTAACCATATTTAAGAAAACTTAAAGTACATCTGCAACAATTACAACCAACTTCATTTTTAGAGAAATCTTCACAAGTCCAATCAGACCAACTAGTAAAAACATAGGAGCTTTGGAGCAAGTCTTTCAGCATGCCAAACCATGAGAAAATTTGTCAGAACACATGAAACATCAGAAATAGTCATCTCCTAGATCTGTAGATCTGAAACCAGATATCAAAAGACTATGGAGCCAAAACATTTCTCTTAGTCCTCAAACAGATAGTTGTGGAAAACCAGTTCACACATTGGTAAACATATCTTCTACTTTCCATCAAGCCAAAAGTTGAAACTTAGGATATACAATACATTAAAGCTTATGAACACACCTAGAGATCCTCATAGGCATAGGATCAACACAAGAGAAATGTAGAGTACTATATCAGACCAATCTCATAACACACTTTATATTTTTCTTTCATTATTTCTTAAATTTTCTCAAAATCACTTGGAAAATACAACTTACTCAACCTTAACTATATTGACATCAATGAAAACACTACTAGACACATCGATACTTGCAACAATCTCCCCCTTTGTCATTGATGGCAACACATGATGTGAAAAATCACCAAAGACATCATACATGATTTTTAGAAGTGACAACCTGCCAAGCATACAATTTTTACATGATTCTCTCTCCCCCTTTGAAATCAATGGTAAAGGAAGTTATTGCCATATAAATCTATGTTCACTCCCCCTAAGGAGTAAACCCACATCACATACTACAACAATGCACTTCTCTACTCCCCCTAAGGAGTAGACCTCCATCATCAGTCCAGAATAAAGATTTTGTGAATCCATTGGACTGATGCACCTCTGTGTGCACTTAGTTAAAACAAGGAGGGGTAGTAACCCCTAAATTCCCTCTGAGATAATCAAAATTATCCTTCATAAGGGCCTTAGTGAATATGTTTGCAACTTGTTCTATGGTAGGTACATATTCAAGTCTAACTTCATTCCTTAATACCTTCTCCCTTAAGAACTGATACTTGATAGATATATGCTTTGTTCTGGAATGCATCAATGGATTCTTTGAAATGTTTATAGCACTTGTATTGTCACAAAATATAGAGATAGGTTCATCACTTACCATACCTATGTCCATCAAGGTTTTCTTCATCCAAAGTACCTGTGGACAATAAGATGTTACTGCAATATACTCTACTTCTATAGTGGATAAAGAAACAAAATCATTTTTCTTAATCAACCATGAAACTAATATTCATCCAAGGAAGAATTCACCACCACTTGTACTCTTCCAATCATCTACACAACCAACCCAATCTGCATAAGTGTAGGAATTCAAAGTGAAATCATTGTCCTTTGGATACCATAGTCCATAGTCTGGAGTTCCTTTAAGATATCTAAATATCCTCTTCACAACTGTAACATGCGCTTCCTTAGGTTCTTCTTGAAATCTTGCAACTAAGCATACTCATGCATGATATTGGGTCTAGTAGTAGTAAGATACAATAATCCACCAGTCATGGATCTTTACATGCTCTGATCAGCTTTAGCAGATTCATCATCCTTACTTAGCTTACATCTAGTTACCATAGGGGTACAAACTAGTTTGGTGTCATCCATTCCAAACTTCTTTAACAATTCCTTAACATACTCGGATTGTGAAATGAATATCCCTTTGTCAGTTTGATTTACTTGAAGTCTAAGGAAGAAATTCAATTCACCAATCATAGACATTTCAAATTATTTTTTTATCTCTTCAAAAAACATCTTACACATACCGTCATTTCCACCAAAGATGATTTCATCAACATAGACCATAACTATCAATATCTTGTCTTTGTTAATCTTGAAGTAAAGATTGTTGTTTGCGGACCCTTTGTTGAATCCTTGCTTTGTCAAGTATTTATATAGTCTTGCATACCAATGTCTGGGAGCTTTCTTAAGTCCATATAATTCCTTATTCAGTTTACAGACCATGTCTAGTCTATCAGATAGGTGAAAACCTTTCAGTTGCTCCATATACACTTCTTCTAATTCTCCATTCAAAAATGTAGACTTGACATCCATCTAATATACTTTGAAGTCTTTATAAGATGAAAATTCCAAGAACATCCAAATGGCCTCCATTCTTTCTATAGGTGTAAAATTTTCTTCAAAATCTATTCCTTCAACCTATGAATATCCTTTACATACAAGTATTTCTTTATTCATTACCACTTCACCATCTTCATTCAACTTATTTCTAAATACTCGTTGATGGTGTTTTTTGCATAGCAACAACTCAAATAGAATATAATATCCTATCTCTCTTGAAAGTAAAATCTCTATCATCAAGAATCAAGAGATAACCCCAAGGTCTCTAATGTCAGGTCTTGACAATGCAAAAACAACTCAGTGATAAATGTGAAAATTTTGGTAATCATAGGGGACCTTCCAAAAAAAATGTTGGAAACCTCTAATTCATCAAATCTTGCACTTTATTGATGCTTTTAATCTTAATACTAGCCCAAATTTCTAAGAAATAACAAAAGGAAAGGAATTTAGAGAGATTTCTAAAAATTAAACTAACCCTAAGACCAACAATGCAGATAACTAAATACCCATAGTGGACCAATCCTTCAAAACTAATTCCTGCTAAACCCAGAATAAACCTACAATCTCATAGAAATAGTGCAATCTTCTAAGGAATTAAATATTTTCAGATCTTGAAGCATTCACCCAAATCAACCTTATTTAAAAATTGAAATGGATAAATACCCATAATTTAACTTAGCACATAAATTTAAGGCCCAAGCTACATTTACACAACAACTTTCAATCAACAAGTTGCTAAAATTATGGACCAAGGATTGCTCAAACACTCCAAATATTAAACCTTAAACACCATTGCATCACATTTAAATCTAAAATCTAACATGTAACCAATAATCTCAAAGTATTCTTAAAGATTTGGAACAACAAGAACCATTCCAAGTGAAACAACACAAGAAAGAGCACCAAAGAACAATGTATTTACTTATATTGAACAACCCAAGTTTGCAACAATTCAAGAATTCTCAATGTATCTACACTTGCTCTCATAAAATACTAATTCCTATTTCAATTCTAGCTTTGGTGACTATGTCTAACTGATTCTAACTATAAGTGTGAATAAGGTGTAAAGAACAAAAACATTTCTTAATACAACATTATATCAAATACAAATCAAATTGACCTAATTCAAAGCAATAATCTACTGAAAGCGTCATATTGTTCTCTATCTTCAAAGATTTATTAAATCACTGTGGCTCATAGATCGTGAGTTCACTATGATTGTTAAAATGACAATTCAAAGAATGAGATGGATGCTAAATATAGGAAACTAATCCTATATAATGATTTCTAAGTGATTAAACATGAAAATGGACAAATGAAGAGCTACAGGAGGCAGCCATGATATGAAAACTTGATTTTCTTGATGCTTGAATGCTTGAATTCCTACAAAGTAAGAGTGCATAAGTTAGATTATCTAGATCCTTTTCTTGGTTCAATGAGGTTACATTTATAGAATTCCTGGCTGTAGAAAATGCACAGGGATGGCATTGAGAGGATTGGATTCAATCTGGAGGATTCAATGGTGAAAAATGGATGAGATTGAGAGAATTTTGGTGATTGTCTCTACCCATGAAAACACCAAGCAAGAGAAGAGGAAAGATTGATGGAAGAGGATTGAGAGAAGATTTTGGAATTTGTCTCGAATTTGTCTCCAAAACTTCCCGTGAAGTTTCAAAGCATTAATTGTGACATAATTTAGACATAAATTAGACATAGGATATCTAATTCATTTTTGAGGAGATATAGATGGAATATTATTTATTCCTTTATTCAAATATTTTGATTTATTTAAATTAGCAAAAGAGGGATAAATAATTTAATAAAATGAACTATAGAAGTTGTTTATTAAATTAAATAGAAGAATATGGAAATTAATCAATAAAGTGTTTAATCTTTATTTAATTAAATGAAGATTGATGTGATAGAATAAAATAGGAAAATGATAATTAAATCAAACAAAGTATTTAATTTTATTTATTTAATTAAGATGAATTTAAATGTGAACTATATAAATAAATATTTCTATTTTATTCGATAGTAGAGGAAATTAGGATAATTAATCAAATAATTTGTATTTAATTAATCAGATGCTCTAGACCAATTTTATGTGTATACATTTTGCCCCTCTTCGGAGTGATGTGTTTACGCATTGCTTCGAAGAAAATTTTGTTGCTACTGCGAGGATCGATGATAAAAAATTCAGTAATTCTGTATGCCCTAGACATTGATTTTCAGATGATTGTTGATAATATGCCCCCTCGGGAGATAAATTAACGATCTGATGATTTTATGATGATTCGATGATGAAGTAATTTATCTCTCGATAAATGATGAAGAAATATAGCCCGTAGATGAATTTTAATTAATATCATGGATAAAATTAATCAAAATATAATAAAACCCCTCAAAAATCCCTTTTCAAAAGTTATATATAGTCCAAAAGGTCATTTTCAAAGTCATTTGCACTTTTGAGTTTGAAAAATCCTTGTGATAGAGACATTTCAGCCAGTTGGAGTAGGATGCCAATCCCTTACCACACTTAACATTTCGAGCACGTTCAACATCACCGACGGCCGACCACATATGGACCTCCAATATGTACCCCTTATCCTCCTCGTTTCTCATGAAATTATTATTTTTATGCATTTTATAGCTTTAGGCGTTTTTTTTCTGTTTTAGTGCTTTCAAGCCGAGCTGTAGTGCTTTCACTCTGGTGTAGCGCTTTCAGTAGGTAGATTAGCGCTTTGAGTTTTAGCACTTGCGTTAAATTCTCTAGCGCTTCCATAGGATAATGTAGCACTTTCGATGATATAGCACTTAGGTAGTGAATTTTAGCGCTATGATGTTAGATTTTAGCACTTTGAGAGTTCTCATGCTTTGATTTGGTTGATTAGCGCTTCTGGTAAAGCGACGCTTTGATGGACTGTTTTAGTGCTTTGATGCGGTAAAAATATGCTTAGAGTAGAATAGCACTTCAGATGCCTGTTATAGCGCATCAGAGTGTTGAAGTAGCGCTTTCAAGATTTAGCACCTTGGGTGCCTGATTTAGCGCTTCGGATGCCTGATTTAGCACTTTCATGTCAGAATTAAAGATTTTGACTTAGGTAACCTTGATTTCATCAATTCTCATCATGTCCATTCTTCGGATATGTATGATTGATAATCCAAATTCTTGATGTTGGAGTTTGATGATTTAAATCATACTAAATTCTCATGATAGGCGAGAAGAAATCCTATTTGTGATGATCCTCATGATAGGCGAGGAAATGATTCATATCTGATAAATCTCATGATAGGCGAGATTAGATAATGTTTGATGAACCTCATGATAGGTGAGGTTTGATGATGTTCGCCCATGAATTTTGATCAAAAATTCATACCAATTTTTTTTTGGAATAGACTTGATAGTAGAATGACTTTTGATTTCTAGACATAGTGCACTGATTGTAGATTTTTCATTGTGATGATAGGAGGAGCTGGGTACTCTCCAAATGTAAGAGAGGTTTCCTTGGATGATAGACTTGATACCTCATCTAACACCAGATGAGATTCAGGTTATAGGCCGATGCGACTTGACTAGTTTGCTTTATATGCCCCAGATTAGGATTAATCAGGGTCTGTTGACTGCTTTGGCTGAGAGGTATCATAGTGACCATAACACCTTTCACTTACCCACTGGTGAGATGATAGTCACACCCAAGGATGTGTGGTAGATTCTACATATTCCATTTATGGGGGAGATCGTAGTGTATGATTCTCATGGTACTAGTGGTAGAGATTCTCTTCACAGAGTATTCCAGGATCAAGATATTGAGGGTCCGAGCATCTGATGAAGGAGGATCGTCGATTCATATGACACTACCAGTAGTGCTTGCTGGATTTATTGGAGGTTTTCTTTGCCCTGATCATAGGTCAAAGGGATTCCTCATGGGTTGGAGCAGGACCTTAGAGAGCATGATGGTACACGGTACTAGATATGCGTGGGGGATGTGCATGTTGGCACATCTTTATCATGATCTTCACTTAGTTTTATACCTAGGGGCACACAGCCTATCAACATGGATGACCCTATTACAGGTGTGGGCATGGGAGCATTTCTCTATTGCTCGGTCATTTCCAATGGCAGACAGACCAGAAGGCAGACCCTATGTGTTTAGATACAGAGGTCAACTTACCCAGGCCTGTATGGGTAAGTTGGAACATTGGAGGCGGGCTTTGGATGACACAAAGACTGTTACTTGGCATCCATACTTAGACTGTGAGCAGTGGAACAAGGATGATGCAATGTTGGGATACCTTTGTGATTCTATGTATCTAATCAGATAGACACCTTTTGTTTTAGAGAGTTTTTTGTTGCACCAAGTGTACAGACAGTATGGCATCGTGCAGTGTATGCCACAGGGGGTAGCTCACTATGCTAGGTGGCGAAGTGATATTCCTGATTAGGGGCCTTTTCTATCATATGATGTTCTAGTAGAGGGATACAGGGCATTGCATCCATCACCCTGGGACATGCGGAGAGACATTGCAGAGGCACCAGTCATAGAGGAGTGCATTGCATTCCTGGCCTTAGTTCCACATCCTCACATTACTATTCCAGATGAGCTAGCATTGTTACCAGTAGAGGAGGATGTGGCTGAGGGTTCTGCAGATAGTGAGGTGGTACTCCATTAGGTAGTAGCATGGAGAGGGGTGGTGATGATAGTAGTAGCAATGACAATGATGGTGGAAATGGAAGGGATAGAGGGGTAGGGCCAGTCAGCAGTGACAGTACCACCAGTGGACTATCAGACACAGATTGTAGGTCTACAGACACAGGTCTAGACATTGTAGGGGCAGTTGGTAAAGGCTTAGGGTTTGCTCATTTAGACCTAGACTCAGATGGAGGCCCAGGCTCAGGCTCAAGCTTAGGCTTTAGCGTAGGTTCAACGATAGTTGGCTGCTGTGTAGACATAGGTGGCCACTTTGACAGCCGAGTGAGACAGTGCTCGTCAGATTGCCGAAAGGGCACAGGAGACAGAAGAGACCCTCTAGAGATTGGTTGATGGTACCTCAGTAGGAGATTATATGAGGGAGGTTCTACGGGCTAGCCGAGAGGCAGAGTTTTATAGAGGTAGATATCATGATGCAGTGCATGCTGATCATAGATTTAGTTTTGCCCCATCGAGGTCTGGACAGATGCATACATGGATAATGAGTGAGGGGGTGACACAACCTCCATGTAGAGATCCCATTGATCCTGGTTCTTCTGGGGGTGGTGGTGGTACTGGTCCTATTGGGCCCGCACATTCTGGCAGTAACAAATCGTAGATGATATTGAGATTCCTCTATTTGAGACATGATGTATATTACGATGTACCTCATTTTTGATGATGTATCTTTATTTTCAGACTTCATTGTATACTTCACACTGATTATATATATATATATGAGATGCATTTGATGTGATTTTATGATGGTTTATGATTTCTATGTGATGAATGCATTTATTATGTGATTCATGCAATATGTGATGATTTATATGAATGATTTTATTTCAATATGCGATGATGTAATGATAAATACATGTGTAGGATACATGATATATGGATGTATGATGTGATGTATGAATTTCTAAATGATGATCTATACGAATGCTTAAATGTGATAAAAATTATGGATGGATGGATAAATGCTTTTTATTTTAAATGTGATAAAAAAATGATGATCCTATGATGAAATGATAATGGATGATGATATAATGATACTAATGACATGAATTTCTTTTATTTTAACTGTGATAGAATGTATGGATGATAAATGATGTATGGGTTTGATAAGTGATTAAATGCATATGATGTTTGATGGATGATAATGTAATGAATGTTTTTATGAAAATGATGTATTTATGGAATAATTTAATGCATAATTTATCGTGATGGAGAAATGCATGAAGATGAAATGACGAAACTAAATGATGAGATGATGATTGCTACATGTTTTTGATGATTTTGATTTATGTCAAGTATACTCAGTCCTATTTGTATATTAGATAATCATTGATTAGATCCCCTTATGCAACAAATACTTTGCAGATAATGAATTATGATGAATGCAATCTAATTTTAATATGCAACTATATGCAAAATGATTGTCATTTTAACAATACTTTTGTGCTTTTTGTCATCATTGAGCTTTTATTGGATGTTGAAAGTGAATACAAGCGTTAATGGTATGTGTTAGACCAATAATGACCTGAGTACTACTTTCATGATTTTTGATATTGTAAGTGAACACAAGCATCTAGGTATAATTAAACCGAGATGACCTGAGCATTCATTACATATTTAGGCAATGATTAATCATTTCAATGTGTGAATTTTGAATGTCATCGGTGATACATTTGCATAGCACATCCCCCAAAAATTCATACATTTATATGATTAACATATAGACAGAAAATAAATAGAAAAATTATTCTTCTTCCTTGTTCCTCTAGTTCAATACATCATTGAGTAACTCAAAAGAAATGATAATAAAAAATACAATGTATCCATTTTTTTACTTAGAGTGTTTCAATCATTATTCATATTTTAGATCATCCATCTTGATTTTGTGATGTTTTTGTGATTTTCTAGATTTTGACCAAAGATCTAACCTACTAACCTATCTTAGGGGTCTCGGGGGCTGATCAAAGATTAGCCTTTCCTACATTACAGATGCAGAGACCACATAGTTCGACTGACATAGACCTATGTTTTTGGATTTTCTTTTCTATACTGAATTTTTGACATGTTTTTGGATTTTCGATATGATATGGATGTTTGATGTGCTTCCGATGGTGATTGATGCTGTGTTTTGATCATTTTTTTCATTTTCCTTCCATACTGTTGTTTTCCCTTTGGTGAATTCAATGTTTTTGTTGCCCCTAGTGATATCGAGATGCTACCCCCAAGCTTTGGAGTGAGACTTGACTTAGTGACATGATTTTGATATGGATGCAATGATGGCAAGACTAATGACATGATATGAAATGGTACTGACTGCCAGATTAATGATCTTGATATGTTTCAAAATAGATGGGAAAGTTGATCTTAGAATCACATACAACGCCTATTTCCAAGTTTTCACCATATGCTTTGATTACACTCTTTGTTTTGTGTATTTTTCTCATTTTTCTTTTTTTTCTCTTTTTGTATTATATATATATATATTATTTTTGTATTTTTGCATTGTCAAGATGCCTGTTTGCCAGGTTTTCATCAAGGAAACCATTTTCAGAGGTTTGAACCGTGCACTAGGATATTGAAACATATAACTTTATGAGATGGATACTATTGATAGGTTCATCAAACAAATCCCCCTCTAATGTTGATAGCTGATATGATCTTGATCCATACACTGATATGATGACAAAAGGACCAAGCTGGTTAGGCTCAAATTTCCCTTTCTTCTCTCTGTCCTGCTGATTCCTAGGGTTTTCCTTTAGTACCAAGTCACCAACCTGAAAGATCCTCGATTTTACCCTGTGGTTGTAACTTCTTGACATCCTTTGCTGATAAGTTGTTAGATGATTAACAACCTATTGATGATGCTCATCTAACAATTCCATTTCCTATAGTCTAGATACCCTATAGTCTTCATCTAAAATGATACCTCTGAGTGATACACAAAGGGATGGAATCTCAACTTCAATGGGCAATATGGATTCTGATCCATATACCAAGGCATATGGAGTAGCTCCTATTGGTGTTCTGATACTTGTTCTGTAGGCCCATCATGTCCAACATCGTTAACCGTCTTTTTGAGAATTTTGAGTATTTTTTTGTTCAAGGCCTCTACTTGGCCATTCCCTTGAGGATAGTACAGTGTTGAAAAACGATATTGGATATGAAACTTCTCACATAGCTCTTGTACATCTTGATTTTTGAAAGGTCATCCATTATCAATGATAATGGATTGAGGGATTCCATACCGACATATTATGTAATTCAATATGAAAGAGGAGATCTGCTTCCCAGTGATGGTTGTAAGAGGCTCTGCTTCTATCCATTTTGTAAAATATTTTATAGTTGTGATAATGAAATTATGTCCATTGGATGAAGAAGGATTTATTTTTCCTACCAGATCCAAACCTCATTGACAAAAAGGCCATGTTGATGTGAAGGGATATAGTTCTTGTGCTGGTGCATGAATCAAATTGTTGTGAATCTGACACTTGTGACATTTCTTAACAAACTGATAGGATTATTTCTCCATGTATGGCCAATAATATCCTAAATGGAGGATTTTCTTGGCTAGAGTTATCCCACTCGAATGAGTACCACAAATACCCTCGTGAACCTCTTGTAGGGTCATTTCAGATTCATCGTGTTCTAGACATTGGAGTAAGGTACCATCAAGACCTTGGCGATAAAGTATGTCAGTGATTAAAGTATTTTGTGTGTATTGGTAGATGAAGTTTCATTTTTGGTTCTTGGAAAGATCAAGAGGAAGGATATCATCTTTTAGGTAAGCATAGGTCTTTTCATAGATGGAGGTTTCAATGGTTTCTATATGGCAGATGGTAGTGGATTTTAAATTAGTATGGAAAGGAAATGATACTTGTTCCACCATAAACTCATAACAAACACACTTCTTAGGCAATTGTAATAATGAAGCAATTGTGGCCAAAGTGTCCGCAACTTTGTTCTATGCCCTTGGAATTTGATCAAACTTGATACTAACAAAGGACTATTTCAGATCATCTATTTGTTGCTTGTAGGGCATAAAATTTTCATCTTTTGTTTGATACTCATCATTCACTTGATAAATGACTAGTTGAGAGTCCCCATATACCTATAAGTCCGTGATCTTCCATTGAATTTCTATTTTGAACCCAATGCTTAATGCTTCATATTCTGTCACATTATTTGTACATTGAAACATTAATCTATATGATTTTGGTATGGTGTGTCCTTGGGGAGAGATGAACAAAATCCCTACTCCTGATCTGCGTTGTGTGTATGATCCATCAAAATATAATACCCATTGTTGGGGCATCACTGCCAGAATGTTTGCATCTGAAAACTCCATGGTCATTGGTCGATCATCTAGTAAGGGAGCCTCTGCTAATTTTTCAGTGATTGCCTAACCCTTGATTTCCTTTCTCTCTACATATTGAATGTCAAATTCACTTAATAGCATGACCCACTTTGCCAGTCTACCTGTTAAGGTAGCTTTATTGAGTAGATATTTTAAAGGATCAATTTTTGCTATTAGCTTAATTGTATGAGTTAGCATATAGTGTCTCAGTTGTTGAGTAGTGAATACCACCATAAAGCAAGATTTATCTATGAAAGTGTAATTAATTTCATACCCATTTAATGTTCGTCTGATATAGTAGATGGCATGTTCTTTTCCTTCATAATCCTCTTTCGCTAATAGTGCCCCCAAAGAGATATTTGTTGTGGCAATGTACAATATCAAAGGTCTTCCTTTTGTTGGTGCCATCAGAATGGGTGGTGACATTAGATACTATTTTATTTGATTGAAAGTTGTTTCACACCCCTCATCCCACTTGAAAACTATATTCTTATGCAATAGATGATTAAAAGGATGATTTTTGTCCACCAGCTAGGAGATGAATCTTCTGATCGATTGGAGCCTTCCCTATAGTGATCTGAGTTGACTGATATTCTTAGGAGGTGGCATCTCCATAATTGCTTTGAATTTTGTGGGATCCACTTCAATGCCTTTTTTCGAGATAATGTATCCCAATAATTTTGCTGATGTGACCCCGAAGACACTTTTTGGGGTTTAACCTGACATTGAATTTCTCCAGCCGTGTGAAGATTTTATCTAGGATATGCAGATGTCCGCCCCTTGTAAAATATTTTGCCAAAATATCATCCATGTAATCCTCCATGAAGGTGTGCATCATATCATGGAAGATTGTTGTCATTGCTCTTTGATAGGTGGCTCCTACATTCTTTAGACCAAATGGCATGATGTTCCAACAGAAAGTTCCCCATCGACATGTAAAATCTATCCTTTCCTGATCTTTTGGAGCTATTTTTATTTGATTGTACCCAGAGAAACCATCCATGATTGAAAACATGGCATACCCTATCATCAAGTCCACAATGATGTCGATATTTGGTAGTGGAAAATCATCCTTCGGGCATGCTTTATTTAGGTCCCTGAAATCCGTACATATCCTGATGCTATTGTCCGGATTTGAAATAGGTACAAGGTCTGATATCCATTCAACATAGTCTATAGACCATATGAATCCATCATCCAACAATTTCTTTAGCTCTGTCTTTACCATTAATGCGATATGGGGATGCATTTTTCTCAAATTTTGCTTGACAGGTTTGATTCCTATGGGCAAAGACAAATGATGCATGAGCAGATTTAGATCTAAGCCTGGCATATTAGAATATGACCAAGTGAATTTGATGCTTTTTTCTTTAAAGAATGTGATGAAATCTGGTCTTTCTTGATCTGTCATGGATTTTACCAGATGTAGGATTTTTTCCTTTTCCTCAATGCCGATGTTCATAGACTATGTTGGTTCCACCAGAACTGATGATTGCTCATGATAATGTTCCAGAAGAGTGTCAAATCTTCCATCTTTCAGTGCCTTAGAAAGGTTTTCAATGTTAGATGCGTTCTTTATTTTTCCTTTTTCCAGATCTAATGCTGCCATAGAATGGTTTTCACCATTAGATCTATTTTCCCTGTTTTCAGTTTTGCAACTGGAAGATTTGACACTCTCTTGCTGAGTCATGTTGTTATGATTATTATAGATAGAATGTGTACCAGGTTCGATATGACATAGAAAATTTGCGATGGCATCATCGTCTGCAAATCTTGGCACAATTAGGGGTTCGATAGGTTCCCAGTCAATTAGTTTAGGATGGATTAATGGCATGAGGTTATTAGATTCATTCAAGGTGATGGATGTAAGGGTTTGAACAACCATTTCATCATAGTTGTTTATTGGAATATCTAGGTCAATGATGGTACCTTCTTCAAGATTTTCTAGTTCACTCGAGGTTTGTTCGTCCCCACTCGAGTCATCGATATTTGGTGATCTTGCTATGAATGGTCTTGACCTAGAACCTTGGCCCTCCTCATGTGTAGGTGTATATTGTTGGATGAAATCAATATGAATATCAGTGAAAGATACATTGGAACATGAATCCCACTCGTATTCATTTGAATTTGTGTCAGAGCTATTTCTAAGTTGAAGGATTCTTTCCATAGGTTTCTTTGTCAGTTCCTGTTTTTCTTCACTAGAGTATCTGAGTCCCGTTTTATCTTTTGAGTGGAGAGTGAGGGGCTAAATAGGCTCAATGATTCCATGCTTTCTTAATCCCATAGGTCCTTTTCCTTCATAACCTATTTTCTCTAAAATAACTTTTCCTTTTCCATATTTATCAGTGTTAATATTAACATTTTTTAGATTGATATTGGATATTGAGGGTTCTTCATCTTTGTATAGCCAATCCAGGATAGCTTTATTGTCCAACTCATCCTCTATGGTACTATTTTTGACAAACCTTTTTTGCAAGAACTGTGACTGGTAATGATGTTTGAGGCTTTATCATAGAAGGTTGACCATAGGTCTTAGGAGATGGAATTAATTGTGATAAGTTAAGCGATTTCTCTATAGAATATGTTCCCATGCCCTTGTATGTCAGTCAGACTTGCTCTTGAAACTTTTGTGATGAAGAATTTTGTGGATCTAGATTATCATTTGATTGAGTATCAACATGACTTGTTTCTTTTCCTTTATTCTTCTTTTCTACCCACTTGGTGGTGAGACTTGGATGTTTTTCTTCGCTGGATGATTTTGAACCAGATGCTTCCTTGTTGTGAGGCACCAAAGTATCTTGGGAGATTCTTATTATGCCACAATGTTGGGGATGACTATAATCAGTAGATATAGTCACCTCCTATCCATGTATTGGGAATTTCAAACATTGATGATATGTTGAGGGTACAACATGCATTTCATGGATCCATTATCACCCTAAGAGTATGTTGTATGTTAACTCTTTTTCCAAAACTTGACATGCTATGTGTTTCATCATAGGCCCCACTTGTATGGGTAACACAATTAATCCTTTGGACGATCTTTCCTCCTCATCATATGCTTTGATATTCATTTTTCTTCGGGCATCGATTAACTTGAGAGTGAAAATGTTCAAACCAGCTCCCCCATCTATTAAGACCCTCTTGACACGATGATTATGGATTAAGACTTCGATGTGGAGTGCGATATTATGGGGATGATTTAGTGAGACATCATACTATTCAGAGAATGATAGACAATGAGGGGTAGTCAAATTTCCCACCATAGCTTGGAACTGGCAAACATTTAGATTGGTTGGTACCGTAGTAGCTACTAGTGCTTTTTCTAGAACTTCCTTATGTGATGGTGATAATTTAAGGAGTTCTAGTATAGATATTTGTGCAGGAATATTTTGTAGTTGATCGACAATGTTATAATGAGATGGAGGTGGAACTGCATGTGTGTATCCAACTCCCTTTAACAATACCTTGGATTGCCCCCTAGTCATCACATTTGCTCATTGATGTTCTTGACGGTCTCTAATTTTTAAGACATTGATTTGATTGTCAAAATTTTGTATGCTTGGGAGCAAATCCAAAGGGGTAGTGTTGTTGATTTTGGGTTTGGTAATGTCATGATCAACTGTCTGATTACTCTCTACTTCAAATAAACAAAGGATTGTTTTTTCATAGACATGATTGATGTTCTTACCTTTTTTGTTTGAGGATGATGATGCTCCTTTGTCATAGTTTGGAAAAGGGTCTTTGAAGGCCGAGTGATTGTTGTTGTTTTGGGGTGTTTCCACCTATGATTTTTTTTTGTCGATCAAGTCTTGTATTGCGTGCTTCAACTCCATACAATCATTGGTTTTGTGACCTTTGTTATTATGGAATTTGTAGTAATCTGCATCATTCCACCATGGTGTTTTGACCTTTGGATCCCAAAATCGGGCTTCCCATGCAGTGATGAGGCCACTAGTGACTAATTCTTTCATTGCTGATTCTATCATTTGGCCTAAAGGTGTGAACCTATGCCGATTTGAGGGTTTCTAATATGACCTTTTTTTTACGATCTGGTTGCTTTGCAGGATATTTAACTTGACAGTTTGATCATTGTTTTGATTCCTTGATGTAGATGTTGTCAAGTCAAAAATCGGTTTGGCATTTTGGGAATCATTCGTTGTTTCTTTGGTAGTTGTGTTTCGATTCTTTTGCCAAAATTTTGGCTTGTCATTGCTTGAGTATTGATTGGAGGAGTTACTTGTGTTATTTTTTTTTTCGTTGAAATGCTTGATAACTCCTCTTTTGACTAATGCCTCCTCAATTTTAAGACCATTTTCTATTACTTTTTCGAACGTGGGAGGACATTGTAATTCTAGTCTATAACTCATTTCCTCCGTTAAGTTGTTAATGAACAACTCCATCTTTTCTTCCTCAGGAATGGATCTAGGATATCTGGTGAACAGTCGTCGCCATCTTTGTAAAAAAGACAAGAACGTTTCCCCTTTGTTTTGTTTTAGGTTGTAAAGATCCTTTATTGTAACATCATGTTGGATGTTAAATGAGTATTGGGAGATGAACTTGATGAAAAGTTGCTCAAAAGTCCCGATCCCTGGTTGTAGCTTTGAGAACCACTCCATACATGTACCTCCCAAACTTCTTGGGAATAACCTCATTAAGTAAATTTCCTCTTGGGAAAACTCAAGGCTCATTGTTTTGAACTCCCAGATATGATCTATTGAATATGTTCTTCCATTCTACTTGTCATGCTTTGGGAATTCACAGTGTCTTGGAAAAGGTATTAGTTTGACTGTTGCGTCAAAAGGATAAGGACAAATGTTTTGTATCGCATATCTTTTAGTACTCCCTTTCATCATATCCTATATCTATTGTTGTAAAATTTGCATTTGAGATGTCAAAGCAGCAACTGAATCTATTATTTGTGTAAGTTGTAGTATTTCAGTCTCACTTGTTCTAGGTGCTTCCTTCAGATGATTCACATCAAAATCCTTGGGAAGTTTGGCACCTGATTCAGCCAACATCAAAAGATACTTCTCCATATCTTGTTCTAAGATTTTCTCCATAAATTTATGGAGCTTGGGATCTTGTTGAGTTATCTGAATATCCTCGGGAGTTATTTCATTCTTATCATTATGGTTCAGATTGTTCCAAGGATTTTCCTCTACCATTGTTTGGGATATTTCAAGTTCTTGCTCTAATAGTCTCTATTTTTGGGACCTAGTGAAGATTGGCATACAAATTTTTACACTTTCTTTTGAAATGTTGATCTTCTATGCTGGAAAAATGTCATTTTGAACTTTTAACAAAGTTGAATAAGATGACTAATCTTATTGATGAGACTATGTTAAAAAAATTTGATTACTATACTTGGTTTCATGATAAAGGATGATAGTATCCTGATGATGAAACTTCCATGTAGTAATTGATTGTGTATTTTGATTTGACACTTTTGATTTGCAAGATCTTGTTTCAGTTGATAAGATTGGAAATTTGTATAAACCTTTCTAATTTTGGTCTCTAGACAGTGATTCTAATAAAAAGAAACTTGTGTTCTAGTAAAAACTGTGGATAAATGACAGACATATCGACTGGTAAGATTTTTGAACTCTCTATTTTGAAAGCGCTAAAATAGAGTACAAAGGCGTTATTTCACAGAAGTGCTGAAATAGGAGACAAAAGCGCTATCTTGACAGAAGCACTAAAACAGTTCTCGAAAGTGCTATAGAAGTTGATGGAAGTGCCATCTTGACAGAAGCACCGAAACAGTGCTCGAAAGCACTGCAAAAAGTGATGGAAGTGCTATCTTGACAGAAGCACTAAAACAGTGCGTGAAAGCATTGAAAAAGTTGATGGAAGTGCTATCTTGACAGAAGCATTGAAACAGTGCCCGAAAGTGCTGAAAAATTTGATGAAAGCGCTATTTTGACAGAAGCACTAAAACAAAAATTGTAAGCACTAAAACAGTGCCCAAAAGCGCTATTTAACAGAAGCGCTAAAATAGTGACCCGAAGCGCTGAAAACAAGACTTTTAATACTCTCTATTGTAAGACTTGATCTGGCCTTGTGGCATATTGTATCACGGGTTGCGGAAAATAAGAATGACAGATGCGTTGACTGCAGTTGTGATAATGTGTGAGAGCTCTTATTTGAAAGAAGGCTCATGAATAGAGTGGTTCTACTATGTAATCTAAAGTGTGACCCCTAGAAAAATCGTGATATTTGTGGATGAATGTTCCATGTTGTAAAAAGAGTTTTCGATTTTGATATAGAAAATGCCCTCTTTTTAATTTATTTCGATAACTCAAAGGTTCCTTGGGTTTTGTATTTTGATTTTCCTCTTGAGAAACATGGTGTACTTCCACTTTCGAAGCATGGAGTTTTCTAATCTAACTTGACTTTGTTGCTTTCAGGATGATCTTTAATCTAATTTTAATGATTCTTTGTGACAACACAACAAGCAATTGTGAATAATTGTTTTAAACTGAATAGATCATGTATGTTCAAGAACCACGAATGGTTCTTATTGATTTTGACGGGTTACTTTGACAATTGTACACAAATCAAACAGACTCACACTTAAGGACAAGTAGGTCATCATTATACTCACAACCCACATCTTGAATTGTGTTGACGCACACAGCCGTGTCACCCCCTAGAGGGCGCCCGTGTTTTTGTCATTTCCAGGTGCGTACTCAGAGTTGGATTTCTTGTCCTCTGAGCAAATGTTCCTTGGAAATTATATGGTGAGTGTGTTGGGGGAAAACTCTTCCCCCCCCTTGCACTGTGAGTATGACAATGTATGGATACTGACTCGGTGAGATACTACTCTATGGTTCGTAGATAAAGCTTCTGTGCGATGTGGCAAATAGATAAAATCCCTCAGGAGACCTCCCAATCTTTAGAACAAAGATTTTGGGGATGGTTATCTTGCTCACTACCATCAAGTTGGACTTTCATCAAAAACTTGCATTTTTATTATAGTGGGTTGGAATCCTTGACTTTAGGCGTTCCCACTTAGGTCGTTCTCGTAGGGTGAGTACTTTTTCCCACTACTGCAAGCCTTCTAAAGGATTTAATAAAGCATGAATAGAATGAAGTAAAAGTGAATTTGGTGCTTTGGTCACCCAATTAAGGGGAGAGCATAAGCCTAATCACCACAAACACAACATATAAGTTGTTCTGTTTTAAGCTCAAAAAGAAATTTTCTAATCTATGTGAAGGTGTTGCTTCACAGAAATCATGTTGTTCTCTTTAACTTGTACTATAAAAATGTGATGAATATCCTGGGATTGATAAATTTTAGCCCAACTGTGAAAAAAAAAAATCTAGCCGCGGTCGCATCGGATCCAGACTGAAATTACAAAAGTGTTGGAACAGTCCACCGAAGTGCTAAAATAGTTACCTAATGCGCTATAACTTGAAAGCGCTGAAATAGGACACCGAAGCACCGAAATTTTCCATGAAAGCACTAAATCACCGATGCGCTGAAACAGGTCATAGAAGCACTAAAGTTGAAAGCACTGAAATTTTTTATGGATGCATTGTAGTAACACAGAAGCACCAAAATAGAGCATGAAAGCGCTATAGTATTTGACAAAAGCGCTAAAGGAAAACACCCTAGGAACCTGCATGACACTTTTTAGAAAAATTGATAAAATTGGGGTTAATGCCCCATGGTGGGTGCCAAATTGTAAGTGTGAATAAGGTGTAAAGAATAAAAACACTTCTTAATATGACATTATATCAAAGAAAAATCAAATTGACCTAATTCAAAGCAATAATCTACTGAAAGCATCATATTGTTCTCTATCTCCAAAGATTTATTAAATCACTGTGGCTCTCAGATCGTGAGTGCACTATGATTGTTAAAATGACAATTCAAAGAATGAGATAGATGCTAAATATAAGAAACTAATTCTATATAATGATTTCTAAGTGATTAAACATGAAAATGGACAAATGAAGAGCTATAGGAGGCAACCATGATATGAAAACTTGATTTGCTTGATGCTTGAATGCTTGAATTCCTGCAGAGTAAGATTGAATAAGTTAGATTATCTGGATCCTTTTCTTGGTTCAATGAGGTTGTATTTATAGAATTCCTGGTTGTAGAAAATGCATAGGGATGGCATTGAGAGGCTTGGATTCAATTTGGAGGATTGAATGGTGAAAGATGAAGGAGATTGAAAGAATTTTGGTGATTGTCTCTACCCATGAAAACACCAGGCAAGAGAAGAGGAAAGATTGATGGAGGAGGATTGAGAGAAGATTTTGGAATTTGTCTCCAATTTGTCTCCAAAACTTCCCGTGAAGTTTCAAAGCATTAATTGTGACATAATTTAGACATAAATTAGACATAGGATATCTAATTCATTTTTTAGGAGATATAGATGGAATATTCTTTATGCCTTTATTCAAATATTTTGATTTATTTAAATTAGCAAAACAGGGATAAATAATTTAATAAAACAAACTATAGAAGTTGTTTATTAAATTAAATAGAAGAATATGATAATTAATCAATAAAGTGTTTAATCTTTATTTAATTAATTTAAGATTGATGTGATAGAATAAAATAGGAAAATGATAATTAAATCAAACAAAGTATTTAATTTTGTTTATTTATTTAAGATGAATTTAAATGTGAACTATATAAACAAATATTTCTATTTTATTCGATAGTAGAGGAAATTAGGATAATTAATCAAATAATTTGTATTTAATTAATCGGATGCTCCAAACCAATTTTAGGTGTATAAACTAACCTCTAGAAATGAAGCTAGAGCCTTAATTTATAGAAAGAAAGATTAGGTCAACCCAAAATTAAGGTTTACATGTTGGGGTCGGCCCATTAGGTTGTCCTAGAGAGTTTTTGAATAATAAAATTACATTAAATGCTTAAAAAGACATCATGTAGGTCGGCCTAGACTCTTCCTAAATATTTCCTTTATGGCACAAAATTTGAGGTCACCCACTAGCTGTACTGTCACATGATTGGCACAAACTCCTATGTGGCTACAAGATGGTTGTTTTCCCCTTCTTTATTGGCCTCTAACTTATTAGACAACTCTTTGAGTTTTTCTAAAATCTGCTTCATATCAATTGGATCTAGAACTGGAATAAATTTAACCCTTGTCTTATAAATTTTATATTCTTCTAAATATTGGGGCATCACCTTATTCCATTCAACCTGTAACTCTTGATATTTATCCAGTTTTGAAATATAGATTGTTACATCTTCCAAATTATCCTTGGTGATGGGATAATTATCAAAAGGAGCATGGATTTGGTGCCAACATGACTGCAACCTATTAACATTCATTTTCTTTTGTCCAAATTTCCTCCTTCAGATCATGATCTCTAGAAACCTAATACAACTATCATATATTTCTTTTATTTTTCCTTGCAACTTATTGATTTTATTCAAAACCTTGGAAAAGAGTTATTTCCTATAGTTCCAGACCTCTATCCACTCCTTCACCTTACAAACTTCGTATGAGGAGAATATATTCATTTTGTCCAATTCATCACTAGGAACCTATAGTATTTTCTTCAACTCATTAGTAGTTGATTCATCAATCTTTTGTAATCTATAGAAAATTGGGAGGTGTCTTGAAGGAATTCAACAACCTTGGAATAGATGCCAAATATCTACTTAATTTATTCATCACCCCTTTTTCTAACCTCTTGCAGCCATTCATGCGTGTTGTGAGTGGTAGATTTCAATCTTTCAATTTTTGAAACTGCCTCTTTGGGTAGAAATCCCTCAGGCATAGTACCTTCAATCCCACTAGTTTGTAGAGGCTTCATAAGATGTTGGACATATTTATAAACATCATTTAGCTAATTTTTCAACTTCTCTTTTTCCTCAGTCTCTTTGTTCAATCTCCTCAAAATTGCCTGAGATGACTCTTGAAATTCTTCTTTTTCTTGTTCCTTGGTGGTTGGCCCTAAATTAATAGTTTTCAATTTGTAATATGAAGGCCTAACCTCATCCTTGAACTTGTCACCTATAAGGCAATACAACATGAATAAGTCTCTTATTAGATTCATCTCTTAAAATTTTAGTGATAGTCTTAGCTTTTTTCCTCTGCTTGGGTTGCCCCCATTGTTCCAAAATTTTGTCCTAGCTAGAAGTTTCTTCTTGCACAATTATTGGATTCTTACTAAGCCTTTTCTCTAGCCATTCAGGGATAGTGGACTGCTCTATAGCTATTTCCTTATTTGGACTGTCAACCACATTTTTCTCGACATTCTTTTTTGTTTTTGGTTGATCTCCTTGGTCCTCCTTGTCCTGGTGAGGATTGTTGTCAACTTCCTCCCTATTCTCCTCTTCCTCCAGATGGTCTTCTAATTCCTCAATTACCACCTTCTCTGGAGACTTGGGTGGATTTTTTGGCACCACTTCAGACTCTACATTTTTTCTCTCTACTCTGGAGTTGGACTTGTTCATCTCCTGTACAAATTTTCTCCATTCTCCACTGTCAGGAGTAGAAACCTCTTCATCTTCAACTTCATTATGTTTAGGATCATTTGATATATTTCCTTCCTCGTGGGTAGCTTCTTTTGAGATTTTCACATGAGGAGAAAGAGGAGGAGAATTATTTCCTCTAGTTTCCCTCTCCTCGACATCATCAATAGGTGCCTCTTCATTCTGCACCATTTTTCACTTCTCATTTCTTTTACAAGAGGGTCCTTATGCTTGGGAGAGATTCTCCTAACATAAACTTGGGGATTTTCCCCAGAACTCTCCACATCAACAACCTTTGAAAAAGAAGGGGCATTAGTGGTGGCCTCACCCTTCCTTGCCTTGGCACCCTTCTATCATTCTATATCCAACTTTATCTTCTTAGCTAGCTATGAAGTCTCCCCTCCTTTAGTTGTAAAACCAGCTCTTGGAGCCTTGTTCACCTTAGGAGATAGGTTCTCAGTAGACTTGGTTTGTTCCTAGCTCTAGTTTCTTCTCTTTATCTTGAGGGTTCTACCATCCTCTTGATTATCCTCATTTTGGGGCTCAACAGTGTCATCCTTTTCAATCTCTACCTCCTCTTAAGATTGGGATTCTAGATCCCCCATCAAGTCATAGGTGAGCTTGGTCCCATTAGCCTCTAGTTCCAATACCTTGTGCTTCACCCATAGCCTAGAGCACTTCTTCACTAGTGTAGTAACTTGATCTAGGTTTATTATCTCCTCCTCTGACCAATTGATCGAAGGTAAGGGCATGTTCTTGTATGGCTCAAAATCATGGTGTTGGAGCAGTTTTGCATCATCCTCTTGCACCTGATCAGACACCTCTGCAATTTTGTACAATAAAATTGATTTCAGGGGGAACCTAGAGAATATTCTCCTTATTGCTTCAAACGCATCTCAATAGTTGGCCTAGTAATCTTCAATGTGATCCTTGTGCCTAAATGTTCTATTTTCCTACTTAATAGCCCTACCATATGGTTCAAACTTGCTTTTGTTTGTGTGAGAGTATAGCTCAAACTATGTCATCTCCTTTTCTAAATAATAGGCACTCTGAATAGAAGGACATGCCTCCAAAGTTCCTATTCTCAGGTGAAACAAAAATCCCAACCCCTTCATTTTCATCTCCTATTGTAGAATCTCCTCGAAGCCAACCATTTTTCTTGTCACTTCTAGCATCAGGAGCTTGTTGTTTGGGTACCTCAGCAATCTGAGAGGACTAAAAGGGGATATTTGTATCTGGATGTATGTGAATCTTTGAAACTAAATGAACCAGTGATCATATTGTTTGATCAAATCCATGGCCTTAGAAGAAATCCTGATGTGAAGAGTATCTTGCAACAACTTGGGAATATGCATGAAAAATGCATCCATGTCTCTTCTCTAGTTGCATGTTTTGTGTTGCAATTGTGGGTATATGTCCCATATTCTATCTTTCTCAATAGTCCCTTTGCAACTAAGACCCTTATACTTAGTCTTGTGTGCCAACATGTAAAAAAGATATGAATTCATAGTAAATCTATTAGTTTCCTACACACTTCTCAATTGGGCATCCAGGTTGTTTCTTATGATTCTAGACCAATGATAATTCTTGTTAGCCACTGTGTATGTAATGGGGTAAAACATCCATGTATTGAAGATATGGTCCTCTTCAACTCCCATGACCCTACCCAAAAGAGTTATAATATCATGATATTCCTGCTTGAAATCACTCATATGCAACTGTTTAGGCAACTTTGAATAGTAGGGCTTAGGCTTCAATATCCAAGAGTTGTTCATGATCTCCAAAGCCCTATTGGGGTCTTGATCATAGAACTTTATTGATTCCCCAATGTTAATTTCCTCAATGAGCTTGTGGTGTAACACAATATTGAACACCTCTGCAATAGATTCTTCAGTAAGATTTTCCATGAATCTTCCTTATGGGCCAATTATGATTCTTGTTCTAGAGTCATAGTGCTTTGCAAATTCTAAGACCAACTCTAGACAAATTTGTGTTGGTGGGAATCCTAATGCTTGAGCCAATCCACTATGGGTGATAACCTATGCTAACTAAGTGGGTACATTCCCAAACATCCTCTATTGACAGTCATCATAATCTATATGTCCCATATTTGTATCCATGATCTTTGACCGGGCATAACCAATCTTAGACTCTAAAAAAATTCCCTTGAAGTAATACTTCATCCTTTCTAATCTTTTCTTAACCTCCTCTTACACTAAAGCAAATTTTGACTTAGATTCCTTGTCAGGGCTCAACTTTGCCCACATCTATTAAAGAAAATATATAATTACCCAAATGAAAATAACATAATACACCATGCCATTCATTGCATAAGATTTTCTAATATAGGTTCAATGACATGATTAAGTGAAAATTATCAATATGAGCTCTAAATGGTAATAAAAGGATGAATCACGCTCAAACTAGTGTATATCCAACTAGAAATGCAAGCTTATCCATCATTAGTTACTAAAATCTAAGACCACCAATAAAGGTCAGGTAATCCAAGTAGGCTTGGATTCCCCAGCTAGATTAAGGCTTGGGTAATTCGAGCTAGATCGGATTTCCCGAAAATCAAAACATTGATTACATTTTTCCTTAGATAACTTGGAAAATTCAATGGACAAATTTCATTGTTGTACCCATTCATATTCAATCATTGATAATTGTGAAATTACTCAACAAATTTCTTCCATTCAAGATGAAAGTTATTTTTCATGCATTGGAGGTTCGATATACAGGGCTTGGGTATTCCATGAGACCTCAGATTACCTAGCCAGATTAAAGCTCGGGTAATCTGAGCAAGCTCAGATTCCCTGAACGAAAGGGTGGATGGAAATCAGCTAAGTGCTCACTAGACTGAGTTTGAGTGCTTGGGGATTCAACCAATCTGAGAGGGCTTAGATTCTCTGGCCATATTAGGGCTCGAAAAATATGAGCTATCTCGGATTCACCAAAATTTGCTTATAATTGAAATTTTTACTAAATGTCGAAACTCTTATTCATGAAAAATGATAAATCATATTTGATTTTCTAATTTGGGATCAAGTTATCATTATTCCATGGTGAAATTCCAGTCAAACAATTCATTCGATGATCACAATCATCATTCATCTTCATTGAATTTGCAAAAATGAAGCTAAGGTTACAAATCTACATTCAAGAAACAAGGTGATGCTATAAAATCTCACTAAAATAAAGGGTATAGGGTAGGTCTCAAAGTTCATTAAGAAAATAAAAGTGCCTTGAAATTTCAAATCAACACCCACATTCATACTTCAAACAAACCTTTAAGAATGAAAACCCTAGTTTGGAAAAATAGAGCACAATGCAATGATTGAAACTTGAAACTCAAGGGCTGACCCACCATTCAAAGAATCAACAGTAAATCTCAAAATGAAATGAAACCACCTAGGAAATATGGAAATCATACCTTGCACTAGTGTACAATGAAGAAGAATGAAATGGAAAATAGACAATAGAAACCCCTGAACCCTCAAACAATCACTTAGGGAAGACAAACCTAGTGTTGGAGCTCAAAACCAAATGGAGACTTCCTCAACTTCAAGAACATATGAATAAAAAGTGACAGCTCAATCCCCATTATATTTCCAAATTGACCTTTTAAAACTCATTAATGAAAGCAATAAATTATCGCGTGCACACCCTCAAAAACTCAAAAACCCGTTGGGAGCTCGGACTCGGGTAATCCAAGGTATCTCGGATTACTCGGCTTGATTAAGGTTTGAGTAATCTGAGGTACCTCAAAATTATCGAAACTGGCCAGTACTTAGTCAATTTCTCCTTCAATTCCAAAATTTCAAGTGTGGACCCATTTCCCAAGAGAAAATCCATCATTAAAATGTTGCAAAAATCATTTCAAATGTAGATTTATCATTGAGCACATGGGTGAAACAAAACCAAAACCAAGAGACTTATCCATTAAGAGGATAAAGTCGGGACCCTATGACAACAAATGAGAAGGAAAAGAAAGAAAAGAGGGTCCCTTCTTTCAGTGGGGCATGTGTGCGTAAAATGCACAACAATACCAATTTAGAACCAATTACATTCTTGTTTGCAAATCTAGGGACTAGTTCCCATGTCTCATTCTTCTCTATCTATTGTAGTTCCTCTTTCATTTCTCTAACCAAAATTTCATCATCACATGCTTCATTTACAATATTTCATTCTATCTTCGAAATTAAACACAAGTTTACCTCAACCAATTTGCTTCTTGTCTTCACTCAACTTTTTTCTCCAATTATCTGTTCCTCCAGATTATTTTTTTGAACATATTTAGGAGTCTTAGGTGCAGGCTCTGAAGTTTCTTCTTGTTCATCAATTTGTTCTTTCTCTTCCTTTTCTTCTTCTTATATTTGCACATGGATTGTATCATTAGGTTCAACTTTAGTTATTTCCATTGGTCTATATATAGCTTCATCAACCTTTACATTAGGACTTTCAATTATTTTCCTTAGTCTCTTATTAAAACATCTATAAGCCTTGTTATTTGAATATCCAAGGAAAATTCCTTCATCGCATCTAGCATCAAAATTTCCAATATTTTCTTCATCTCTTCTAATATAACATCTACTTCCAAATACCTTAAATTATTTAATAGTAGGAGTTTTACCAATCCATACCTCGTAAGAGGTCTTAGTACTGATACCTTTGATTTAAACTTTTTTAAGAATGTAAACAACAGTGTGGATTTCTTCTCTCCAATAAACATCAGGAACATTGGCTTCTTTCATCATAGTTTTGGTAGTCTATTGAATAGTTTGGTTCTTTCTTTCCACAAATCCATTCTACTGAGGGGTTCTACAAGTAGAGTAATGTCTTTTTATACCATGCTCTTCACATAATGCATTGAACTCACCAAATGTAAATTCTCCACATCTATATTATTGTTGTGGGTTTTTATGTTTTGCATGTGATATTGCTAACCCTAGGAAAATACCCTTAGTTACATTGGTGAACCTAACATATTTTGACAAATTTTAAGGAATTTTGGACTTGGATCTTTTTTTGTTGTAGGTTTTGTATCATTTTGGAGACAAAACCCTAGTTTTCAAAGATTCCACCATATATTTCAAATGGCTACAATTTTTTTGACAAAATTGTATTTGCAGGTTGGAAACAATATCAATAGCTTCCAGTCCGAAAATCAAATTTTTTGGAGCTGTTTTAATTTTTAATAATTTTCTTTGTTATTTTCATGAAAAATCAATTTTGAGAGCAAAGTAGCGAATTTTTCAGATGTATTTACATTTTTGGAAAGCTCTCTCAATTTCAATAGGGATCTGTTTTTTATGTTTTTAATTTTCCTACAAAATAATTTGACAAAAAATAGATCTTTAACAGTTAGGGTTTTACAAAGATTGACTTATATCTCAAAAAATTTTGATATCTGTTCACAACATTTTTCTTGAAGGTTTGGAATGTTGTTAGGCACCTTCAGTGAAAATATCATATTTTTTGGACCTGTTTTAAATTTTTAATAAATTTTTTATGATTTTTCATTAAAAAATTAATTCTGGATGCAAAACACAAAATTATTTGGATTTCTTTACATTTATGGAAAGCTCTTTGAATTTCAACAAGGGTTTATTTTTTGTGTTTTTACTTTTGATGCAAAAATTAGTTCCAAAAATCATATTTATTTTGACTAGCTAACCCTCTAATATTCGTGATCAATAATAGAAGTATCCTCTCCCCTTGCGCACTTGTGCGATCCTGGGTGTGAGAGAAATTGTTATTGACTCTAGGAATTGGGCTTTCACTAGGTCAATTAGAGTTAGGGCAACACTTTTTCTGTATGGTAGTTTAAAGATTTTGGGTTACTGATTTTCTGTTTGCAGCTTGTGGCGAGGAGTCTAATACTTGTTTGTTTTGTTTTATTTCACAAATCTTAAACAAACAACTACAAATTTGCATATTTTTCACAATCATGAGTTAAAATGAACATGCATGCATATTCATTGGATTAAAAATAACATAATCTTGCATGATAACTCATTGGATTAAAATAAATTTGCATCTCTTCATAGCATTGGGTTAAAATGAACTTTTAGTTAGCTCACACTAAAAATGGTGAAAATGAACCCCATGTTTTGACAAATACTACAAATGGTTAAAATAAACTCCATGTTTTTTATGTTTGTCAACACATTTCATTTTGGGCTTAAAATGAACACCATGCGAGTGTGAGTCAAGATATTCATGTGCTCTCTCTTTGTTTTTCAACAAAGATCGATTGAACTATGAATATTGTGGCCTGCTTTTGTTAACCTTAGATTTTGGGCTTGTTTTGGTGGGAAAAATTACTCACCCCAAATTGACTCAAACCGACAACGAAGCTCTTTATCCAAGCTACTCTTGAGTGGTATACAAATTTGAATCCTAAGGGAAAGCCTAGGATGACGAGTGCAGATATGTCATACGGACCAAGTAGTACTTCCCAAAACCCTATTGAGCTTAACCTCTTCAGGCTGGAGTGCCTCCTTAATGGAGCTTAATCTTGTGCCCCATGTATGACCACTCGAATGGGTGCTTGAATTAAAAGCCTTATTTTAGTGTGACCAAAAACCTTATATTCTTTGGTGCAACAACGATTGTTGCCAAGGCACCCACACTTGTGCAGTTCTTAGTAGAGATGATCAATTTGCCATGGGAGTTTCATGGAGGTTGGAAGCTTGGTTTCCCTAAGAAGTGAGTGCACTGTAAGGGGGAGCCTGTGGGGCCAAGCTTTTGAATTCCTTCACTAAGGAAATGCGGTTAGTGGGATCCAAAAGAATATTGTCCTTGCAGCCATAAGATTTTTATAAAATGACTTCTATGTGGTTGATTTTCATTTTTTATATCATGTGTTTTCCAACTATTTTCACACAAATAAACATCAAACTTGCCAAAATTTGAAACAAATCTTTTCAATCGGCCTAGAATTTTGTCAAATCACTTCCTGCAATGCATTTTCCATCATGAACCTTATTTTTCAAATCAAGTCCTCAATTTTGCACACTTTGGGATAGGAAAACTTTCCTTTCCTTGTCAAACCATTGTCTCAAAAAGTAAATTGTCATTGGACCAAGTCAAACAAATCAATCCTTAGTCATTGTCCTTTGGTGAGTTACTTCCAACTCATAAGTCTAGTGTGGAAATATAACCTTTTCATTTTGTCATCTTGTCCTTCAAACCAGTCCTTTGACAATCCAAATTGACACATTGGCCAAAATTTGTATGGTTGAAAAACCTTTCCTAAAAATCATTTGACATAAGGCATCCCTTTTATCACTTTGCATTGTCACTTTGCATAATCTTAGTCTCATCCCATCCACCATCATGTCTTCAAGTCACTATGACATTCTTGCTAGTCGAGTTGAATGCCAATTCATTGGTAATGGTCAAGCACAACTTGCTAGGGAATTCAAAACACAATACCTCCAATCCAAGTCCAAATTTACAACCCCTAGCCCTCCATCCATCTATCCATCTTACAACCAATCCATGAGTCCTAGTCCTCTATCCATCTACTATCAAGAGTCCCCTAACACCATCCATGGCACTAAGTCACAACAAACATCCATTGGGCATACCTGTTATGCCTTGCATAACCACCCCATCTTTTGCCTTGGTCAAAATGGGTCCCCCTTTGTGTTTTATTTTTTTTGTTTATCTTTTGTTGTTTTCAAACAAAGTTTGGAGTCTGTTTGTTTCAATCACTTTGTTTTTCTTTGGTTTAGTCTGTCGGAATCGGAGCCGGAATCAAATGGGGTTCTGAAACTTGTTTCAAAACTCGTTCCGGGCCCCATCTCGACAGTCTTTCTTTTTGGCCTTTTGTTTTGTCTTTATCGGACTCGGAGCTGGATCGACTGTTAAGTTGGTATTTATTCAAAATTGCAAAATCAAAATCCATCCCATCTCTGCTTCCGTTTTTTCAACTTTGGTTTTAGACTAGGTCCTCATGTTATGTTTTATTATGTCGGTCTTTTTTTATTTTACTTTTTGTGTTTTCCATTTTGTGCTTTGTTGGCGGACCCAGAACTGGAATAGGAATGAAGTTGGGAGATTCTTTAAGTCTCCAAATCAATTTCCATTCTGATTCTGCCCCCACAATTTCTTGGTCGTTGACTTTTTACTGAAGTTGCACTGTAGTGAAGTGTTTGTTCTTCTCCAATTCTGACTCCGCTTAACTACATTTAATGCGTTAATGACAGCTGCCATAGATAGGTAGAAATTCTGATTTTTACCTTTATTAGGGATTAAACATGTTATTATTATCATTGTTAAAGAATCAAAGAGAAAAATAGAGCAGCTATGGAGTTCATCTGAGTGAATCAATTGAAGGAGGAGGAGATCATTGCTTGCGAATTTCTTCGGAAGGTTTGTCAAGTTTTGCCTTCGAGGTAGGGTTCCTATTCTCATTTTTTTGCTTTATTTTCCTTTTGTTCTTGTTGTTTGATTTAGATCTTTGGGCAAGTTCATTGTTTCAGTAGGTTGGTGTGCTTTGTTTTTCTTTCTTTGTTTGTTTGTTGTTCTTAATTTTGGATTTTATGCTTGCATTTCTAGTTTTATAGTGAGTTAGGGCATGGTCGCTTTCACGTTCTTGTCATGATCGCATCATGCTGATTTTTGAGTTAATTAGGGTAAATCAGTAATGTAGATTAAATTAGTGTTTTACAGTGAGTTAGGATTGAGTAGAAGGGTAGCTTTTAGTTAGAATCTTTTGCATGTTCAATCTCGTTAAGTAGAGGGGTTAAATCTGTGCCCTAGTTTTGTATCGCATTTTAGAGATTAGGGTTTTATTCATTTATGTGATCACGTCTAAGAATGATTAAATAAGATGCCCTAAAATACAGTCATCCCCCATGGTCATATGGGTATAGTCTTTTCGTGATATATTTTTAGCCTCATTTTGTTTAATATGATGTTGGTGTTTAATCATGGAGTTACACATTAAATTGATAAAATTACTGATGATGTCATGATCAACATAATCAGAAGCAGGATCGGGATTGATTTAGAGTCTTGGATGTGTTTTAATGTTTAGTGTCAATTCCATTTTCCATCCCGTCTCCGAATCCGCTTGTAGTAAGAAGTTTTTCTTCATAAAAATATTAACTTTGGCGGAAGTGGAACTGAAACAGAACATGAAAATAGAAAATCTAAAGGAAACTGAATCAGTTTCCATTCCGGTTTCAATTCCGATCACTTTTCCACTTCCGACTCTAAGCCTGATTCTTGTTAGTAGAATTACCATTCCAGTTCTGATTCTGATCCCAACAGTGTTTCAAAAGAAGATTATTTAGGATGTTGTCTACCTGGTTCCGCCTCCAATGTATATTTGAAAGGTATGATTTTAAAGACACATTTTGAGATGTTTATCCATAGGATCTAATTAGAGGTTTTGTTGCAGGAAATCTAAAGAGGATTTCAGGAACATCAAGAGAAGCCTCTCAAAGGAACCGGCTTGTAGGAACATCAAAAGCAGCAGCTAAACCTAAGAAGATCAAGCCAGAACAGTTACCTTATACCTTGAGGTATAATCAAAGGAGTCCTGTTGTCACAGTGAGCAAAGTAGAATCAAATTGGTCAGACATCACCGATACCAATTTGGGTCAATATAATTTTGAGAAGATATATGCAGAAACCTTTGCGAAAGATATAACACGGAGGACACAAAGAATTGTTCATTCCGGCTTGGCCCATATCACTTTGTTTCCTTTGTCAATCCAATGCCCAGAGTTGATCTTGACAGCTGCAAGTGCTTACAATCCAGCTACCCGACAATGCATGGATTCACAAAACAAAGTGATCATTGATCTCACTCCTCAAGCATTTCAAAATATATTTGGTGTCCAGATCCTAAAAAAATGGTGCAGTTGAAGGAAGCAGAAGCTTTGCAGAAATACAGTGAATATAAGGAATCCAATAAGTCCCACTTGAACAAAAAGTGGTTGAGAAAAGAAAACAAGTCTCTATCCAAGCTAGCAGACCAACCAAAAAGGGGAGATTTCTATAAAGAAGTATCAGCTATAATAATGATGTTGTCTATGGCCTTTGGGAAGAGAGATGCCTTTCATTTCAAGGAGTGGATGTTTCCCTTTATCCAAGTAATCTTAAATGGTACCCATAAATTTGATTGGCCGATGATTGTATCAGATTCCATCAATGATCAGTTGACCAGCACAAGGGGGACTAAATGTTTCTTTATGACTTCTTACATTGTATATGCAGCAACAAGAGTAGGTGTCTTCCCAGGTTTGAACAGAGTGGGGATAATGGGAGCATTAGATGGACAGAAGAAGGTTTGTGAGCATTATAACCAGATGTCCCTACAAGTAGTTGAGACTCAATACAGGAGGGTTAATGATGCATTCATATATGTGGTCATTAACCAACTCAATGGAGATGTAGGGTACAAATTGAGTCAAGAGGCCATGGAATTCATTGTTGAATGGGGATGTTGGTATATTCAATACCCCAAGTTTACATATTTCAGGCTAGCTGGTTTTGAGGGCCATCCACATTTGTTGCCAAGGTGTTGCAATAAAAGGATAGTATTGATGGAATTTGTGTATCAGGCTCTTGGATTTAATGCTCGGTTTGGATTAAAACATAAGACGGGATGTCACAAGTTCCCCATGAAGTTGGGTGAGTATAGTTGTCAGCATTTGGTAGGAGCCAAGGTGGTCTGTAGTGACCTGATATAGTTAAAGTTAGGTTTATACATAGCTCAGAAGCACTTTGACCCAAAGGGTAAGATGAATGCCTTCTTTCCTTCTGTGTTTGACAAGCATTTCAACTTATTAGAATATATTTGGAGTGACCGAAAGGATGAATATGATTTGAGAAAGAAGAATTATGAGAGATTACTTGTCTCACTCATGTCAGAGTTTGAAGTCAAGAATGATATTCCTGACACCTTGGTGGATGATGGAGTTGTATTGGATCCATCTTATGAAGCTTTGAACATTGGAACTAAAATTCTGGATCGAATTGACTGGGATAGAGAGGAAACTATTGATATTAAGTAGATAGGGAAGAGCAGTCTTGGATAGAAGTGTTCAATGGTTGGTTTTAAGAACCAACGCTCCTAAAGGACCAACTCGTAAAAAGGGGAAAGGGTATAAGAGGCTCAAAAGAAAGACACCTCCCAAAGAGCCTTTGGAGTTTCTTCCTCCAAATATTGAAGATATAGAGCTTGAAGTAGCAGTTGATGAAGCAAAAACACAAGAAGGACATGCTCAAACAGGACCAGTTATTATAGAACCTACAGTAGGTGAATCTTTTTCTCAAGTCCTGCTTGCAAAGAATAAAAGTGGAGAGATGCTCAAGGAAACTCTTTATGACATAGCTGAAACCATGAAGGGAAAACAGGTAGAGATTCATGATGTTGGAACAAATTCGGATGAGACTGTGTCAGAGAAGGATGTGCAAGAGAATATGCCTCTAGAGGAGGATGTTGAATAGGTAATGACACAAGAGGAGCAGTGGGCATTGTTTGAGGAAGTTAGAAAGGATGCTGATGCAAAAGCTAAAGAAATAGAAAAGAAAAAGTTAATGGATTCCAAGACACAAGCTGATACCATACTACAACAACAACAAATTGAAGCTAAATCAAGAGTTGATGAAGTAGAGAGGCAACAAAGGATACAAGAGCATGAACTCAAGGTTAAGAAGGAAAATGATAAGTTGAAATTGATACAAAATATTCATGACCTTGAGGAAGAGAAAGCAAGACATCAGAGGGAGAAAGAAGTCTTGGAGGCCAAGTTGAAACTTGTTGAGGAAGCTCATCAAAAGGAAGAAGAAGCAGAATGATTGAGGAAGGAAAAGGATGCCGAAGAGTTGGTTAGAAATCAGCAAGAAGAAGAGGAAAAGGTGGAAGAGCTTAGAGCATTAGAGATAGAAAGATTAGAGAAAGAGAAACTGGAAAAAGAAGCTCTAGATAAGGAAAAAATTGAAAGAGAGTGATTAGAGGAAGAAAGGTTGAAGAAAGAAGAAGAATGTAAGAAGATGCAAGAACAAAAAGATAGGGAAGAGGCTGAAAAGCTTGTACAGATGCATGTGGTGCAAGAACAGCAAGAGGAATCAAGGGGTGATTCTCAACCCCAGATAAATGTGCAACCACCCCCTACTACTACTATTTCTTCTTCTTCCACTATGATGACTACTACTCCAAGTGCTCCCACTTGGTTAAAATTGGACCTACATAAAAGAAAAGTAAAACCTTCACAACCTCTCAATTGGGAGGATATGATGGAGGAGATTGAACAAGAAAGGCCTGAAAAGAAGGCCAAGATCCTACACTCCACTAGGCTAACGGACAAGGGAGAAATTGTTGATGAGTGTGCCATACCAATGATAGAAAAGGAGGTAGGACACATTTAGCTAACGGATTATCAATTGAGTACTTTCAACTTGGGAAGGCCTACCAGGAATCAACAGATGAATCTAATTGATGTGGTAGCTTTGACAACCAAGTCAAGGATATTAAAAAATAAGCAGAAGAAAGATGAGCTTAAGGCTTAGCTAGATCAATTGCATTCCTTTTTGAAAAGTTTTGCTTCTCCGAGATCACAACAGGTAGCGGCTATTGAGACTCCAATTTTGTTAAGAAAAAAGGAGGTAGATGATTTAGTGCAAATAAAGGGAAAAGCAGATATGTTAGATAGGTGGTTTGACAAGATTAATCAAGAAGTAGGTGATGTTTTGGTCAAGGTTTTTGATGTTTACAAAGGGATAGAAGAGTTGATAAGAGAAATGCATCAATATATTAAGGCATTGGAGAAGCAGGAAGAGGAATATAAAGAGTATAGTCAGAACTTGGAGAAGGTTAGTACATTTCCTTTGACTACTCTTCTTGAACAGTCAATACTTGAGGAGGATAATAAAGATTTTGTGGAAAAGACCTCTCATATACTCCGATTGAGAAAAAATTTCTTGTGTAAGCATAGAAATGAGGTCCAAGATGCGATTAATAATCTAACTGAGGAATTTCAAGAATTGGAGGCAGTCATCGCTATCATAGTAGATGTTAATATACTAACAAAGGAAGGTCTGCCTTTGAGCCAGATAAAAGAGAAATGGGATGAAAGGTTTAAAGGACTCATGTAGAAAGGGGATGATGGTGAAGATCTGATGATAGATCGACTGATGGATGTCAAGGAAGAGATAAAGGTTGATAAAAGAGAGTTGAAAATATGAAGGATATAAGAGAGCTTGCTACAGGAGAATTGTAGCGAATTAAGTTTGAAGACATCTGGGCTGATGGGCTAGAATTAGATGTATTACAGGAAGTCTTTGCTAGTTATGATAAGTTTATTGCCGAACCAACTTCACATGCATAAATCTCTTGCATCCATGGATTTCTTCCTCTTTGCATTTTGCATGCAGCACTCATAGTTTTGGAGCGCATGAATTTCTTACTTTCTATTCTCTTTTCTTCAAGTTTAATTGAGTTTCCAAGGATAATTGTAAAACCCTAAAAGGGTGGATGACTTAAAATAGAAGTGGAGTTCGAATTTTGTATATCTATAAATACCCTGTGGGTATCATATTGTAAGGGTTGGCTGATAGAGAATAGAATTGGCCTACCTAATATTAGGAGATAGAATTTTGCATAGTGATTAGAAAGATACATTGTTACTTGAATTTGACAGTTAAATAAAATTGCAGGTTTTTGTAATATGGTGTTAGAATTGAGTTGTTTTACTTGATAAGGCTGATAAGTTATAATCTATCTGTATGCCAATGATTGTGCTAAAGCATAAGAGTTTCTTTTGTGATGAAAATCCTTAGAAGAAACCAGATTTAAGGATTATCTTGTTAGATTATCATTGAATTGAAATTTATTGAAGTCTATTGATCTATGATCTTGGCAATGAATGAATATGTGTTCTTTTTGGAATCTTTGAAATAGTTGTGATAGGCGAATTAAAATAAGCACCTTAGATGCATACAATAGTATAGATTATTTTGTAAATTGTATCATGCTTTGGTTTTCTTTATCTGTTGGAAAATATTCATTGTTGAAGATATATGTTTGGATGTTAGATGAGTTTTGTTCATGTTTACTGGTTTACCCTTTGATCTATATTTTTCTTTTGTTTGAAACCCCCTTGATTTACTAAAAATAGTTCGGTAAAATGAGTTATTGCTTGCATTCTTTGTTACCAGCACAAGCCCCTTGAACATTATAGTTGCATGAATCGATTGAGTGACACCAAATAGTTGAGAACCAACTACCAAGAGCTTGGGATTTAGGCTATTATATGTTGTCTTTCTTTTTCAGGAGAAATAGAGTAGAAATATCTTGTTTTAACATTGTTTGTGTTATTTTCACCATCAACAAAAATTGGCGATAGAAAGAGGGCCTGAAAGAACAAGCTGGCTCACATTGCGTCTTTCTCACTGGAGAAATACAGGAGGATCCTTAGATCCTCCACTAATCCTAAACCATTTGAATAAATTCAAACCCCGGTTAGACCTTGACCCCATGCTCGTAGGATATTGATACCTACCTTACCACCACCGCTTCCTCCACCTGGATTCCCACCAAATCCACCTACACCACCACCAATTCCACCTACATCACCACCGCCAAGTAGGCCCGAGTCTCCACCAATTTTTTTTATATCACCACCTGCTCAACCAATCCCACCCATGGCTTACTTTGTGAATAACCCCTATCCATTAGGGACTATTCCAGGAGGAATCCATGATTTACCAAAGAACTGAGAAAAGTTTTGTCCTAAATACATACATGGTGAATCAAGAAGTGTTGAGGAGCACATAAAATCATTCAAAGATGCTTGCACAAGAGCTCAAGTTGCTCATCAGGATGTGGTATGTAGACTATTTCCTTACTATTTAGGAGATATAGCATATAACTGGTATTTAAATTTGCCCCGAGGATCTATCCTAGGTTGGACAAATTTAGAAAAAGCTTTTATTAATCAATTTCGGGTTTATGTAGACCCTGCCATTTTGTATCACCAGTTTGCCACCATAAGAAAGGAACATCATGAGCCACTACCTTTGTTCAATACTAGGTTTCAAAGTATGTATTGTAGGCTGCAAGATCCTTAACTAGTGGCCGAGGATATAGCTATTCAAGCATATTTAAGAGTTGTGGATCCTTTAATTGGCCTATTCTTGTAGAGAACTTATTAGCTTGGTGACATAGACTCTTTGTCTAATGTTTATCATCTGGCCATCAAGTTGCAACAACAGATAAGTCTACAACCAAGAGGTTTAGGAGTAGCTCTTCCTCCCATGAATTATCTGATGCCTAATCCACCATTATACAACACTATCCTAGGGATGTCCTATTCCCAATATGGACCTATGTCTGAGCTACAAGCTCCACCTACCATGCCCTTCTTCGGTAATGGCATGCAAGATTCTTCCCAACAACCTCAAAATCCAGAAAAACAAGTGGGAGCATCAACCCATGTTCATTCCCCAGCCATAGTACAAAATGTGCAGAATGAGCAAACTTTCCAACTGACTAGTGAGTTAGAGACTCTTAAGAAGACTCTATCTCAAATGTCTAATGACATGGCACAACTAAGGAAAAACCCTCCCCACAACCAAAATCAGAATTACAACAACCAGGGAGGTTATAACAATCAGGGAAATTATTCTAATCAGAATGGGAACCAAAACACCAATCGAAACTTTCAAGGTCAAAATTCCTCTAACCTGAATTACCAAAATCAGAACAAAGGGTATAACCAGAGGTTCAACAACAACAACAAAAACAATAGGTAGTGGAATATTGGGCCTAACAACGGGGGAGTTCCCCATAACTATCAGTTAGGTGAGGAGAGACCACATACTGCTAATGTTGTTGAACTCAACTTTATGACTAATTGGTGCAAGTTACATGATACTGCAACACAGTCTGAGGTTAACTGCCCTGAAATGGAAAAGATTGTAAAGATTGCACAAGTTGATGCCCATCCTCCAGTAAGAAATTTCAATCAGGATAATGGGCTAGTCAACACTGCTATGACTTATGAAACCATTGAAGAAAAATATCAGTTTCCTATGCAAGGAGATAATCAGCCAGAGGAAGATGTAAATGATGCTCAAGCTTTTCAGTCCAAGGGAGGTCACTTTCTGAGAAATCAGAATAAGGGCCCATTTACTACATCTGCACCCCCAAATAAAATGGTCCCACCTAACCAAAATGTAGATAATAATCCACAACCACCAAAGGGACCTTCTAATCTTCAAAATAGAGGCAATCCACCTCTTTTTCCTAAGTATCAAATTAGGAATGATTCAAAATTTGACTTTATTGCATAATTGCAGAGACAAAATACGTCCTTGTCATTCTTTGACATCATGAAGTGGTGCCCAGCTCAATGAGAAATAGTATTGAAAGCTTTGGAAGAGGCAGATCACTTAAAAGGAAAAGGTAAGGTGACTCTAGCAAAGGAGACAAATGTAGCCATTTATAAATATGTTACCATGGAAAGGAGTTGCAACACAAATAAGGATTGAAAGTGAACCAAGACTCAAGCACATGATCACCGAGTATGATGCTTCAAATGAAGTAGCATACTTTAAGACTAAGATGGGATTTTACAAGCAAGAGTAAGTCCTTCCTTTCTCTGTAGTCAGTCCTGGGGATACATTGCCCTTAGAACATAGTGCCCCAATGATCTGCATCAACCAGTAGGTTCTAATAAGGAAATTACAACAAGATAGGTTGGTTTTAGGAGAAGAAACTGATTTGAGTAGTTTGTTGCTTCCTAATTGGTGTAGGATACATTATCATAATCATTCAAAATTAACTTGTCAACCATGCTTAGATATTTTAAGTCACATAGATCATCCTCAACAAATATGTCAAGAGAAACAAGCCCAAACCTCAATCAATGAGTTTTCTTTCCAAGTTAAGGATGCAACTATTATTACACAGGCTAGTATTTCTCAACATCAAGGTCCTTCACCAGAAGAACAGACTTAGGTTGTTTGTTCTGAAATCCAACAAGAAGTTGAGGTGTCTCAGTACCTATTTAATACACTTGCCCCACATACTTTTCCAATACCCAAGGAATTGATGAGAAATGAGTTGGAGTGCAATTTAACCCAAGAAGGTCTTCAAGAAGTAATTTCTGGACAGGCTGAAAACATAGAAAAATCTTTAACTGAACTTTGTCCCAAGTCAAATTCTGATAAAAAGCAAAAGTTCGAGCTGCCACACATCTCAAGTAAGTCATCCCTTGTTATTCCTAAAAAGAAGGAGCTCCCAACCAAGGATCAATTATGGACTCTTAAATTTGATGGTTCTAAATCTAAAGTAGGAAGTGGAGCAGGGATTGAGCTAACCAACTCAAAAGGGAAGACTTACTTTGCTTCTTATAGATTGTAGTTCGGTTGCACAAACAATGTGGCTGAGTATGAAGCACTTGCACGGGGTCTTATGTTTTCTCATAAGAAGAAGGTTACTGCTCTCACAGTTATGGGAGATTCTGAGGTGATTGTAAAGTAGGTACATAGTCAATATACATTTCACAACAAAAGACTGGTTGCATACAAAAATAGGGTTTGGAAATTAATCAAATATTTTTATGCTTTTGGGATTAGTCTAATCCCTAGGGAAGCTAATCAAATTGCAGATGCTCTTGCTGTTGCTGCAAGCACATTGGAACCCATGCAAAATTCTGATCTGAAGAGGTTTTCAGTTGAGTTGATTTTAGTCCCAGCTATTCTGGATAATGTTAGACACATTCAGGTATTTGATGATGATCATCACATTTTGGGATTTTTGGAAAGTTCTGATGTTTTTCAAGGACAAATAATAGATGAATCTAAATGAGATCAGGGAGATTGGGACCCTAAGAAAGAGAGTCCAAAAGGGATATTGGATTTAAAGAGTAATAGCATTCTGAAGGGAATGGTTGCTTTAGAGAGGATATTTGATTCAGATCCAAGGGCTCGTCAGAGGATGCCTACAGAGAGTGAGGAAGGTAAGTATGAATCTGTTAATTTGACTCACTCAGGTCCGGAAAGGAATTTTCTTATAGGAAAAACTTGTCCTCAGGAAATAAAGGACAAGATAATCAAGGTCTTGGAGCAGAGCATTGAAGCTATAGCTTGGAGTTATGATGATTTAAAAACTTTTGACACATCAGTCATTAGTCATACCATCCCTCTCAAGCTAGATGTCAAGCCTTTTTTCCAAAAGCAACACCTAGTCAATTCTTTAATTGGGCCCTTAATTCAGAAGGAGGTGCATAAACTTTTATCTGCTAGAATAATCTTTCCGGTTAGATATTCTACGTAGGTGGCTAATTTAGTTCCTGTCTGCAAGAAGAATGGTGAGATCAGATTATGTGTGGATTTTAGGAATCTAAACAAGGCCTCTGAGAAAGATAATTATCCATTACCTTCTCTTGATGAAGTATTACAAAAGGTAAATGGATCCCAGATGATGTCATTCTTGGATGGTTATTCTAGATACAATCAGGTCTTGGTAAGTCATGAGGATAGGATAAAAACTACTTTCACCACTAAATGGGTAACATTTGCTTACAGGAGGATGCCATTTGGTCTCATCAATGTTGGAGCTACTTTTCAAAGTGCGATGGATGTAGCTTTCAAAGATCTAATAGGAAAATGTATAATCATTTATGTAGATGATTTAATCATCTTCTCTAGGAATAGAGAAGATCATGCTACAGACCTGGAAAAGGTTCTAAAGAAATGTATAAGTTATGGTGTCTCTCTTAACCAAAAGAAATGTGTATTTGGAGTGTCTGAAGGAAATCTCTTAGGTCACATTATATCAGAGGAGGGTATTTCCATAGATCTTGACCGAGTGGAGGCCATCTTGAAATTGACAAAGCCGGGAAGCAAGAAGGAAATGAGGTCTTTCTTTGGAAGGATCGATTTTGTTAGGAAATTTATAATAGGGTTTGCAGAGATTGTCAAACCCCTCAATGAAATGATGAAGAAGGATGCAAAAATTGAGTGGAGTGAAGAGGCTAAGTCTAATTCCATGCAAATTAAATAGTCTACATCCGAGGCACCTGTTTTGACAAGCCCAGATTATCTAAAACCCTTCTACATCTATTCTTTTACTTTTGATCATTCACGTGCAGTAGTTTTAACATAGAGAAGAGAAGAGAGTGAGGAGAGACCAATTGCCTTTATGAGCTCTCTATTTAAGAATATAGAAGTAAGGTATTCACCACGAGAAAAAAAGCCTTTGCATTGGTATGAGCAGTGAAGAAGTTTAGGCATTACATAATTCAAAGTCAAGTGATGGCCATAATTCCATATCCAACTGTGAAGTCTCTTCTGATGCAAAGTGAATTAGGGGAATGAAGAGGGAAGTGGATGGAAATCTTGTAGGAGTTTGAATTAGAAATTCACTCAATGAAACTCGTTCGAGGACAAGGATTGTCAAAAGCAATGGCTAAAGTAGACAGAAGTATTACTTGCCAACAATACACTGTCCAATCATTCACAAAAGATCCCTGGTATACAGATTTAGTCTTCTTCCTCCTCAATAAAAAATTTCTAGAAGGAATGAATGCTACTCAGAGGAGAGCATTGAGGATGAAGAGTTTAGAGTTCTCATTACATGTTCAAAGGGGGATCCATTTATAGAAAGAATTTTCAAGGAATTTACCTACGTTGTTTGGATCAGCAAGAAGCTAAGCATGCTATTTATGAGTTTCATGGGAGGCATGGAACAAGGCATGGATCTGCTAATGCTTTGGCTCATCAAATTTTAAGATCAGGCTATTATTGGTCTTATGTGTTTAGAGATGCACATCAACACTGCAGGACTTATCATGTATGCCAAACTTTTGCACCTAGAGAAAGAAATCCTGCAATGCCCCTGCAACCAGTATATGAGGTAAGGCCATTTGCCCAATGGGCACTTGATTTTGTAGGTGTAATTAATCCAAATTCTTCTGCAAGTCATAAATTCATCTTGACTGCAATTGACTACTGCACACGTTGGAATGAGGCACATCCTTGCAAGAATAGAATGATAGAGGTGGTCATCAAGTTTCTGACTGAGAACATCACCACTAGGTTTGGAGTTCCATTTTCTCTGGTATGTGATAATGGCCCTTCTTTTTCTTCTGCTGAATTCATTTCATGGGCCTATGAACATAAAATTGTTCTGAAGTATTCTTCCAATTACTACCCTCAAGGAAATGGAGTGGACGAGTCTACAAATAAAAACTTGTTGGAAGTTATAAGAAATTTTTTAGAGAATAATCCTAGGGATTGGCACACCCAGTTGAGATTTGCCTTATGGACAGATCGAACCAGAATTAAAGCAGCTCTAGGAAATTCACCTTTTAAGTTAGTTTATGGCCAAGATCCAATCTTCCCAATTCATTTACAAATACTATTGCTTAAGTTCATGCAGGAATTTTATAACAAGGATGATAGGATTGAGATTAGATTACTTAATTTATTAAACATGGAAGAGCAAAGAGATGCTGCTTTGCAACAATTCTCTAAACATCAAGCTGTTGTCAAACATTGGTTTGACAAAAGAGCTAAAATAAAAGATTTTAGAATATCAGATCTTGTGTTATTATGGGATAACGCCAGGGAGAGGAAAGGAGATCATCAGAAGTTTGATAGACTTTGATTAGGTCCTTATCAAGTGGCTGAAATATTAGGCAAGAATGCTTTTCATATGAGTACCTTAACATGATTGCCTATTCCATTACCAGTTAATGGTCAGTTTCTCAAGCACTATTTCGGTGCATAAGGACCTAATGTTTTAAAAGGAAAATGTATCATTTTGTATCATATGTAATTAAGTTTCTATTCTTTATTTTTGTTTTGTTTTTGTTTTGTTTGTTTTCTTTCTTTATTTTTGTTTGTTTTGTTTGTTTTGTCTTGTTTCATTGGGGATCTTTATTTTGTTCATTTCAAATTAAGGGGTTGTTATTCAAAGTATTCTACTGGTACTACGAGAGAAATTGGTTTAGGTATTTTCATTATTCTCATTGAAAAGGATTTTGTTCTGAAACTTATGTTTTATGACCATTCTAGTTTGGGTTGGAAAATTTATTAAGGATACAAGATATATTGTGAATATCTCATGAATTGTGATCAAACATTTGTCACCAAATTAGGAAAACCATCTACATGAGTAAGTACCTATTTGTTTTAGAATGGATCTACCCTTTGATTAAAGTGAAAAATATAATTCCAAAACTATCATGAAATCCATAGTAGTTCTCAACCCATGTTTCAGATTCATTATGTTTGAAGTATTGAGGAGTGCATAAAAGATTTCCACAAGCAAGGTTTAAAAAAAAAAATGATGAATGAAAGAAAGGAAAGAAAGAAGAAGCAAGCTCAATATCAAATGGGTAATCAAGTATCTCTATCAGGGCTATGGACGCCTATCTGACAATAGAGCAATGCTTTGAGAGAACTAGAGGTATCTTTGTTGGGGCTATGGACGCCTATCTGGCAGCGGAGCAATTCCCAGGATTTTACTACAAAATAGTTAAAGGACTCAACCTGTGTAGCTTGAATCTTAAAGTATAGTTGTTCATAAATAGAGAAAGTACCTACAAATAATGATGCACAATATATTGTACACACTCAGATTCAGAAATAAATCATGAGCACATACATCTGAGATTCTATCTCACACTTATCCTACATATATCTAATCTTATTCAAGTTAGTATGTTTCATAACCCAAGTGGTTTTAGGGTGACTGGAATTTTATTTTGGTATCTTGAAAATGGGTAAACCATTTTCCCAGCCGAGTCACCATTTGTTATGCCTTGCATAACCACCCCATCTTTTGCCTTGGTCAAAATGGGTCCCCCTTTGTGTTTTATTTTTGTTGTTTTCAAAAAAAGTTTGGAGTCTGTTTGTTTCTCTTTGGTTTAGTCTTTCAGAATCAGAGCAGGAATCGAATGGGGTTCTAAAACTTTTTTCAAAACTCATTTTGGGCCCCATCTCGATAGTCTTTCTTTTTGGCCTTTTGGTTTCTCTTTATCAGACTCAGAGCCGGATCAGATGTTAAGTTGGTATTTATTCAAAATTGCAAAATCAAAATCCGTCCCATCTCTGCTTCTGCTTTTTCAACTTTGGTTTTAGACTAGGTCCTCGTGTTATGTTTTATTATGTCGGTCTTTTTTATTTTACTTTTTGTGTTTTCCATTTTGTGCTTTGTTGGTGGACCCGGAACCAGAACAGGAATGAATTTGGGACATTCTTTAAGTTTCCGAATAAGTTTCCATTCTTATTCCACCCCCACCATTTCTTGTTCATTGACTTTTTACTGAAGTTGCACTATAGTGAAGTGTTTCTTCTTCTGCAGTTCTGACTCCACTTAATTGCATTTAATGCATTAATGACAACCGCCATACATAGGTAGAAATTCTTATTTTTACCTTTATTAGGGATTAAACATGTTATTATTATCATGGTTAAAGAATCAAAGAGTGAAATATAGCAGCTATGGAGTTCATTTGAGTGAATCGATTGAAGGAGGAGGAGATCATTTCTTGCGAATTTCTTTGGAAGGTTTGCTAGGTTTTGCGTTCGAGGTAGGGTTCCTTTTCTTGTTTTTTCTCTTTATTTTGCTTTTGTTCTTGTTGTTTGATTTAGATCTTTGGGCGAGTTCGTTGTTTAGGTAGGTTGGTGTGTTTTGTTTTTCTTTGTTTGTTTGTTTGTTGTTCTTAATTTTGGATTTTATGCTTGCATTTCTAGTTTTATAGTGAGTTAGGGCACGATCGCTTTCACGTTCTTGTAATGATCTCATCATGTTGATTTTTGAGTTAATTAGGGTTCGTCAGTAATGTAGATTAAATTAGTGTTTTGCAATGAGTTATGATTGAGTAAAAGGGTAGTTTTTACTTAGAATCTTTTGCACGTTCGATCTGGTTAAGTAGAGGGGTTAAATCCATGCCCTAGTTTTGTATCGCATTTTCTAGATTAGGGTTTTATGCATTTTTGTGATCACATCTAAGAATGATTAAATAAAATGCCCTAAAATACAGTCGTCCCCCATGGTCATATGGGCATAGTCTTTTCCTGATATATTTTTAGCCTCATTTCGTTTAATTGATAAATTGATAAAATTATTGATGACATCATGATCAACATAACCAGAAGCGGGATCGAGGTTGATTTAGAGTCTTGGATGTGTTTTAATGTTAAGTGTCAATTCCATTTTCCATCCCGTCTCTAACTCCACTTGTAGTAAGAAGTTTTTCTTCATAAAAATATTAACTTTGGCGGAAGCGGAAGTGGAACCGAAACAAAAGATGAAAATAGAAAATCTAAAGGAAACTGAATCAGTTTCCATTTCGATTCTGGTTCCGATCACTTTTCCACTTCCGACTCTGAGCCTGCTTCTTTTTAGTAGAATTACCATTCCAGTTCCGACTCCGATTCCGACAATGTTTCAAAAGAATATTATTTAGGATGTTTTCTCCCTGGGTCCACCTCCACTGTATGTTTGAAAGGTATGATTTTAAAGACACATTTTGAGATGTTTATCTAGAGGATCTAACTAGAGGTTTTGTTGCAGGAAAGCTAAAGAGGATGCCAGGAACATCAGGAGAAGCCTCTCAAAGGAATCGGTCTGTAGGAACATCAAAAGCAACAACCAAAGCTAAGAAGATCAAGCCAAAACAATTACCTTATACCTTGAGGTATAATCACATGAGTCCTGTTGTCATAGCGAGAAAAGTAGAATCAAATTGGTTAGACATCACCGATACCAATTTGGGTCAATATAATTTTGAGGAGCTATATGCAAAAACCTTTGTGGAAGATGTAACAGGGAGGACACAAAGAATTGTTCATTCTGGCTTGGCCCATATCACTTTGTTTCCTTTGTCAATCCAATGCCTAGAGTTGATCTTGATAGCTACAAGTGCTTACAATACAACTACCTGACAATGCATGGATTCACAAAACAATGTGATCATTGATCTCACTCCTCAAGCATTTCAAAATATATTTGGTGTCCCGAATCCTAAAAACTTGGTGCAGTTGAAGGAAGCAGAAGCTTTGAAGAAATACAATGAATATAAGGAATCCAATAAGTCCCACTTGAACAAAAAGTGGTTGAGAACAAAAAAGAAGTCTCTATCTAAGCTAGCAGACCAACCAAAAAGGGGAGATTTCTATAAAGAGGTATCAGATATAATAATGATGTTGTCTAGGTCCTTTGGGAAGAGAGATGCCTTTCATTTCAAGGAGTGGATGTTTCCCTTTATCCAAGTAATATTAAATTGTACCCATCAATTTGATTGGCTGATGATTGTATCAGATGCCATTCATGAGCAGTTGACTAGCATAAGGGGGAATAATTATTTCTTTATGGATTCTTACATTGTATATGCAGCAACAAGAGTAGGTGTCTTCCCGGGTTTGAACAAAGTGGGGATAATGGGAGCATTAGATGGACAGAAGAAGGTATGGGAGCATTATAAGTAGTTGTCCCTATAAGTTACTGAGACTCAATATAGGAGGGTTAATGATGCATTCATATATGTGGTTATTAACCAACTCAATTGAGATGTAGGGTATAGACTGAGTCAAGAGGCCATGGCATTCATTGCTGAATGGGGATGTTGGTATATTCAATACCCCAGGTTTAAATATTTCAGGCTAGCTAGTTTTGAGGACCATCCACATTTGCTACCAAGGTGTTGCAATAATAGGATAGTATTGATGGAATTTCTGTATCGGGCTCTTGGAGTTAATGCTCGGTTTGGATTAAAAAATAAGACGGGATGTCACAAGTTCCTCATGAAGTTGGGTGAGTATAGTTGTCAGCATTTGGTAGGAGCCAAGGTGGTCTATAGTGAGCTGATACAGTTAAAGTTAGGTTTATACACATATCGGAAGCACTTTAACCCAAAGGGTAAGATGAATTCCTTGTTGCCTTCTGTGTTTGACAAGCATTTCAACTTATTAGAGGATTTTAAGAGTGACCGATAGGATGAATATGATTTGAGAAAGAAGAATTATGAGAGATTACCTATCTCACTCATGTTAGAGTTCGGAGTCAAGAATGATATTCCTGACACTTTGGTGGATGATGGAGTTGTATTGGATCCATCTTATGAAGCTTTGAACATTGGAACCAAAAGTCTAGATCCAATTGACTGGGATAGTGAGGAAAGTATTGATATTAAGCAGATAGGAAGAGCAGTCTTGGATAGAAGTGTTCAATGGTTGGTTTTAAGAACCAAAGCTCCTCAAGGACTAGCTCCTAAAAAGGGGAAAGGGTATAAGAGGCTCAAAAGAAAGACACCTCCCAAAGATCCTTTGGAGTTTCTTCCTCCAGATATTGAAGATATAGAGCTTGAAGCAGCAGTTGATGAAGCAAAAACACAAGAAGGAGATACTCAAATGGGATCAGTTGTTTCAGCACCTACATTAGGTGAATCTTCTACTAAAGTCCCACTTGCAAAGAAGTAAAGTGGAGAGATGCTCAAGGAAACTCTTTATGATATAGCTGAAACCATGAAGGGAAAAGGGGTAGAGATTCATGATGTTGGAACAGATTCAGATGAGACTGTGTCAGAGAAGGATGTGCAAGAGAATATGCCTCTAGAGGAGGATGTTGAATAGGTAATGACACAAGAGGAGCAGTGGGCATTGTTTGAGGAATTTAGAAAGGATGTTGATGCAATAGCTAAAGAAATAGAAAAGAAAAATTTAATGGAAGCCAAGACACAAGCTGATACCATACTACATTAGAAAAAAATTGAAGCTAAATCAAGAGTTGATGAAGTAGAGAGGTAGCAAAGGCTAAAGGAGCATGAACTCAAGCTTAAGGAGGAAAATGGTAAGTTGAAATTGATACAAAATATTCATGACCTTGAGGAAGAGAAAGCAAGACATCGAAGGGAGAAAGAAGCCTTGGAGGCCAAGTTGAAACTTGCCGAGGAAGCTAATGAAAAGGAAGAAGAAGCAGAACGATTGAGGAAGGAAAAGGACACCGAAGAGCTGGTTAGAAATCAACAAGAAGAAGAGGAAAATGAAGAAGAGATTAGAGCATTAGAGATAGAAATATTAGAGAAAGAGAAACTAGAAAAAGAAGCTCTAGATAAGGAAAAAATTGAAAAGGAAAGAATAGAGAAGGACAGATTTGAAAATGAAAGACTGGAGAAAGAAAAACTTGAAAGAGAGCGATTGGAGGAAGAAAGGTTGAAGAAATAAGAAGAATGTAAGAAGATACAAGAACAAAAAGATAGGGAAGAGGCTGAAAAGCTTGTATAGATGCATGTGGTGCAAGAACAACAAGAGGAACCAAGGGGTGATTCTCAACCCCAGATAAATGTGCAACCACCCCCTACTACTACTATTGCTTCTTCTTCCACTATGATGACTACTGCTCCAAGTGCTCCCACTTGGTTAAAATTGGACCTATAGAAAAGAAAAGTGAAACCTTCACAACCTCTCAATTGGGAGGATATGATGAAGGAGATTGAACAAGAAAGGCCTGAAAAGAAGGCCAAGATCCTACACTCCACCAGGCTGACAGAAAAGGGATAAATTTTTGATGAGTGTGCCATACCAATGATAGAAAAGGAGGTAGGACACATGCAGCTAACGAATTATCAATTTAGTACTGTCAACTTGGGAAGGCCTACTAGGAATCAACATATGAATCTAATTGATGTGGTAGCTTTGACAACCAGGTCAAGGATATTAAAGGATAAGTAGAAGAAAGATGAGCTTAAGGCTTAGCTAGATCAATTGCATTCCTTTTTGAAAAGTTTTGCTTCTCTGAGATCACAATAGGTAGTGGCTATTGAGACTCCAATTTTGTTAAGAAAAAAGGAGGTAGATGATTTAGTGCAAGTAAAGGGCAAAGTGAAGATGTTAGATAGGTGGGTTGACAAGATTAATCAAGAAGTAGGTGATGTTTTGGTCAAGGTTTTTGAGGTTTACAAAGGGACAAAAGAGTTGATAAGAGAAATGCATCAATATATTGAGGCATTGGAGAAGCAGGAAGAGGAATATAAAGAGTATAGTCAAAAATTGGAGAAGGTTAGTACATTTCCTTTGACTACTCTTCTTGAACAGTCAATACTCGAGGAGGATAATAAAGATTTTGTGGAAAATACCTCTCGTATACTCCGATTCAGAACATATTTCTTGTGTAAGCATAGAAATGAGGTCCAAGATTTGGTTAATAATCTAATTGAGAAATTTGAAGAATTGAAGGTGGTCATCGCTATCATATTAGATGTTAATATACTAACAAAGGAAGGCCTACCTTTGAGCCAGATAAAAGAGAAATAGGATGAAAGGTTTAAAGGACTCATGTAGAAAGGGGATGATGGTGAAGATCTGATGATAGATCGATTAATGCATGTCAAGGAAGAGATAAAGACTGCTAAAAGAGAGTTGACAAAGATGAAGGATATGAGAGAGTTTGTTGCAGCAGAATTGGAGAAAATTAAGTTTGAAGACATATGGATTGATGGGCCAGAATTAGATGTATTACAACAAGTCTTCGCTAGTTATGATGAGTTTATTGGAGAACCAACTTCACATGCATAAATCTCTTGCATGCATGGCTTTCTTTCTCTTTGCATGTTGCATGCAGCAGTGATAGTTTTGGAGCGCATGACTTTCTTACTTTCTATTCTCTTTTCTTCTAGTTTAACTGAGTTTCCAAGGATAATTGTAAAACCCTAAAAGGGTGGATGACTTAAAATAGAAGTGGAGTTCAAATTTTGTATATCTATTAATACCCTATGGGTATCATATTGTAAGGGTCAGCTGATAGAGAATATAATTGGCCTACCTGATATTAGGAGATAGAATTTTGCATAGGGATTAGAAAGATACATTGTTACTTGATTTTGATAGTTAAATAAAATTACAGGTTTTCATAATATGGTGTTAGAATTGAGTTGTTTTACTTGATAAGGCTGATAAGTTATAATCTATCTGTATGCTAGTGATTGTGCTGAAGCATAAGAGTTTCTTTTGTAATGAAAATCCTTAGAAGAAACCGGATTTCAGGATTATCTTGTTAGATTATCATTGAATTAAAATTTATTGAAGTCTGTTGATCTATGATCTTGGCAATGAATGAATATGTGTTCTTTTTGGAATCTTTGAAATAGTTGTGATAGGCGAATTAAAATAAGCACCTTAGATGCATACAATGGTATAGATTATTCTGTAAATTGTATCATGCTTTGGTTTTCTTTATCTATTGGAAAATATTCATTGTTGAAGATATATGTTTGGATGTTAGATGAGTTTTGTTCATGTTTACTTGTTTACCCTTTGATCTATCTTTTTCTTTTGTTTGAAACCCCCTTGATTTACTAAAAATAGTTCGGTAAAATGAGTTATTGCTTGCATTATTTGTTACCAGCATAGGCCCCTTGAACATTACAGTTGCATGAACCAATTGAGTGACACCAGACAGTTGAGAACCAAGACACTCCATGTTTTCATGAAAACATATGTAGTCATGGTCCCTAAAGTCCCATCTTCTTACCTACACTTGAGGATACATGTTAAGAGCCAAGTCCAAATCATGATATCATGACATCACCATCTTGTCCAGATCAAAGTAGTCTATTGGACCCCATCTTTACATCCATTCAAGAAGTCCTCCTAGACAATAATGGCATACCAAATACACCTATCCTTTTTCAAGAGTCCATCCAAAGCCATGTCATTCAAGATGAACCTATCCTTGGTCAAGAGTCCATCCACAACCATTTCATTCAATATGAACCTATCCTTGTTCAAGACCCTATTTTCGATCATGTTATTCCAACTGAGCCCATCTTTTATCAAGACACTACTTTTGAAGAATTCCAAAATGATCCACTCCTTGACCTTTATGGCCTTCATGATGAAACACTTGAAGACGATTCCATCCAATCTTCAATTATTGACACTTTCCACAAAGAAACACTTGCCTCCATGGGACACATAGATGATCTACCACTAGAACAAGAGTCTCCTAACATGGAAATATTTTCAAATGATCAAGCTATAATTGAATTCAGTGGGATCTCTGACCATGACCACGAAGATGGTTTCGACATCAACTTCAAATCACCAGCAGAATCATCAGAATTTGATATGACAAAAAATCAAACCAAAGATGACAATCAGAAATCTATCCAACATGTTAGTAAAGCTACAACATCCTATAAATTAGGATCATCTATCTTTTTCAGAGCAGGCTTCCTTATAGAGGAGAAGATTTCAAGCTTTAATTTCCACAATAAGGATGGGTTGGCATCTTGCTTCCAAAATAACAGGTACCCCATCGCAAACGAAATTTGTCAGAACATGCATTATCAAGGAAAAGGATTAGGCCTACACAAGCAAGGAATTTTGGAACCTATTCAAGTTCAAGCACATTATGGACATCAAGTTCTTGGCTATTCATCAGTCAAAAAATCTAATGATGTTAGTGTTCCCTCCTTGATATTGGGGGAAACTTTATCAAGTACAAACATCAAAATGGGTGTCATGAGTAGTCCTTGTCATAAACTTGTTGCCAACACCCCTTCCCTCCACACCCCAATCCATCATTCCATCATTAATAAACCTTCCATTTGGAACCAACAAAAGTATTACAAATCCAAAATCCAAAATCAAAGGTCAAAGGCCAAGAAATCAGACATAAATTCAAGTGGGAAAATGAAGCTAAGGTGGATCCCCAAAAAAAATGGATCAAGTCAAGAAAAGAATGAATCAGGCAAAGGAAATATGTCAAATCCAAAATTCAATCAAAATGTGGAGCCATAGCACAAGAGGACTCGCACATATAATACATGTCCATCCCCTCCAAAATGGCCATCAAGAAAGACATATAAAAATGTTGATTCCAAACACTATCCTAATCTGACACCCAAAGTTTGGAGAATAAAAATCAATACATCCAAACATCCAACCAACCCATCCATGTCCACCATCATCCATCATAATCCTACATCCTCCTTAAAATCCAAACATCCCATGTCACAAATCCATCGCATTTTGGTAGCAACCCTTTACCACAAGGACTCTCATGGAACTCTATCATGATGTGCATATTCTAATAAGGCCATCTCTAGTATCAACAAGGATCACAATGACATCAGTCATTTGTATGCAAGCATTATCATCCTGACAAGGTAAATACTTTAGAAAGGTCATTATTGGCATGTCATGGCACCAATCTCTACATCTGCACCTTCAAAGGCTTAAGCACAGACAGTGGTCATCTAAAGAATCAAGGCTATCTAACAAAATGCAAAAATACAAAAAAATCATCCCTTGATGAAAACCTGGCAAATAGGCATCTTGGTGACACCAAAAAAATTGGAAAATATCAAAAATATTAAAGAGAAAACTTTTGTCCAATGGTGAAAACCTGGCAAATAGGTACTTTGGATATGTACCATGATGAAAACCTGGAAAACAAGCATCATGTGTAGATATTTCCCTTGCACTTGGGGACAAGTCATCTCATCTCCCATTCCTTTATTATGACATTTCCATTTATCCATCCAAGCCCTGTCATTTCCATCTATTTTCCCACCTAGTTTTGATAAGGACTAAAATAAAAACACAAATCATGCTTTGGGAAAACTTTTGACATGTCTATCCTTTGACCATACCCTATTCCATATCATGTCATTAACATCATAGCCTCATGTGACATTGTCCTTGAAAACTATATGATAATATTCCTCAAGTCTCCTATCTTTTACAGAGGCCATCCATTGTCCTTTTATACCTATCACCCATCTTGGTCTCCCTTGTCAATGGTCTAAAGATCCCTCATCATCCCATCTAGTCCTACTTAAGTCATTCCTAATGCAACAATATGGAAAACCTGGCGCATCATCCAAAACATTCCTTGGCTTTGTCCCTGGGCCTGCTATAGACTTGTATCCTCTTGTCATATCATTATCATCCTCACATTGTTTCGGGATGTGTCCTTCCCATGTCAAACAACGTTGTCATTGTTATTGTCACCTATCAATCGGTATTCAGCTTGACTAGCAACAAAATCATGGTTGTCCTTGGATTCATGTGCATCGACATAATTCACATGTATTTTATCACAATTTTCATAAAACATCAAAAAGTCTTAAAATTTTGAAAAAATCCTAAAAAAATTCATAAAAATAAAAAAAAGTCATGAAAAAAAAAAATCCTAAAAATTGTATAAAGTCCTAAAAAAAGACCTAAAAATTGAAAAATGTCCTAAGAAAATACAAAAACATCCAAATCAATTGCAAAATCCCAAAAACAGAGTCAATGTCTATCCCATCAGTCCAGTCAATCCAGTTGGTCAATCTTTATGCTAGTCTGAACTACATTGTCTCTGTGCATTTGCTACGTAGGCAACATTCATCTTTGAATCCCCAAGACATTAGGTCAGTCTTTCAAGGTTTGTCAAAATAAAATCATGATTCAAACTTGTGTCCTTTGGACAAGGTCAGTGGTTGTGTCGAACTACGAGGTCTCTGAGTGCAAGACGTAGGCAAGGCCGTCAATCGATGAGCCCCCAAGGCCACACTAGGTCAGTCCATTATGGTTCATGGCACAACGTCTTCACACACGTCAAAATTTATTCAAATCAAGAAAATCCTCCATCAATCCCGAGAAAACAATCTATCAATAGTTTGTTTCATCAACAATTTCGGTCAATTCAGCAATGGCATGTAATCAATTCTATCAAGACAATTTAACCTAGAAATTTTTTGGGGTTCTTCTTCAAGATGTGTCCTTTTGAAGAGAAACTCTCCTCATTTCTTTATACTTTTGGATATGTCCTTCCTAGGCATTTTCCTCATCATCTAGCATTTTGATGGATTCTCCTAACTCTAAGAATTGATCTCCTAGATATCAACGTCATTCAATATTTTTCCTTCTTGAATTTGATATCGCTCGACATTTGGAAATCATGATCTTAAAACACTTGGCACTTTTCTTTGGCCTTTTCATCATGTTACTAGTTTTTCAGCGAGATCCCGACAATAGGATTTAGAGAAACAACAACGTCTCATGACATTGTTTTGTCTTTTGACACTCATGTTACTAGTTTCTCAACGATGTCCTAACTATGGGATTTAGAAAAACAATGACCTATCATGATATTGGCTTTATTTTTTATTTTGGCAATCATGTTGCTAGTTTCTCGAGGATTTCCTAGAAACATAATTTAGAGAAGCAATGATGTTTCATGGTTTGTCCTTGTCTTCTTCTACTTGCAGTTGGTTATGACAAAAAGACTGGGGCAATTGCGCTCTTAGTATGAGTCATGATCATCCTTGTCTATGACTTCTTGTCTCGTGTGATGGTACGACCTTGCATACCTTGATTTATGTCATATCATGGTGTTTGTTGGTCATTACAATAATCTGCCCAATGATGATCAAAGAGCAATAAATATGAAATTCCTATGGTAGTATGTTGAAGGATTTGGTCTAGGAACTAACATGCATCTCATATAGGCATTGCATCCATATCATCATCCATATATTTTCACTAACCCTTTCTTGTCCCATAGTCTTCTAGTCTTCTCATCAATATTTGAGAGCACACCCATGTTCTTGGAACCCATCTGTCCTCCTGAGGGGGCATACCACAACCCTCCTCGTCATTCTTCCTCATCTTATTTTGCACAGGGGCATATTTTTGACTTATTTTCTTTGCCACAATGCGACAGGCTGCATTATGACAAAGAGGGGAAAATGTAGACACATAAAAATGGCCTAGGCCTGCAAGCTCTAGTTTAATCCTTTTAGCATAATTAAGACATTTTAATTATGTCCTTCACTCACTTTTGACTATTAATTAAATAATTCATAATTATTTAATTAATTCATATCTGTTTATTCTTCATGATTATTAAATAAATAAATTTTAATTATTTATTTAATGTGTCACTAATTATCTAATGTCTTCTTACAATTAAATAAATTTCTTAATTTATTCAATTATTTTTTCCATTATGTCTTCGAGATTATTAAATAATTAATTTTATTTATTTATTTAATTATGCCAATAATTAAGTCCTCTTCTTTCTAAAATTAAATAAATTCTTATTTATTTAATTTTGTCCACTTTCCACTATAATTAAATAATTATATTTAATTATTTAATTATTCATTAGCCTCTCCTCTCCTAAATTAAATAAATTTTATTTATTTAATTTGGTCCACTCTCCTGAATTTTGAATTAAATCATTTATATTTAATTTAAAAGGTTCCCTTTGTCACATTCTTCTATAATTAAATAATATCTTTATTATTTAATTTTCACCTAAATTAAATAACTTTTATTATTTAATTTCTTCTAAATCTTATTTATTTAAAATAAGTCCCACCACCCAAATTAAATAATTTTATTACTTAATTTCTCCTCTTTTACTATGCTCATTTTAAATAAATATTATTTGTTTAAAATAATTCCCACTTTCTAATTTCCTCTTTTAGTAAATAATTTAAATTAAATTATCTACTGTCACATGACCCCACCACTTTTGAATTAAAATAATTTAAAATTCAAAAATTCAAAATACCCTCTTGAATCAAATAATTTAAAATTATTATTTGATTCTCCAGCAACTTTGTTTTGTGTGCCCAAAATCTCTTGTCACATGTATTGTCAGCGATTGATTTAATTTTCTAAAAATCAATCTTGTCCATTCATTTCGAATCTGACCTAATGTTGCCCTAACCCTAATTGTGGGTTGTTATATTGAATCTTGTTCATTGATTCTAGGGCACTTGCTAACTTTTAATCTTGGCCATTCACTCAAAATTGCATTTTCTATAAAATGGCAATTTTGATCTCATTTGGCAGATACCTTGCACAATTTGAGATCTTCCATATTTTGGAGATCTTGCAATTTCATATCTTGCATTTTCATATCATGCAATTTCATACTCTTGCATGTTTCTTCATTTATCATAGACATATTTAGATGCTTACTAGTTGCAGTAGGGCATAGTATTGCATTTAGTCATTCAAAATCCTTCAACATTTGCTTACAAATTTTCATTGTCATTAGATTGCTCATCATAAATATGAGGGCAACATCATATTTCAGCAATCTGAGAAGGTATAATGGAGGTTAGTTGTGGAGGATGAAGATATCTGGTGAGATTGTTTCATCTATTCCTTTGCACTTCATTATTGTTGTGGGTTTTTATGTTTTGCATGTGATATTGCTAACCCTAGAAAAATACCCATTGTTACAGTTAGAAGTATAATAAAGAATTAAAATGGAATGCATTGCATTTAGCTGCACTGCCTATAGCACACTGCTCAAAGGGAAGGCTCACTGCCTTACATATAGTAATCAGATTAAATCCATCTGATGAATTTGAACTAAGAAAATAGCTTCTACAAAAGCCTGATTATAGTTCTAATTAGGTGCACAAAAAATTCTTCAAAATATTCCACCCTCTACTCTAAATGATTTGACCTTTATTCACACTTTTACATCAATTGTACTCTTGAGAACCTTCTTCTAAGTGAGAAAAAAAATCTCATATATATCTTCTACACGGATTTACAACCACTATTTAGTCAGCCAAAAATAGAGAATGAATTATAACAGTGGCCTTGATACATGAATAAATTATATTATGCACAAACACAAGTTGGTCACAACATAGTGAGGACCCAAAGAAAAACCTCCAAACATGCCAAACAATAAAATATTAATCCTCATGGATCTGCAATACGCTAACACCACAATGTTGGCCAAGAACATGAACACTCAGGCACACATTGGAAAAATCTTCGATCACAAACACTTCAATCACTGCACACATACAAAAAGGCAGAGCATGATATAGAATTATCCATGAAGGTCACAAGTAATGCACAACACATGAAATTACCAAAATTTCATCTACTTCAACCAAGAACACTATCTACAGAAAATAAGTAACTGTAGCCACACAGATCTTGATAGCTTCCACAAATCTTTATGCAAACCTCTAAAAATTTTAGACAACATACTAGAAATATTCAACAACAAACCCTTTGAAGCACATATTCATATCTTCAACACACAAAGTTTTACAAAATTCTAACCTTCTCAGCTCCACTGGCACCCTATACTATATTTTTTACAATTTTTTCAATCTCCTCGACATATACAACCTTAAGCAGATTAAGTGCTAATAGTGTTGACATCAATAAATACCACATATCAGCAACACAACCACAACATCCAACAAATTTTTCCTCATTTTCTACTCTTTCCTTAAACACTTTAAATCTATCAAGAGCTTGAGCTTTTTCTCTAAGAAATGTAACACATGTCATCCTAGAGTAATCATCAATTAGGAGCATAAAGTACCTATTACCACTTAGGCTTCATATTATTGTAAGACTACAAAGGTCTGTATGAATTAATTCTAGCATTCTGGTAGATGATTGAGCCTTTCCTTTAAAAATGTTTCTTGTTTGTTTTACCATCTAAAAATTTCTGCAGATTGAATTTGAAGGCTTTGTGATTCTAGGAAGATCTCTAACAGCTTCCGTAGAACTGATCCTAACCAGATTATCAAAATTCAGATGTCCCATCCTTCAGTGCCAGAGCCAACTCTCATTAATCTAAGAATAAAACACCGACCATAACCACCCTTAAGTTGATAGATATTTCCATGAGTTCTTCTTCCAACTGCGACCATAGTTCCAAATCTTTTTCTAATCTCACAAGTGTTATCCTCAAACACAAGCTTAAAACCTTTGTTGCACATTTTTCCAACACTTAAGACGTTATGCCTTAAACCCTTTACATAATAAACATTGTCAGTATTATGTTTTTCATCAAAGCTTATTGTTCCTTTACCAACAATCTTAGCACCAAAGTCATCTCCAAACATAACTATTCCTCCATCATACTTCTCATGTTTGGTAAACTTACTCTTATCTCTAGTCATATGATTTGAACATCTGCTGTCAATTACCCAAAATTCTTCATCCTGTCTGGCATGAAAATTAGTTGCCAGAGTACCTTTGGATTCATCCTTCTTACTCTCCAGAACAAATTATTTTGCACATATTCCATGGTTAGTAGGTATAGCTTTCTTTTCCAAGGCTAGAAACATACATTCATCTTTATCTTCCTCAAGGTTAGTTTCATCATCATAAATTCCAGCATCTTCCTCAACATAATACAACTTCTTGAACTTCCTATCATTTTTATCCTTGTAATTATTTTTATTATCCTTATTCTTCTTTTGAGTAGCTCTATTCAGATATCTTGATGCATAATGACCAATATTTCCACAACTGAAAAAATTAAAGGGTAACTTACCTTTGTATTTACCAATACCTTTCTTCAATCTCCTTATGAAATTTTCTTCCAGGTCTTCTGAATCTTCATCATCCAAGTCATCTTCTATCTTCATTTCTTTAAAGGATATTTCAGTCTTCTCCTTATCTCTTGAAAATTTTCTCATCTCGAATGTAATCAAGACACCAAATAGATGTTTCTTAGTAAATATCTTAGGATCATACTATTCTTCAAGTGGAGATACTTTGTCACTATAATTGTCTGGTAAGGTCATCAAGATATTTTCAATTATATCTTCATCTGACATGGTACCACCTTGATTCTTGATTTTTGTTGCTATAAGTTCAACTATTTGATAATAACTTTCAATGTCTTCTCACTCTTCCATTCTCAAGTTCTCAACTTTTTGCTTAACAGTTAGTTTCCTTGACAATTTAACTCTATCATTCCCTTAATAAATGTCTTTCAATTTTGTCCATACTTCATGAGTAGTAGGCAAATAAATAAATTTTTCTCTTTTAGTTTTAGATAAAGCACTAAAGACAACATAGATTTCTCTTTCATTCTCTTCAAAAGTTTCAAAATCATTAACATAGGAAGGACCGAATGCTGGTATCACATACTTTGTCTCCACAACTTTCCAGGTGTTAAAATTTAGTGAAATCAGATAACTTCCCATTTGTTCTTTCCAGTCACTATAATCAAATCCATCAAAAATAGGAATTTGCAACTTGTGCACCATCTGATCTACCTCAAGCAGTTAATCTTTTCATAAAGGAACCAAAGATTTGATACCAATTGTTGAAATGCACAAGACAACTAAGAGGGGGGGGGGGTGAATCAGTTGTATCAAATCTCTTTACTTATAAACTTATTCATTTCACCTTAACTTCAATCTGTTATTAAGTGTAAACATGAAATGCAAATAATATTGAGTAAACACCAGAGACACCAGATTTACATTGAAAACCCAACGAGGGAAAAACCACGGTGAGGATTAACTCACAATATAGTAGTAATGAAATACTAGATATAAAGGCTTGCTCCCAGAGGGCTCATTTCCCAAATACAAAGGCTCACTACCCAGATTAAGGGCTCACTACCTTGAGAAGGAATCACTATCTAGAAAGTACACTCACTACCTACAAAAAAATAAAAAGAGATAAATGAAGATCCACCACTAGGGTTCCACACATTCACAACTTGATTAGAAGATTGTAGATGCCATCAACTCACTGCTTTCAAGAATCTAACACCTTAAAGTACTATTTCCTTAACTCACTCTTCCACTCTCTAATTTTTGCACTTATTCACTTGTTTGATCAATTCATGGATGATTTATGGATGGATATTCAATTCTCCACAACTTGATTTTCTTTTACACCATCTTCAACCTTAGAAACTTTCACCAAGGTGAACTAATGTAATTTCAAATTACAATTTCAAACTAGGTTGGCTACTCAACATTCCCATGGAAGATAAGAATGAGAGAGGACTAGATACATATTTAATTTAGGACCCAAACAACATATTGAAGCTCACACATGCTTTCTTAAATTGATGCAAAAGATAAATGTAACATGTAAACACCAAGTCAACCAAACCTATTGAAAACACCAATGATCTTGTAAGTACACACATATCCAACAAGATAATCACACGTGGATCACTCAACATGCTTCACCAGTAATTTCACCATCTTTGACAACACTTCAGGTACATCTACAACAATTACAACCAACTTCATTTTAAGAGAACCCTTCACCAGTCCAAGCGACCCAACCAATAAAAACACAAGAGCTCTAGAGCAGGTCTTCTAGAGTGTTAAACCACAAGAAAATTTGTTAGAACACAAGAACCATCAAAAAAAGTCATCTCCCATATCTATAAGATCTGAAACTAGATATCAAAAGATTGTAGAGCCAAAAAATTTATCCAAGTCCTTAAACTAATAGTTCTAGCAAACCAGTTCACACACTAGGGAACATATCTTCTACTTTCCATCAAATTAGAAGCTGAAACTCAAGATATATGATCCATTAAATATTATGAACACACCTATAGATCCACATAGGAATAGGATCAATATAGCATAAATGCAGAGTACTATACCGAAGCACTCTCAGAACACACTTTTATTTCTCCATTCATTATTTCCCAAATTTTCTCAAAATAACTTGGAAAATACACAACTTAATCAACCTTAATTGTGTTGAGATCAATGACAACATTAATGACAACACCACTAGACACAACCATACTTGCAACATCTATCACTCTCTTCCAATGGTACACCTCTCCCACATTATCTTGATGACAATATTACATTAATAGACAAGACTAAGCATCAAATGGTACATTCTTAACCTATGATACCCATTACGTTGATCACTAACTCTTTTATTTAAATACTTAAAAAATCTCATTCCTACCCCCCCATAACTTCCCATTTTCCACTCCTTTCTATTGTAAACCATATTTCCACTCTTGTTGCCTCTCTTAATAATATATTTCCTCCTATTACTATTGTGATCAGTGAGATTTTTTATGTATTAAGGTGCAAAAACTAAGTAAGGAATGCAAGATAAAAACTACACTAAACCACCTCAAGATTAGGCTATGTTAACACAAATAAATGAAAGATGAAATGATCAAAGTGGATATACCTTTCTTCATGTTGATCCTTGACTGGCCCTTTGATGATTGATAATATGTGCTCCTTGGTGGCAAAGTGATGCAAAATTATTGAAATGGAAATGAGGATGCAAATGGCTAAGATGCATGAAGGTTGAATTGCAAAATGATGTGATAAAATCTTATGAAGGCTCAAATGGCTTAAGATCATAAGTTGGCTAAGAATGCAATCACTAGCTAACTAGAAAATTCAAGATCCTTTAATGAAGGAAAAGAGGGGTTATTTATAGAAGAAGTTGAATTCTCTAGAGAATTCAATGGTCAATATTGAGCCACCATGGCCAAGATGGAGGGTTTTGGTGAGTTGAGGACATACAAGCCCTCACATCTTGACATGTGGTGGGTGAGTTGTCCAAAGGACAAGGTGAGATGGAAAGGGGTACAAATGACATGAAAGAGGCCATGTTGTCCCAAGGTACTTGCAAGTACCTTGGGATGGGAGAGAATTTATTTAAAAATGTATTCCTTGGCCCCATATGGGGCTGAAAGTGACAAGTGATGAATTTTAGAAAGTCATCCCTTGTAAACATGGGGAATGGGGAAGACCTTGAAGAAATAAAAGTGAATTTTTAATTCACTTTTTGGGAGAGACCAAAGGGTAAAACAAGATTCCTTTAAAAGAGGTCTTTGTCCTTTGGGTACGATGTGACATATGAGATGTCATGCGAAAGACAAATACATGGGGGGAATAAGTGTGAATTTTTAATTCACATGGGGAAGAGGTCAACCCAAAAAAGGTAAGTACTAAGAAGGTTGACTTAAGGACATGTCAAATGGGGTAAGTGATTAGGATTAGGATTCTGCAAATAGACGATTAGATTAATTAATGATGATTAGAAGCAAGTGGCATATTATGGACGATGTTACTTCAATCCTAATTAAGGATATGCACAACTTAATGGAGGATTAATTAAATTAATCAAGTTTAGTGAAAAGGTTATGGAGGATGTGACAAGGAGAGAGAAAGAATGAAATAAAAATGAAAATGATAATTGACTAAATTAAATAAATTCATTGCATTTATTTAATTTAGAGATGAAGTGGTCTAATGTATAAATTATTTAATTGATTAAATTAAATACCTTAGGAACGTTGGGAAAAGGGACAATATTAATAAAATGTGTCATTTAATTAATATAGATGGATTAGATGAATAAATGATGGGATTATGACCATATGAAAGTGGTCAAATTTAGGTGTCTACATTTTTCCCCTCTTTGAGATGGTGTTACGAAGTAGCATCATTTCAAAGAAATTTAAAATATAGCACTTAGAAAAAGATGGTTGGATTAATGAAGATGCCCCAGTCATTTGAGGAGTGACTAGGAAGAAAGATGATGGGAGTGAAGATGAAGATTAGGGATTAGGATGTTAGATTAATGAAGATGCCCCATTCATTCGAGGAGTGACTAGGAGGAAACATGATGGGAGTGAAGATGAAGATTAGTGATTAGGATGCCCCCTCAAGAGGACATGTGGGTTCAAGAGAAAACGGGTGTTCTCTCGAAATAGGTGAGATGATGCAAAGGTAGATGGGGAAGAGGATTCAAAATGATGGGTAAGAGAGGATGAGGAGCGATAGGTGATTGGGGAGAAAAAATGGATTCTAGGAAAAATAGGATGTTGACCTAGTCAAGCGACAAGCTAGGATGGATTGATGGTTGATGAAGTGTTTTTGATGAGGGGGCGATATATCCCAGAAAAACACAAGGATAGGGAAGGATACATCTCGTTGATGATGATGATGATTGGGTCAAGGCTTGTAGCAAGGATAGGAACAAGACCAAAGATGTGACTAGATGATTTATGCTAGATCGACTGGATTAGGATTGGATGGGGATGGGAGAGGGTTAAAATAAATGAAGAGGATGGAGGTAAAGATGCAATGCAATGGAAGAGAAAGTTACCATTTTTAGAGCACTAATTTTTTTTGTAGCATAAGACATTGGATACCATGGTATGTGGAACCAAGGTGGATTAGTGTCTAATGCATAAACAAACATGACAAAAAAGGAGGCTATCCCAACACCCCAAAGTCGCAATGACTTTGATCGGGCTAGGTATTGAGATAACCACAAGCAGAAAAGGATGCCCCAGTGTAACACAAGACCTTAGGGATCTTGGTAGGTACTATGTGGGTCAACCAAGAAGATAGAAAACAAAATAATAATGAAGATATGCACCTATGTTAACTATTCAAAACACACCATAATATGATAGATCATGACGACCTTGACAAGTGATGATAGGGAGCTCAAATGATAAACAAAATGTTAAAAGCATCAAAAGATCACAATCAAATGTCAAATTTAATTTTCCATAGGATCAAAAGGATGGATTGGATTGATGTGGTCTATTAGGAAGGACACATCTTGTTAAGACCAAAGATGGAGGATAGATTGATTGATCGACATGATGCAAAATATCTAAAACCGATTGAACCTCATGAGAGTAATGACCTTTTTTTGTAAGCACCAACTAAGATAGGGACATTCTTGATGACATGACAAGATGACAGGATGAAAAGACACAAGACAATAAAAGCCCTAAATACCTAGGGGCTCGAGGGTTGATCAAAGATCAACCTTGCCTACGTGAAAGAATAGAACCCTCGTAGTTCAGGAAAAGACCATGATAAAAGTGGAAAGAGGATCATGGAGACCATGATGGATAAAGGAAGATTGGATGGAAAAATTCCCTGGGGGTAGATCAAATGATCGACCTTGCCTATGTGAAAGTGTAGGGGCAATGTAGTTTGACACAAGGAAAAACCCTAGGGGCGGATCAAATGATCAACCTTGCCTATGTGAAAGCACGGGGGCAATGTAGTTTGACAAGATATCGATGACAGGCAATGGATAAGGGATGATGAGATGACTAGGATAAATGGATAAAATTATGGATTTGATGCGATGAGCTAGGATAGGACACTTGGATAGGATGGTGGATATGTGGAGGATGTGGATGATGTGAATCTCGAGGATGGGATAGTTATCCAAATCATCAAAAGATGAATTGGGAGGATGAGATGATGGATGGATGAGGGATAAAAAGTGAGGAGATAGTATGATGGATGGCATTGAATTGCATGGGGGTAGCTTGTAGCTAGATACCAATGACAAGGTATTATGAGAGAGGAGGAAAATAGAGATAAATGGATGGATCGATAAATATGGGGAGATAGAAAGATGTTAGGATAGGTGGATAGAGGGACAAGGATTTGGGAAGATGGATAGGAAGATAAGGATAGGGATTAGGATGAAAAGGGACTAGTGGATAAGAGGATGGAAGATAAGGATTTGTTAGCTGGAAGAGAGTACTAGATGGATGGATGGACGATATCTCCAAGGACTCTATCACAAATAAGGAGATTCCCCCACTCTAGATGTATCATGTGTGACAGGGTAAGAGGGATAGCAAGATGGGTGGATAAAGGAGTGAGATGGACATGGATAGGAGATGTAGATAAGGAAGGGAGATGGATGGTGGTAGGACTGGATGGATGAGGAAGTTATATGGATGTAGATAATATGCATGGATCAGAAAAGTAGATGGGGAGGATAAGGAAAATGATAGTGGATGAGGGGAAAATATTCCAAGAGACATCCAAAGCATGTATATATATGTTCCATTGTCTCTATCAAGACAAAAAGGAAGATGGAGGGATTGGGATATGAATGAGAGATGATGGGTAAGATTTGGAAGATAGGCAGATGCAAGAGATGGAGAAAAGGAATGCGTAGGTGGAAGTTGCCCCCAATTGTGGAGGGGGATCGGATGGGGTATTTACACATGACACCTATTTGGGAGGTTTTCATTATGGTACTTATCCAAGGTGCTTGTTTGTCAAGTTTTCACCATTGGATGAATGATTTTCTCTTTATTATTTTATTTTTTCTCTTTTGTTTTGTTTTGTTTTATTTTTTTAACTTTTTCGACTAGGATATGGGTGAAGATGGATGAGGATATGGATTCGGAAGACATGTGATAAATTGGATGGATGAAGGACTCAATAATCAAGTTATAGATGAGTTAAAAAAGAGCCCATGTGTACAACAACTATGTGGATGGATTATTCAAGAGGATGGATTAAAGGGATTTGGTGGGGGGATATGGGGGATAGTGGATGGGATGTTGGAAAGTGTATGGATGGAACAATGGAGTGGATTTGTTATGGGGGAAGGTTTTTAGGACCAAAATGGGAACATGTGGTAGATTTGAAATGATAAGAGATTTGATGGGTGGAGAATGTGATGATAATGGAGGTTGTGGGATAGTGAATTTTGGGACATAAGGACCCAAAACAGATTTAAGAGATGGAGGATGTGAATTATTAGCTTTGGGCATAGCAACTTTGGATGTCGTCATGGATTTTTCATGTGAAGTTATTGCCTCTTTTTTCTTTAGGATACACATGGTTTTGATTTTTGCATTGGTGGGCCTTTGTGGCCTATGTGTTTGATTTGGATTTTGTATTTTATTTTTCTTTTCTGCAACATGTCCTTTGAAGGGGACATGAGGAGCTTTAGATTCATGTGGATGTGTGGATTTATGAATTTTTACTTTGGCATCCAAAGTGATTTTTGTAGCAATGGGATGGGTATGGGGAGATGGATGATATGGAGAAGACATGGATGGAGTGATAGAGGTAGGCTTGTGATGATGGTGTGTGAATGGAGGATGCGAGATAACATGCATGGACGGGTGCCTTTGTTGATCCCGATTAGGGTTTATGAATTTAGGAGTTATTATGGTGGATGGAGGTACATAAGGTCCCAAAATAGATGCAGTAGATGGAGGATGAGCGATGGTGGATGGAGGCACATAAGGACCCAAAATGGACTTAGAGGATGAAGGAGGAAGATGGATGATTTTTTTGTGGTAATACAATGGAGGAGGAGGGATGGCTACAAAGGATTGGGTAGAGTGACGAGAAGTGCCTCTCATTCCTCTGGAAGAGGATCACTTAGGATGTATGGAGGTTGTACCAACATTTTTAGATTGTGAGTCTTGGGAGATATATCCAAGACCGTGAGCACCTGGATGTTCTTTGACCTGAATGGGATCTAACATTACTTACCCATGAAGACCTAAAATTTTTCCTTAATAGTTCATGTTCTCGAGCATGTGATCTATGATAGGATTTTTATTCTTTTGGAAGCATGATGTACGTGCATTAGCAGGTGGAGGAGGAAAGGTCGTGCATAGGCTTTATTTTTCTCCTACAAGAAGACCACCATGGAAGAGCGTATTGTTACCAAGGTGATATAACAGTGGCATTGGGATGGTAGAGCTAAGCGGTGATGGAGGATTGTGCAATGGAGATGAGGGTATACCTGCATCTTGATTTGGAGGAGGAAGTGATAAGGGATCCGAAGATGGATTAGGTGGTATGACAAGATCTAGATTTGTGGCAGTGGGTGATAAGGGTTCATGAGATGGAGCAATTGGATATTGAGTACAAAGGGGATCATGGGATGGAATAGATGAGCTAGGGTGATCTTGAGATGGGGTGGATGGGATGATAGGATCAGAATTCGGTTAAGGAAATGAATCCTGAGATGGGATGGATGGAGGGCTATGATCTTGACTTGGGGGAGGGGATATGTTTTTAGGCTCTAGATCGAGCTCTTGGCATGGCTCAACTTGTGTAGGAAGCATGACGAGCAAGGAGTGTTGGAGGGACTCCTCAAATGTTGGAGATGGAAGGACAGAGGAGTCACGAAGGTCATGGGATTGAAGTTCAGTAATATGAGGACTAGGAGGAGTGGATTGGATGTCTCCAAGGGATTGGGTGGATCTAGCAATAAAAGATGGGGATTTAATGGATTCGATGGGTTTGACGGGTTCAACTATTTAGATGATGCTTGGAATGGTAAGGGGGGTGATCAGTGTTGGATGGAGGAGGGCCTCATCAATTGTGATTGTACATGATAGAGTGGGAGAGCATTGTTCCATAACATCAAGATGTGGATTTGGGGATGTCTTTTCGGTCATGGGTCCTTGGACGACATCTAAAAGGGATGTAGGATTAAGTGGGGTGATGGAAATGGATGGACGATTAGGGATGGTTGGAGGACTAGGATTAGGGTTAGATGAGGGGATGGGAATAGATGAAGGATTAGGGATTGGTGGATTAGGGCTGGATGAGTGGATGGGAGTGGATGGAGGATTAGGGATTGGTTGATTAGGTTTGGATGAGTGGATGGGATGGGATGGAGGACTAGGAGGAGATGGAGAATTAAGATTAGGGATTGGTGGATTAGGATTAGATGAGGGGAGGGGATTGGATGGAGGACTAGGAGTAGATGGAGGATTAGGATTACATGGGGGATTAAGATATAATGCGGTGAACGGGAGTGATGCAAGAGGATGTAGATGCTAGATTAGGTTGGGGAGATTGGGATGGTGGGTGATAGTAGGAAGATGTGGATGATGGATTAGGATAGAAATATGTGGTGGCTAGATTAAGGTAGGGATATTTGGATGGGGGATTATGATAGGAAGGTGTGGATGTTGGATTGGAACAGGAAGAGTGACGTGGTGAACTACCATAGGAAGCCATGTATGGTGGATTGGCATAGAAGGAAATGGGTAATGGATTAGGATAAGAATATTGAGATGGAGGATTAAGATAAGTGAAATGTTGGGATGGTGGATAGGAATGGGTGAGTGTTGGATTAGGATGAGAAGATTGGGATGTGGGATTAAGGTAGAGGTGATGATAAGGATAGGAGTATGGGATGGTGGATTAATATAGAAGGATGTGGATGTTCGATAGGATAGAGGTGGGGAGGGAGGACATGATGAATATGTCGATGGTGAGGATATTGGATATCCCTTGTCAAGGGTAGCATAAGGACTGTTATTAGATGCGGATGAAGGCATGGAGAGATAATTTAGAGAAGTGATTGGATTATGGGAGGCAATTGGAGAGAGCGTGCTATAAATAATTGCGTCAAGGGGATCTATATAAAAATCTTCATGATCAACCAGACTTTCGTTATCATTGTCAAAATTATTAGGATTCCCCTTGACTACTATTATTGGTCATGTGAGAGGGGGATAAGGATTCATGATGGCTAAAATATGGATACAAATTAAGAAGATGGAGGAAACTAGACAATGGAATGAAGGTGTAGGTGGACTAAAGCTCAAGTTGGGATATTGGATTAAAGCTCAAAACTAGATGATGGGATGCGACATGATATGATGATTGATCAGATAAGAGGATGAAACAAATACCCAAAATGGGAGTGCAGATGTTTAGAATGGGGAAACAAATACTTAGAATGGATGAATGGATGGTTGACACTTGAAATGGGTAGATAGATACTTGGAATGGGTGAACGGATTCCCGAAGTAGGAGAATGACACTCGGAATGGGAAAATAGGTTGTTGAAATGGGTGAACGGCTTCCCGGAACGGGTGAACAACTAGTCAAAAAGAGGGAAAAATTGCTCGGAATGAGAAAATGGATACTTATAATAGATGGATGGATGGCTAGGATGGGTACTCTGGATAAGGGAACAACACCCAGAATGGGAAAACAGGTTGTCGAGATGGGTGGACAGTTAGTTAGAAAGAGGGAACGATTGCTCGGACAAGCAAATGGATGCTTCGAATAGATGGAAAGATGGTTGGATTGGGTAGTTGGGTACTTTAGACAAGGGAACAACACTCAGAACAGGGAAACAGGTTCCCGAGATAGGGTAACGGTTAGCGAATGGAGGCTTAAAATGATTATTTTGAAGGTCAGGGCCGCCCCTTTAGGTCAAGGTCGCCCAAATAGAGGTCAGGGCCACCCCCTTGGGTCAAGGCTTCCCAAACAGAGGTTAGGGCTGCCAAAAAAGGGTCAAGGCCACCCAAACAAGAAAAAACTTAGCTAAATTTTGACTTGACAAACAAGTCCAAAAATGACCGAACAGACACAAAAACGGGGTCTCGGATAAAGCTGACCTCTAGAATGGGTAGTTGGATTTGCAAAATGGGAAAAATACCACTCAAAATGAGAGAACAGATGTGGGAGGCTGTGGAGAAGTGCTTGGAATGGAAAAACAAGTTCCTAGAATAGGTGAACAACTTCTCGAAGCAGGATCGTGTTAAAGCTCAAATTTGGGTTAGATGAAAGCTCATATTAGGATTAGATAAAAGCTCATATTAGGATGATGGAATTAAGGATAAGATTGGGATTGGATTGGAGGATATGATTGATTTGAAACCAAGTCCAAGGGTTTTAACTTGAGGATGTAAGGTGTTGACAATTAGATTTTTTGCTAGATTTGGCAGTTTTCAAAAATTGTCAAATTTTGCCAATTTAGGAAACTTCATAGGCATACCATTGAGAGTCCAATTTTTTCCCAAAAAATACCCAAAACTAATATAGGATGAATTGCCAACTAACATCCCAAATTTGCAACATGCATTCTAAGTTATTAATGAAAACATTTTTTCAAAAATTAGAAAACAACACTAAATTACGATTTTGAGGGTCAAGATGAAACTTTTAGGTTTTGAACATGTGTTGAAAAGGGGTCTAATTGATTCAAAGTCAATTGGGGATCCACATGCCACCTCCTAATGCAACCATTCATAAAATTTGATCCAAAACCCACATCCGAGTCAAAAGTTATGGCCTATGGAAGTTTTCGCATAAAAATCAAAACCCTCAAAACGAAGTCTAGATGATTGGGATGGATGATTTGATGATAGATATGGATTTTGATGATGTTCTAAGAAGCACCTATGTGTTTTGGTCAATGAAACTATTACTTTTGAAAAATGTTGATGGATGCTTAGAACGGGGAAACCACCACTCAGAACTGGCAAACAACTTCCCGGAATGGGAGAACAGTCGATCAAAAAATAATGGTTTGAATCTAACCTAGTAAAAAATAGTGACGAAAAAGGATGGAAACAACAAGTAAAAAGGCCAAAAAATTGACAAGTACTGGTTTCTCACAAAAAGACACTTCAAGTAACACAAGCCTAATTTTAGTGTTAAGGTATGGCCAACACGGTCCTCTATCTAGGCATAACAAGTTTGCTAGTGGCATCCCTGATATATGCACGGTACGTGGGGCACAACCATGAACACCAATTTGTCACAAGCGTGAGTTGGGAGCTCAGACCAACTCTTCATGTCTATCTAGGTATCACCCTAGCTTTAACACTCGACCAATTACAACATGATTAGATTGAGGTACAACTTTCACCTCCCCCTTTATATACCCCATTGGTAACTAGTGGTTGGAATTGTCCCTTGGGGTGATGAAATCCCCAAGTAGGTCCCGCTAATAAAATGAAAAAGGGGGTAAAAAGAACTAAGTGGACTATGATTTCTCTTTACCCAGGATCGCCAAATGGTGCAAGGGGATTGGATACGTTAATAGTCCACTCTAAGCACAAGAAAATTCATTGACCCTTTAATTAGTTTTATGTTCCTATTATAAGAAAATAAAAGGATAAGACTAATTGAACACGATTTTTCCACCTACAAAACACTTGTTAGTAGTTTTGTTTCCTGTCTTTGACAAGCAGACCTGTAGGAAATAGTTGTCAGAAAAAATGGAAAACAACAACAAAAAAGTATACTGTCAGGTCAAGGTCACCCAAACATGAAACTTACACCAAAAACTATAAAAAAAAAAGATAAAAATAGCAACCAAAAAATTTGTTGCCAGGTCAAGGCCACCCCTCTAGGTTAGGGTTTCCCAAACAGAAACCTGCAAAAAAAACTATCTGAAAATAGATGAAAACAATAATAGAAAATTTTGTTGCTAGGTGAGGGCCGCACCCCTAGGTCAGGGCTGCCCAAACAGTGAACCTACCAGAAAAATAGTTAGAAAATGATAAAAAAATAGCAGCAGAAAAATCTACTACTAGGGTAGGGCCACCCCTCCAAGTCAGGGCTTCCCAAACATGAAATTTGCAAGGAAAACAATCAGGAAAATGATGAAAACAACAATAGAACAGTCTGTTGCTAGGGCAGAGTCACCCCTCCAAGTCAGGGTCGCACAAACATGAAATTTGCAAGGAAAACAATCAGGAAAATGATGAAAACAACAACAGAATAGTCTGTTGCTAGGGTAGGGTTGCCCCTCCAAGTCAAGGTCACACAAACATGAAATATGCAAGGAAAATAGTCAGGAAAATGATGAAAATAGTAGCAGAATAGTTTGCTGCTAGGTTAGGGCTGCCCCTCCAGGTCAGGGCTACCCAAATAATGAACTTTCTAGAAAAATAGTCAAAAAATGATGAAAAATAGTAGCAAAAAAAATTGTTGCTAGGGCAGGGTCACCCCTTCAAGTCAGGGCCAACCAAACATGAAATCTGCAAAGAAAACAATCAAGACAATAGTGAAAACAATAGTAGAACAAGTTGCTACTAGGTCAGGGCTGCCCCTCCAGGTTAGGGTCACCCAAATAGTGAACCTGCAAGAAAAATAGTAAAAAAATGATGAAAACTAGCAGCAAAAAAATCTGGAGCTAGGGCAGGGCTGCCTCTCCAGGTCAAAGTCGCCCAAACATGAAATATGCAGGGAAAATAGTTAGGAAAATAAAGAAAATAACAACATAATAGTCTACTGCTAAGGAAGGGTTGTCCCTCTAGGTCAGGGCCACCCAAACATGAAATCTGCAAGGAAAACAGACAGAAAAATGATGAAAATAGTAGCAGAACAAGCTGTTGCTCGGTCAGGGCCACCCAAACATGAAATCTGCAAGGAAAACAATTAGGAAAATGATGAGAACAATAGCAAAAAAATCTCCTGCTAGGTCAAGGCTACCCAAACATGAAATCTGAAAGGAAAATAGTCAGAAAAATGATGAAAACAACAACAAAAAAATCCTTTTCTAGGTCAAGGCCGCCCAAATAGAGAACCTGAAGGAAAAACAATCAAAAGATATGGAAAACAATAGCAAAAAAAAATGTTGCTAAGTCAGGGTTGCCCCTCGAGGTCAGGGCCACCCAAACAAAGAACTTAAAAGGAAAAACAGTTATAAAATATGGAAAACAACAATAGAAAAGTCTATTGTTAGGTCTAGGCCACCCCTCCACGCCACGACCACCCAAACAAAGAACCTGCAAGGAAAAACAGTTAGAAAATATGAAAAACAACAGCAGAAAAGTCTGTTGCTAGGTTAGATCCACCCCTCCAAGTCAAGGCTGCTCAAATAGTGGATAAGGCCGTCTCTCTGTGTGAAAATCTACAAAATATTAAAAAACAACTGTTATTACAAAAAGACCCATGACATGGGTCCCACCGGGTGTGCTAGAAATGTGAGCAATGAAATTTTTTATCTATTAACATGTAAAAACTAAGGAATGCAAGATATAAACTACACTAAACCACCTCAAGATTAGGCTACATTAACCAAAAAAAAGGAAAGATGAAATGATCAAAGTGGATATACCTTTCTTCATGTTGATCCTTGGTTGGCCCTTTGATGGCAAGGTGATGCAAAATGATTTAAATGCAAATGAGGATGTAAATGGCTAAGATGGATGAATGTTGAATGCAAAATGATGTGATAAAAGCTTATGAAGGCTCAAATGGCTTAAGATCATAAGTTTGCTAAGAATGCAATCACTAGCTAACTAGAAGATGCAAGATCCTTTAATGAAGGAAAATAGGGTTTATTTATAGAAGAATTTGAGTTCTCTAGAGAATTCCATGGTCAAGATGGAGGGCTAAGTTGAGGATTCACAAGCCTTCACATCTTGACATATGGTGGGTGAGTTGTCCAAAAGACAAGGTGAGATGGCAAGGTGTACAAATGATATGAAAGAGGCCACGTGGTCTCAAGGTACTTGTAAGTACCTTGGGATGGGAGATAATTTCTTTAAAAAGTTATTCCTTGGCCCCATATAGGGTTGAAAGTGACAAGTGATGAATTTTAGAAAATTGACCCTTGTCAACATGGGGAATGGGGAAGACCTTGAAGAAATAAAAGTGAATTTTTAATTCACTTTTTGGGAGAGACCAAAGGATAAAACAAGATTCCTTTAAAAGAGTTCTTTGTCCTTTGGGTACGATGTGACATATAAGATGTCATGGGGAAGATAAATGCATGGGTGTGAATTTTTAATTCACATGGGGAAGAGGTCAACCCAAAGAAGGTAAATACCAAGAAGGTTGACCTAAGGACATGTCAAATGGGGTAAGTGATTAGGATTAGGATTGTGCAAATAGACGATTAAATTAATTAATGATGATTAGAAACAAGTGGCAAGTTATGGAGGATGTGACATTAATCCTAATTAAGGATATGCACACCTTAATGGGGGATTAATTAAATTAATCCAATTTAGTGAAAAGGTTATGGAGGATGTGACAAGGAGAGAGAAAGAATGAAAAGGATAATTGACTAAATTAAATAAATTGATTGCATTTATTTAATTTAAAGATGAAGTGGGCTAATGTATAAATTATTTAATTGATTAAATTAAATACCTTAGGAACGTTAGGGAAAAGGGATGATATTAATTAAATGTGTCATTTAATTAATATAGATGGATTAGATGAATAAATTATAGGATTATGACCATATGAAAGTGGTCAAATTTAGGTGTCTACAACTACCATTACCTATGATAAATACACTTATTCCTTCTTCTAATGATAATTTGTTTCAATTTATTGTTGGCATCATTTCCTATTTTCTATCCTTACTCTTTGTAGACCTCATTCTTTATAAGATTTCCTTTCTTATTCTTCTTGTAGGAGAAATTTGGCCGATTCACTTAATCACTTCACTTCATTTCTTGTTTTATTCCATTTCTTTGTTCTCTCATTTGGTTGTGTTGTTACTTATTATACAATAGACACAACTTACCTTCTTTCCATGTTTTCATTTCATGGAGACATGATTCAAGTGTAACCATCTCCTTTAGTAAAATACATTCCTTTATATTGTGTTTACCTATCTTCCAGGGGAGAAAAATAACTTATTTGATATTTTCTATGGGAATATGACTTTTGTGCATGCTCTCTCTTTTTTTCACATGAAACATCTTTCCTACTTAACATGTTTATTCCATATCATAGTGTAAACTATCTAATTTTATCACTTCTCTCTCTATTATGTATTGCAACATATTATTTTCTACCTTTCTTACTTATCTCCTTAAAATGATTTCTTTTCTTCTCACATATTTATTTTATTGGGAGCATATCTTCTACACTATACATATTTTTGACTTCATACCACATAAATTTCCACTCATCCTTTCAAAACTTCTATTTTTTTTAGTATTTATTTACTTGATGAATTATCTAGAAATAAAGTATACGAGCCATAGTAATTTATAACATCTTCTTTATAATTCCTAATGACAAAGTATGTTAGTCCAAGAATTTTATTTCTTCCACTTGTGTCCCCTCCTAGACATGATTTTTTTATCTCTATGTGGACACTCCTTATCCACACCTATGAATATCTTCCTTTCTATGTTTTTTTTTATATTTTCATTTTTATAGTATATATATACATATTATTATGTTATGAATTTATTGCATTGATGTTAATTTTTTGTATGTTATATTTTCCTAACAAAATTTTCTTGTAGGAATTTTTTAAGTAACATATATATTTGTAAATATTAAATCAATACATAATCTATTCAACCAATAAAGATATAATGTGTCATTTTTATATGTCTAGAAACATTTGTATTTATAAAAATTTACTTTCAACATTTTACTTCTATTTAACATTAAAAAGTGTTATGTGTGTTTCAAATCTTTCTTTTTTGAAAACCCTAACAATCATGTCACTTTGTTGTATTTTTTAATTAAAAAATCATCTTTTTCTTATATCTAGAAATTATTTGGGGAAATGTTTACCTCTCTTAATGAATCTCTTCTTATTCTCATTATCTTAACTCTTCTATGATCATTTTATGATAAAATTTCTTAAATATAATCTAATGCTCTCTTCTTTCAATTGCAAAGACACGTTTTATATATTGTTTGTTCTCTTTCAAAAATATATATATTTTTATATTATTAGTACTCTACTTATATAAAGATATGGATATTTATGCTTGATGCAATATTTTAATGAAATTTATTTAGTAGGATTATAAAAGGTTCTCACTCTTTTTGGAAGGGTTCTCAATGTTGTGAAAATTCATTTTGGATTTTTGTTTGATAAGAGTTATCTTATGATTTATTTATAAATTATATTATTAAATAATTATTATTTACTTGTTTCCTACCAAGAATCGTTTAACAAAACCCTTTAACATATTGTTCTTGGTAATACTTTTATTTATTTTATATTTGTAATAACCATTACAATATTTTTGTACACATAACTCAATATTATATTTATACTTTTAAGAATCTTGTTTCCTCCCCTTTTCTTGATGAAAAATATCCTTCTATTCTTCTTCTATTCTTCAAGTAAGTAATTGTGTTTTAGCCCCTCTTCTTGAGTTCCACCATTTTCATTTCAATTGTTTCTTTTCCAAAAGGGTTTCTCCCTTGGGTCAAAATATCGATTTGGAGATTTTATCTTTTGTGGGTGTCTTATTCTTCTTGCTAAAATAAATCAATAATATATTATGTCCTCGTAAGTACTCATTTAATTTAAGGTATCTTTCCATTTTAGTTTACAATTTTATTCTTCAGGGAGGCCCCCTTTGCCTTGTCATTTTGTTCACACTTGATAGACTTATTTTGATATTGATACTCATGGAGTTATGCATTTATGTATGGAGTTAGATTATGATTATGAATTGTTTGGATATTGAAACTATATTTAGAATAGTTTAATTTTGTGTGAAATCATTGAAAGGATGATGATTATGATTTATTTTTATTAAAGTTAATTATGTGGAATATGAATATCTATAATAAATGATTTTTGATTTTTTTTATTGTTATTTCAATTATTTATGGGGTATATTGACCTTTGTTAACAACTATACAAGTGATTTAAATGACTAATAATTTTTTTTTGGAGCTCTTGAAGAAACCTCTATTGTGATTTACTAATGATATCTTGACCTTTACCCATGTGTGGAAAAATATTTATTGATGAAAATATTTTGTAGATGTGGAAGTTGTTATTTATATTTAATTTTGGTTATGTTGTTTTGAATTTATATTTGTGGAAATTTAGGGTTGAATCATTCTTAGATTAAAAATTTCAGATTTGATCTTAGAACGAATTTTAAAAGGTTTGAAAGTGTCTTTTTCTTCATATTTTTTGAGAAAATAAGTCCTTAAGGTGAATGAATACCTGCGGGATGGGATACTTACTGGAACATAAATTTTGGGTTTTGAAAAATATTTGATGCTTCCATAATTCCTTAATAAAAGTGATGAGATTTGACTTGGTGAGAAATGAATATTTATTTGACATTACCTAATCATTCAATATTTGAGTTTTTTTGTAAGGAGTTGTACAAAGTATGGGATTTCTTTATTTACAATTTTTTTTTTGGTATTATCAATTTTATTATTATGAAAGAGTGAAATCTTTAGAGATTAGAGTTTGGAAGAGAGAAATCTTGGAGAGAATCCTCTTTCAAGAATCTTCAACAAGGAATATTTGTATCTTTTTAGATTTAAACCTACTTAAGATTTTTTTATTGAGTGTATTTATTTTTTTGGTTGTATTTTTTTAATTAGAAACTTGGGTTAAAAACCACCCATGTGTGAAGTTGAGTGAGGTGTAGATCCTTACTTCAACAAAAAATTATGTTCCTTGTAAAGAAATTATAGCATTGGTTTTCTTATGTATTTTCCATGAGATGAGAAAATATGCATTCATTCTAAATAAATTTTGGCATTGGTTGTTTTATGTGTTTTCATAAGATGGAAAAATATACAAGTTCTTTGTAAAGGAATTTTGACTTTAAGTACCTTGTTTTTATTTGATAATATGTTGGAGGTGTTGTGTAGGGTTTTATTTTGATTGTGTCTAAGGGAGGAATTTGGTTGTTGTGTAGGATGAGATTATGAAAGAAGTTTTTTTTGTATGGTGTTTGTGTGGGATGAAGGTTAGATTATTTTTTTGAAGGTGTATGCTTGATTAAGTTGTTCTATTGATATATTTTTTCCAATTTCAGAGGGATCCCCTCTACTTCCATTATTTATATGGATCTTACCAAATTTTAGATGTAAAAAAAATTTTAAAAATAACATTCATACATACATGCATTTATATATATACATATACACTTAAATATAATAAGAGAAATATATTTATATTTATAATCATCATAATAACTATTATTTATACTTAAAAATATCATGTATTTATTTATATCTATATTCATGTATAAATGAGATACAATATAATGTATGCTTTTATTTCCATGTGTTTATACATAGATCTTAAAATGAAATAATAATATCAAATAGCATTATTTTTTAAAGGTTGTGAAGATAAGAAGAATTATGTATATGTTATGAGTTTTACTTGTACAAATACGATATTTATTTTATCGATAAAAGGAGTGAGCATAGATATTTATATTAATATATATATGAAAAATTACAAAAATACCATAATTATAGTATTTACATGGAGAAAATTTTAGGGAGTATATAATATTATGAATAGTAGAATATTCCTATCTTCAGATATCACAAAATATTCTAAGCATTATACTAACTATATGGGATGAGTATATACATATATAGAAGACAAAATATGTGCATTTATACACTACCAAAAGAAACATATGAACCAAACTCAACATAAATCTTCATTCTTCCATCTCATTTTCATGGTCGGCCATATTATTATGAGACACATTTAAATCCAACAAGTTGTCCCCTTGACCTACACCTAAATTATTCACATTTGACCATAGAGCAATTCAAGCCACTGCAACTTTCCTGCTACCATGTCAGACTTGGTGACCAAGGATGAAGGATGAGGCAAATATTTTTTCTTTTATCATATCAACCATTTGTTGGTCCAAGAATAGTAAATACATTGAAAATTCCCTATATAAGTCACGGATCATCATCCCTTAGACCCTTCTTTACTGCCCATTACATAGAAACAAACCCATGCCTATGTTTGAGGAAAAATTTAGGGAATAACCCACCCACATAAGCCTCACCATTACCCAAATTATAGCATTGAACAAAGTTCAAAAGATCCCTAGGTATGTGTAGGATCATGATGGGTCAAAAAGTGACAATATGCAAGTGATATGATGGCCCATGTGGCTGGTGACTTCTTTTTTACCCAAAATTGATGAAATGAAAAGGGTTTTTAAAGGAGATTATTAGCTTTCCACCAATGTAAATTATGATTTACTTTGAATTTAATAAATAATTATTGTGTCGTTAGAAAACGTGTATTAACTAAGTTGTAAACTAACACACCGATAAGACATTGTATTGAAGGAAAACTAATTAAAAAGCATAAATGCAAACTCTAACAACTTCTTCAAATTCGTCCCATCATCCTCTATCTCCAATGGATTTGATTAAAGGTGTTGGCTCTCAGTTGTGTGAGTAGCAACTTGTTGAAATGGCAGCTTAGGAGAATGAGATTAATTGAAATGCATGTGCATGATTAAATGATTTAAGCTATGAAATTGAAATGCTATGATGCTAGAATGCTGGTAATATTTAAATGCAACTATAATAACTGCGTATGAAATCTAAGATTCGAGGTGTCTTCTCAACTCATAAGATGGCTATATTTATAGATTTTTGAAGGCAAGAATCCAGTTGGCAAGGATCAATGGTTGAGTTCAGACATGTTAAGATGAACGGTGAGAGATCGAGAAGTTGAAAGAAAGATGGAAGATTTAAGAAAAAGATGGAAGATGTTTCAATAAATTAAATAAATAATATTTAATTATGTGTGAGAGATGATAAAAAGTGCTTTAATTAAATATATAAAATACTTAATTAGATATGAGAAGAAGAAAGTTTCTAATTAAATATTTTTAGAATATTTAATTATGGAGAAAAGAAAGTTTTTAATTAAATATTGGAAATATTTAATTAAGTGGAAAAGAATAGAGAATTTAGAAAGAAAGCGTTTTAATTAAATATTGGAAATATTTAATTTATGGAGAAAATGAGAATATTATTTAAATTTAGAATTTAAATTTGTGATAATTAATATAAATAAATTGTGAAATCTATTTAATTAATTAAGAGGAAGATAACAATAATTAAATACACTTATTTATTTAATTAAACTAGAAGAATTGGAAAAATGAACAATATAAATAAATAATTAAATTTATTTATATGTAGATGACTTAAGAATATTAATTAAATAATTCATATTTAATTAATTACCAAGTTTGATTAACTGTGAACATTTTTAGATGTGTACATTTTGCCCCTCTTTGAAATGATGTGTTTTACGCATTGCTTCAAAGAATTTTGCCCCAGAATTATAGGAATTGCCTAATGATATATGCCCCCTCGAGAGATAAATCGCATGATGAAAGAATCAAAATGATTTTTGGAGGAAAATTAGTGATTTAGCTCTCGAAATAGTGCTCTGTTTTGCAAAAATTTGAATATTTTCACACTTTTACCCCCTTAAAAGGTGAAAAAGGTGAAAAGTCATTGTCATTTGCACAGTAACCTTTAGTAATTTTCAGAGCTCTAAGAGGTGAAAACAAGATGCCGATCCATTATGAGCACCACAGATTCGAGCAACCCGCCGGTATCAGAGACCAGTTGTGTACGGACCTCCGGTAAGTCGACCTGATCCTCTTTGTAAAATTTTTTGATGATTTTTCGCATTTTTTGGATTTTTTAAATTTTTCATGTCTCAGTTTCGCGCATACGAGCCATAGTATCATGCATAGGGTAGATAAAGTCGGGCATCCAGAGTAGCGCATAGGTGTTATACAGTCGCACATCCAGAGTAGCGCATAGGTTACCTGTAATAGCGCTTATAGGGATGTTGCCCGCGTAGGATGTTAGATTGGCGCTTAGGATAAATAGCGCATAGGATGACTGTTTTGGTGCATCTAGTTGATAGAATCGTGCATAGGTGAAATAGCACATAGAAGGTGTGTTTTAGCACATAGAGTAGATAGAGTTGCACATTGACGGAGTTCCGCATGGTAGCTCTATTTTAGCGCATCCATGGTTTAAAGTTGTGCACACATAGTTTAGCGCATTGATGGCCTGTTTTGGCGCATCCATGGATTTTTTTTGAATTTGAAATTTTGGAAGGAACATTGATAAGTGTTTGATGATTGTTGCTAGATTAGACAACTAATTGTATGATTTTAAATAACATTAGGAATAGATTAGCGTGTTTTGATAAATTTTCCTTCATGCTTGAAGAACAAATAGGTCTAATAAATTTTCTTCCATGCGATATGAAAAACAAATAGTAATGATAGATTTTCTTTCTTGATTGAAAGTAAAATAGATAGATATTGTGTCATGTTGACTGTTAAATTTGTTTCCATGCGATATGAAAAATAAATAGTAGAAATGATAGATAGATTTTTCTTTCTTGCAATATGAAAAATAAATAGGTGTTGATTTGATTGAGCTAATTGATTTTACATTTGATGTACTAATTTGAGTAGAGATTGCTTGCTAATTGATTTGTATGATTGCTTGATGATGTTATAAAGGAGGAATTTAACCTCCTCCAGATTAGAGAGAGATTCCCTCAGACATGGGAGATGATTCCCTAACTGTCACAGGACGATTTAGGGGTGATAGACCAGTGTGGTTTGAGTTCTTTGTTGAGGATCCCATAGTATCAGGTCAACAGGGCACTGTTGACTGCATTGGCTAAGAGATGGCATAGTGAGCATAACACTTTTCATCTACTGACATGAGAGATTATGGTGATGCCAGAGGACGTGTACAAAATTCTAGGTATTTCGGTAGTTGGGGAGCTTGTGATCTACGATCAGAAGGATATTGGAGGGACCGATGCTTTGAGATGAGTCTTCTAGGATCCTCATGTCTTTGGATATGAGCTTCCCTAGAAGGAGATGGTGGAGAGATATGCCCTGCTGCCATCAGTTTTAACAGGTATGATTGTTGGTCCTTTGTCCTAATCGTAGGGTAAAGGGACTATCAGTTGGTTGGGGTAGGATTTTGGAGGATATGCTTCTCCATGGGACCAGATATGCATGGGGATCATGTATGCTTGCCCATCTGTACCACGATCTTCATCAGGTCATGTACACAGATGGGAAGAGTCTCTCTCGTGGAGTTACTCTTCTGCAGATATTTGCATGGGAGCATTTTGCCATTACACGTCCCATTGTTTGGAGGGATCGTTCCCTTGGGTTCCCATATGTCTATGCATACATAGGGCCTCTTGTCTAGCCGAGGCTGGGTAAGTTGGAGTATTGGTGATGCATTCTAGATGATCTAGGTAAAGTTATCTGGAGACCGTATGTATATTGTGATCCCTAGGAGATAGATGATTTAGAGTTGCCCTACTGTACGAGATCCAGATATTTGATTAGACGCACCCCATACATTATTGAGCGGTTTTTGGTGATGAGAGTCTTGAAGCAGCTGGGGTTAGTATAGATGATGCCATAGGGTGTGACACATTATGCTAGGTGCCATGAGGATATACCAGAGTGGGGTCCTATTGTGACCATTGAGGCAGCCCGAGCAGAGTATTTGGAGTTGTAGCCAACACAGTGGGATATACATCCCGAGGTTACAGATGTAGGGATGACAGATGAGTATGCTGCATATTTTTACACACATCCCTTCCTCAGGTTTACTAGTCTGAAGGAGCCTGCCCCATTGATGGGAGGTCCAGTTATATAGCAAGGACGAGGGCAGGTATAGGCACATGCAGCAGTAGGGCAGCCACAGGGAGAGGCTTAGGCAGGGGCAGAGGATGTAGCTACGATGGATATTGATGAGAATGACTCTGGTAGCCAGGATGACAATAGTGATGATAGTGGGGATGACGGAGGTGGTGGGGGTGGAGGACAGAGATATTTCTTTGATGTTCCCTTCAAGACAAGGCCACAAACCTCGAGAGTGGTGGACCAGCTGAGTACTTCGGCTCCGTGGATCATTATCAAGGCTCCCTCACAGGGACAGATTGATGCATTACAGGAAAAGGTTCAGACTCTGCAGAGTCAATTGACACAGGCTCAGGGGATGATCAGCCAGCTACAGGCATAGGTTGCATAGCCACCACCTCTTGACCCATAGGTAGTGTAGCTTATGGCCGAGAGGGATAGCTTCCGGGAGAAATGTGTATAGGACGAGGGGGTAGCCAAGAGACTTCTGAAATCAGTAGAGAGCACCTCTATTGGAGAGGTTGTTGCTGAGGGACTAGAGACTGCTCAAGAGGCCAAGTATTATAGGATGAGGTATTTCGAGGTAGTACCACCTGAGAGGAGGATTGCTTTCACATAGTCGGGTACTCAGTCTTGGATCCATTCATGCAGTCACTCAAGGAGTGCTACCAAGAGTGTGGGTTAGCCAGTCAGATGAGAGGTCAAAGCTTCTAGGAACAAAGATCCATTGAGACCCACTACCTCAAGAGGCAGTAGCAGTCATGTTTCACAAATAGATGGCCCTCAGTGATGAGCATTTTGACATGTTTATTTCATTGTATTTGATATATCTTTTTGAAACATTTGATATCCTTGTATTTCCGGACATTTATTTTGATGAGATTTATGAGATGCAATAGTGATTCGATTATGCATGTGTTATGGATGATTTATGCTCATGTTATGGATGCATTTTTATTTCTATATGCTATGTTGTGTATGATTTTTGCGATGTATGATGATGCAAATGATGACGTTAATGATTTTCTTTCATTTTATGTATGCTAATGCAAGATGTGTTGAAATGATTCTAGTATGATGATGTATGATGCAATTTAAAATAATGTTCTTTTATGATGTATGTAATGAATGCAAGATGCAAGATGTGATGGTGAATGCTTTTAATGATATGAAAATGATATGTCGTAATGATGAATTATTTAAATGGAATATTATGATGAAATGAGATAAATGGATAAATGATATGATTATGAAGATGTAATATTTAATGATGTAATATGCACATGACATGGATAATGATGATAATGATGATAATGATGTAATGGAAATGAACATGATAACCTAAATGATGATGTGAAATGGATGATATGGATGCAATTTTATTATCAATGTAGATGATGTGAATCAAAATACAAATGTAAATGTTTAATGTTTATGATGAATGACTTATATACATGATATGAATATGATGAACTAATAATGAAATGATGATGCAAAAAAAGTAAATTCAAGAATGATGATAAAATGAATGATGGTGAAATGATGTGAATGAAAATGGAATGAGATGCAATAAATGTCCAGGTGTACTCAATTGTTGTTTTGAAAAGATATACTAGAATTTGGCCAACCCTCAAAAATCTATTGAAACAGCCCCAAAAAAATGTAAATGAGTTATGCAGTCCTAAAATGCAGTAATGAATTATTCTCCTTGTTGCCATTTCATGTTGTGCTTGGTTTTCATCATTGAGCCTTTTGATATGTTGAAAGTTAGTACAAGCATCAAAGGGTATGTTAGCAACAATGATGACCTGAGTACTGCTTTCATGATGTTTGATATAAAAAATTAATACAAGCATCGAGGTATAATTGAACCAAGATGACCTGAGTATTGTTTGCATAAACAGACAAAGGTTAACCATTTTCCTATGCAAAATCCGAAAGATCATCAATGATACATTGTAGAGCATGCCCCACAAAAAATTTGCAAAATACTAATGATTAGCTTACAGACAACAAGCAAAGAAAAATAATACTTCTTCCTTGTGATTCTAGTTCAGTACACCATTGAATCACTCCAAAGACATGATGTCATCAAATATCAAAACAACAATTGCAACATTGCTTTAAGTTTATCATTCATTTTATTTAGATTACGATCATCCAATTTGTTCATTTGTCGAAATAGTCATGCAACCTCATTGTAATTGGACAACTTTGTTGTTTCCTGATACTTGATTCTAGACACATGTTGTCGTTTGCTCAAAAAGCTCCAAGAAGCGAATTGCCCCTAGTGATCTTGTACTTCAACTCTTGCTAGACACCACTACTGCTAAGGATAATCCTAATTCATCAATCCATGATGAGGTCCTTTTCATTTCAAGGAGATGATGCGATGTAAACTGTGATGGTGAGGCATGTGTGTGATGCCGATGAAAAGCCGGATACACAAGATGAATCCCAATAGATGAGAGAGCCAAATAAAATCACAAACAATGCCTATTTTCCAGGTTTTCACCATTTGTTTTTACTACACTTTTTCCTAATTTTATGATTTTTTATTTTTTTCTTATTACCAAGATGCCTATTTGCCAGGTTTTCATCAAGGCAACGATTTTTTTCTTTCTTTTTCTGATTTTTTTGTATTTTTGCTCTTTTTGATTTGTTTGTATTTTATGCTCTTTTTTATTTTTTTGTATTTTTTTTTAGGACCTTTTATGTTGTTTTTGATATTTTCTCAGGACTTTTTATATTGTTTTTGATATTTTCTCAGGACTTTTTAAATTGTTTTTGATATTTTCTCAGGCATAAAACTTCTTCAGATGAATGTTGTTGGTTAGATCTTCAAACAGGTCCCCTTCTGCAGTTGATAATTGATATTCCCCTGATTCGTATGCTACAATGATAATGAAAGGGCCCAAGCAATTAGGTTCAAACTTGCTTTTTTTTTCCCGATCATGTTGATTACGGGGATTTTATTTGAGAACCAAGTCACCCACTTGAAAATTTTGTGGTTTGAATCTATGATTGTAGCTGTGGGACATAACTTGTTAATATCCCTTCAAATGATTAACTACAGTTTGACGCCGTTCATCAAGCAATTCCAACTCTTGCAACCTTGATACTCTATAGTCTTCATCATTGATTAACCCCTTGAGTGATACTTGAAGTGAGGGAATCTCAAATTCTAGTGGTAGAATAGCTTATGCTCCATAGACCAAAGCATAAGGAGTAGCTCCTATTTGTGTGTGAATACTTGTTTTGTATGCCCATAATGCTAGATTTAATTGGACATGCCAATCACGTCCTACTTCATTCACTATTTTCTTCAAAATCTTTAGAATTGTTTTGTTTGAAGCTTCAGCTTGACCATTCCCTTGTGGATAGTAAGGTGTAGAGAACCTGTGTTGGATGTGAAATCTTTCACATAGCTCATCAACATCCTGATTTATAAAGGGTCTTCCATTGTGTGTGATAGTGGAGTTGGGAATACCATATCGGCAGATGATATAGTTCAAAATGAATGAAGAGATTTTTTTTCTAGTAACCATTGTGAGAGGAACAACTTCAATCCATTTAGTGAAATACTCAGTGGCTATAATGATGAATTTATGTCCATTTGAAGATGATGGGTGTATCTTACCAACCAAGTCCAATCCCCACTGAGCGAAAGGCCATGTTGTGGTGAAAGGTTGTAATTCCTCAGCAGGAGCGTGAATGAGATTCCCATGAATTTGAAATTTTGCACATTTCTTCACAAAGATGAATGATTCTTTCTCCATGGTTGGCCAGTAACAACCCAATTGAACAAGTTGATTTGCTAAGGTTAGCTGACTTGAGTGTGTCCCACAAATTCCACCATGTACCTCTTGTAAGGCCTTTTCAGATTTATCGTGTTTGAGACATCTAAGGAGAGTACCATCCAGACCACGCCAATATAAGATGTTGGCAATTAAGGTGTAACAGGATGATTGGCAGATGAAATTTCTTTTCTGATTCCTAGATAAGTCTAAGGGTAAAATAGTATCCTTTAGGTAAGTGGAAATTTGGCCATATAAGGGAGAATCAGAACTGGTTAAGTGGCAAATGACTTGAGCTTCAGGATTTTCATGGGCCGGATAAAGAATTGTTCCACTAGGAAATCGTACCGTGCTTAATTTTCTGTCAACTGGAGTAGAGAGGCGATTGTATCCATAGCATCCGCTTCTTTATTATCAATACGTGGAATCTGTGTGAACTTGATATTAATAAAGTATTTCTTAAGATCATCCACCATTCTTTTGTAAGGTATTAACTTGTCATCTTTAGTGTGATATTTGTCATTGATTTGATTTATAACAAGTTGTGAATCACCAAAAACGTGAAGTTCTGTGATTTTCCAGTCTACTACAATTCTAATGCCAATTACTAATGCCTCATATTCAGCTATATTGCTTGTGCAAGGAAACATAAGCCGATAAGATTTTGGAATTGTATGTCCTTAAGGTGTAATAAAAATAATCCCGACTCCTGAACCATGTTGAGTGTAAGAACCATCAAAGTAGAGTGCCCATGATTGCTGGATAACTGTTGTGAATACATTGGCATCAAGAAAATCAATGTGTATTGAGTGTTCTGTTGATAGTGGTGCTTCCGCTAATTGATCTACAATTACCTGTCCCTTTATAGCTTTGCGATCCACATAGTGAATATCAAATTCGCTCAAGATCATGACCCATTTAGCCAACCTACCAGTTAAGGTTGCCTTACTTAGAAGATATTTAAGTGGGTCAATCTTAGCCACAAGCTTTATTGTATGAGTTAGCATGTAGTGTCATAACTTTTGAGAAGTGAAGACCACTGCTAAGAAATATTTTTCAATGAATGTATAGTTTAGCTCATGACTTGTTAAGGTTCAATTGATGTAATAAATCACTCGCTCTTTTCCTAAGTTGTCTTCCTATGCCAATAATGCTCCTAAAGACACTTCCATGGTAGAAATATACAATATGAGAGGTGCACCTTGCACTGGTGGAATCAATACCGGTGGATTCATGAGATACTTCTTTATCTGATCAAATGTTGCTTCACATTTGTGCTCCCACTTAAATGGAACATTCTTGTGTAAGAGATGTGTAAATGGTAAAATTTTATCTGCCAGTTGAGCAATGAATCTTCGAATGGATTGTAACCGTCCCTGCAAAGAGTGTAGTTGACTAATGTTTCTTGGTGGTGGCATATCAAGAATTGCTTGTACCTTAGCTATATCCACTTTAATTCCCTTTTATAATACAATGTAACCTAACAACTTTCCAAATTTCACTCCAAAGACACATTTCTTTGGATTAAGTCTCACTTTGAATTGTTCCATTCTTTTGAAAAATTTAGACAAGATATCTATGTGTCCTTCTCTGGTGTTTGACTTGGCAAGGAGGTCATCGACATAATCTTCCATGAGTTTATGCATCATATCATGACAAATCATTGTCATTGCTCATTACATTCCAGCAATAGGTACCCCAAGGACATGTGAACATTGTTTTATCCTAATCTTCTGGTGCAATCTTTATCTGGTTGTATCCTAAAAATCCATCCATTAATGAGTACATTGCATGTCCAGTAGTCAAATCAACAATCATATCTATGTTTGTCAAGGGGAAGTCATCTTTGGGACATGCCTTGTTCAAATCCCTGAAATCTGTACAAATTCTAATCCTTCCGTCTGGCTTTGAAACAGGTACAATATTGGAGATCCATTCTGCATAGTCCATGGACCGAGTGAGTCTGACATCTAGAAGCTTTTTTAATTCCTCTTTAACCAATAATGCAACATGTGGATGCATTTTTCTGAGTTTCTATTTTACAAGTTTTTCCCCCGATGTAATAGATAAATGATGCATGATGAGATCTGGGTCCAATCCAGGCATATCTGCGTAGGACCATGCAAAACTGATTTGATTGTCTTTGAGAAATTCTGTGAATCCAGGTACTTCCTCTTTTGTTAGAGATGCGGCCAATTGCAAGACTTTGGGCTTTTCTGTAGTACCTATATTGAGTGCCTCTGTTGGTTCAATTAGAATAAATGACCTTTCCTGATAATGCTCCGGAAGAGTGTCAAGTTTCCCATCCTTTGGCACTGTTGAAAGGTTTTCACCATTGGATACGCCTTTTATTTTTTTCTTTTCTTGATCTAATATTGCCTTTGTTAGGTTTTCACCATTAGATCTTTTTTTTATATTATTTATTTCACAGCTGAGAAACTTGGCACTTTCCTATCAAAAACTATGATCTTGCAATTCCCTAGTGGAACTTGTTTCCAGTTGGGATGAACAAAGGAAATTTATGATGGTTTCGTCATTAGGAAAAGTTAGGACATCAATGGGTGTGATTTGTTCCCAATCAATAAGTTCAGGATGGACCAAAGAAAATGGATCATTAGGATGAGTAAGGCCATTGGCCATTAGGGTCATGATATTATTGTTAACGTCATCATAAGGAATGCCTAGGATGGTATCCTCCTGTGAATGATCTATCTCACTCTGAATCGAATCGGTTTCACTTGAGTCATGACCACTTTGTAGAACGCAGTCAAGCGAAGGCCTTGAGCTTTCCCCTTGTAAGACTGCAGGTGTGAATTTGTGTATGACATCCACCCTTTTCTCTGAGATGCAAGTATCATCAAAGAATTTGTCCTATTCATATTCATTAGAGTCAGTGTCAGGATTGTTTGCTTGAATTCTCAAAATTTTCTCAGTTAACTCCTCTTTAGATATTCTTTGTAGTACTTCTTCCTTTGTATCTTCACCATATCCTAACCCGGTTTTATCATTTGGGTGCATTGTTTTTAGTTGGACAGGTTCAAAAATACCTTCTTTCCTTTTTCCTATAGGGCCATTTCCTTCATAACCCATTTATTGCATGATAGTATAACCTTTTCCATATTGTTCTATGGGAAACTGGACGTGTTGCACTAATTCTTCTTCATCTTTGTAGAGCCAATCAAGGATAGCTATATCTTCCATTTCAATTTCTTTGATAAACACTCCATTAAACTTGGTGATGGGAACCGAAGCTGAGGCTAAAGCTGTTGTAGCCTGCTGTATGGATGTTGAAGGTTGACCATGGGATCTTGGAGATATGGGTAATTTAGAGAGAGATAAAGAATATTCTCCCATTCCATTATCTTTCAATTTTAGCTTGGTGCCAAAATTACTTATCATTTCATTAGCTTGTTCATTGTACTTGGAGGCAGAGATGGCCAAGGCCTCTCTATTGTATGGGATGAGTGTGTCTCGAGTTGCCCTTAGGTTAGAGCAAGTTTGACTGCTAATGTGATCAACAGGTATTGTTACTTCTTGTCCATAATATGGAAACTTCAAGCATTGATGATAAGTGGATGGAACAACTTGCATGTCATGGATCCACAGATGACCCAAGAGTATGTTATAAGTTAGATCCCGATCTAGAACCTGACAAAAGGTATTCTTCACAATAGGTCCCACTCTGATTGGTAGCATGATGAGGCCTTTGGAAGTCCTTTCCTCATCATCATATGCCTTGACTGTAATCTTCCTTCGTAAATCTATGGATTCCAATGAATATCCCAAAGCTAGGACCAATTTCAAAGTACAAATGTTTAGTCCGTCTCCCCCATCTATTAGGACACATCTAATGCGGGCTTTGAGAACCATGACCTCTAAGTAGAGTGATGAATTATGTGGATGGGTTATGGAAGAGTCATCTTTTTTAGTAAAGGATAAACATGTAGATGAGGACAAGTGTACCACCATGGCTTGAAATTTATTGATATCTAGATCAGGGGATACAATTGTATCAACAAGGGCCTTTTCTAGAATGTCCTTATGTGTAGGTGATAACTTTAAAAGTTCAAAGATAGAAATTTGGGCTGATGTTTTTCATAGTTGATCAACCAAATTGTATTGACTTGGAGGGGGAATTTCTGCTTTATATGAGCTTCCTTTGACAATGATTTTGGTTTGTCCCCTTGTCGTAGCATTGACCTCTCGATATTCTTGTTTACCTTTGATTCAGATAGCATTGATGTGCTGGTCATCAGCATAAATATGATTGATAATGATGTCATGGAAATAATTAACATTCTTTCCCTTGTCACCCGAAGATTCTCCCTTTTGATAATTAGTGAGAGGATCCTTGAATACTTGATGGTCATTATTGACATTATGTCCCTCAACTGTGATGGTATGGTTATCAATCAAATCCTGAACAATATTCTTTAACCCTTGGCAATTGTTTATCTTATGACCTTTGCACCTATTGGCACTCTCAAATTTTACAAATTTGAGGTGCCCATTTTGAGAAATTTGCCTTTGCACTTTCAAAAGTGCACTTGAGGGGTCAGTTTGAATGACCCACTTTGGAGAATCAAAACTTGAGGCATGTTGTTTTCCAAGAAAAACCCATTTGTAGACGTATTTGATTGACATATGTGAACGTGTGTGTCAATTTTCAGCTTCCTACGATAGGTTCTGTCAGGGTTTTGAAAAGTGAAGTTGGAAGGTCTTTTGCACTGTTCTGCTATTTGCAGATTTGTCAGTTTGGAAAACAGCCTACTGTTTGAGCTTGGATTTCACAACCAATTGACTGTTATGTCAAAATGAATGTTGTTCTGTGTTCTCCATACCTAAATGATCTCGGGTGTCAGTTTTTAGAGCCTAATGATTTGATTTTCTATTTTTAGCAAATCGAAACCAAATGCAGTTTGCTCAGTTTCACATCTGCATTCCTGACAACCTTTCTGAGATGCTAACTTCAACCGTCAATATATTTTAATTAGTGATGTTTCATGTATATTCCTTTTTGCACATGTGCTCAAGGTACTTAAATGAACTCATGTGTCTAATGGTAGCTCACCAGGAGTTGATTTATTATTTTTACAAATTGGTAGTGGAGTGAGTTTTAATTGTTTCAGAATAGTTGTTGTTTCAGAAAAGTTTAGTTGAGCAACTTTGTCGATTAATATCTTTCACCTCGTGATTGATTTCTCTAATTTGTTTATTGCACTACATTTTTGGGTCATATGTCTACATGTCTGCTCAGCTTCAAGGTCTCAAGATGAGTTTGGATGGGTTAATTAATTATTTTCTGATCGCGACAGGGCCAGAAATGGTGTTCCAAAAATTTTCAAGTTTTACATATCTAGGGACAACCCATTTCTTGTTTTGGTTTGAAACATCTCTTGATCTATTTTCATTAAAAAAGGAGGTCATATGATGCATTATTTGAATGCACTTTAGTTGCGGCAAAGGCATTGCAAAGGCTAGTTTACAAAGGAGATACTTGAAATATTTTGGCGATGTGAATTTTGAGGAAATGGGTTTTCTCTAAATAAATTAGAAAGTCCCTATGCAAATTTTTGCGGCTCTAGGTGTCCCAATTTGTCCGCAATAAATTTTCCCTATTTGGGCCGTAGTCGAAATTAAAATTTGCATTTTTTCCTAATGTCCAAATTGCACATAGATATTTTAAATATTACAAAAGGAAATGTGCACGGGAATAAACAAGAATTAGGGCAAGCTCAATATATTCAATGTTTTATGAAGTTCAATTTTATAAAATTAATTTTCCTGTGCATGGCAATGCTTCTTGCAAGCCTCTCCACAATTAAAATAAGTTTTTGCAGAAGCTTGTCAGGTGTGCGAGGAGAATGCTGGGAGGATGATGGTGACCTATAATTTCCATTGTAATGAAGATTGAGTTGTTTTCTTCTCCATCAAGATTCTTTTGAGTGGGCAGATTCAATAAGTATTGTTGCAGGAGGTTCTCACGTTTTTGAGTTACCAGACATTTTTTGGAGGTCCATGTGAGCTAAAATTTGTTGTTTAATGCTTTAAATTCATCCCCTAACCATTCCTAATGCTTGGATGGAGATTTTAAGAATGTTTGAGATGATTTTCGGCTGCCTGCAACCATTTAAACACCCTTGCATTATCAAAAAATGACTCACTGTATCACCATTTTTTAGCATCTTGTATTGCAAGGAATGTACCAAAATTGTTAGAGGAGGACACCATCACTTGTCACCTAAAATGGATTTGTGAAATGGCCGCCATGAATCACGGTGAAATAATTAGAGCGCAAATGAATGAGTTGCAACAGGAGTGAGAAAATGAATTAGGGCAACAAAAGAATAAAGGCTGAAGCAAATCTAATGGTGGAGATCAAAGGGCCAATGTAGCATCATCTAAACCGTTGCCCACCAAATCACAATTGGGAGGTGCTCACAGGTTATTGATTGTGGGATGGTGGGGAGATGGGAAGAGGATTAAATAAAGTATCATAAATTTAATGTTTTGGCTAAAGTTTTATCAAATGAGATATAAATGCAGGGTGGGTCCCGAGTAATTTCAAATGGTGTGGGGAGATGGAAGGAAGCAAATAAAACAAAAAATTAAATTTTTCCCCAAGGTTCGGTCAAATAATTCTAAATGAAGGAGCTCGATGATGTCCAGCTCAATTCCAACCGTTGCCCGCCATATCGTGATCCGGAGTTGCTCACGAGATGTTGATTGCGGAATGGCGGGGAGATGGGGAGAGAAATAAAAGAAAACATTTAGAAATTTTTTATAAAATTAAAGTTTTCGCTAAAGCTTTATCATGAAATATTAAATTGGGGGTGGGACCCATTTCTTATTTTCTCTCGGGTGTGAAGTTTAAAAATTTAGGGGAAATGAGGAAAGCTGAATTAAAATCCAACAATGGAGATTGGGAAGTCACGTGTAGCAAAATCCGGACTGTTGCCCACCATATCGCAATCAAGAATTGCTAGAGGATTATGGATTGCGATGGTGCAGGGAGATGGAGAGAAGAAATTAAAACATTTAACCTATAGTCTGGCCAAATATTTTAAATATGGTGGGCCACCAAGAATATTAAGGAGGGTAATAAAATGTGCCAAGTGAATTTTTTAATAGGAGTGGACATTTACTTGTGGGGGTAAATTTTTAAAAGATATTTTACATGGAGGGCTTAATGTGGGGAATTTTTAAAATGGCCCGACAATGTTTTATTTTAGTAAATTTTTAAATGGAGGTTGGGGCCTGTTTTAAAAAATCAAGTGAAACATTTTACTATGCTGGGGTAAAATATTTTATTCAAGTGAAATATAAATGCCTTATGCTCCTGGGTAAAGTGTCTAAAATACTTTGCATTGAAGTAAAATGAAATATTTTACTTACTGATGGTAAGTAAAATAAAAACAGCAGTGAGTAAATACACAGAGGTAAAATGCAGCAAAGGGAAAAAACAAAGGAAAGTGATTTTTTCACGGGAATGGAGTTTTTCTTTCAGCTACAGAATCTGTTTATTGCAATGAGTGGAGTGGGCACATGGCATTCTTTTGTTAAAGAATGAATTCGGGCACATGTTTTTTTTGAAACAGAATCAAGTTTGTTACAGGGAAATGGAGAAGATATTTGGCAGATCACTGTTCAACGGTGGAGATGTTTCCAGATGGTTGTTCATGTTCGGATTTAGGGTTTCTTCTGGAATCTTTTCTCCTCTACTTATTCTTTCTTCTTCTAAAGTGGGCAAGCTAGCAAGTTAGGTTAGCAAGTAAGCTAGTCGAAATTCTGGTGTGGAGCTGCATAAAAATTGTAAAATCTGTAGTTATAGAGGCAATGCAAATGGGTTTGGTGTCATTTTGTTGTAGGATTTGAGTTTATTGGGATTTAGTGTTTCATAACAGTGTTGGCATTTGAGTTAAAATAAAAAATCCAGGCTCATGTCTCTCCTATGTGCAAATGTATTCGAATTTTGAATGAAATAATCAAGGGTTATTTTGTTCTTCTCACTATTGTGGTGTGTGCAATTCTGATTTTAGCTTTGATTCAAAGAATTAATTAAACTACTTAAATGAGATTGCAGATTGATATGTTCTTTACAAAGATTGGGTAAGAAGTATTGAGTAGAGGTACAAATTGGTGATACTATAAGGCAGTATGATCAGAGATATTACATGCTATGTGTTGAAATCTGCTATGAACCATTAGGCGTTGGTGAATTTGACTCCCCCAATGGATATGGCACTGGTCTGATTTGCATCTGTTCTTTATGATGCATTGTTTTGTTTGTCTTCATCTGGGGCTTGCTACCACAAATTTTAAACATAATGATTATCCTTCACCATCTCACACTCCAAGTGGTTGATATTACTAATGAATAGCCAATTCATTTCAGTCTTATCCCATTCTATTGAGCTATTAAGTGAGATTATTTGTTTGAAGTTAATGATTGTTTATGATTTTTGTTGCAGAAGTTGTAAACTCATTACAGGGATCACCCTCCCAGGTCTTGTAGAGCCCAAAGTGTAGGAGGTTATTGCAAAAATAAATCCTTGTCAGTTGGTTTAGGTCCTCCGAGCTGCCCTTGATTGGAATTGGCAATTCCATAGGTAGATTAGGAGACAAACCTAGTTTACAAGAAAAAACACCAAAAACACCTATGATAATCACAAAAGTGTGAGGCATTCCACGATGGTGGTTTAACTCAAGGCTCATAGTCTCTTTGTGGTGGCAATGTAATAACATTTTGATTCAGTAGCTCTTTGAGAATGGATTTCAAAGATTGGCCCGAGGGAGTGAAACTCCATCGATTTGAAAAGTATGAAGATCTGGGAATATTTGAATTTTGGTTATTGCCAAAATTATTTCCATGATTATTAGTTGTGTTCCCTTGATTGGAAACATTGCCTTGGGTACTATAATTTCTAGTATTATTGCTACATTGAACACCTAATACATTAAAGACGGTAGGCTTCGCATTAACGTTGTTAGCATCTACTACCCCATCATTCACAACATTTTTATTTCGAGTCCAAAATCGTGACTTGTCATTGTTGTTATTATGGTTGTTGTTGTTGTTGTATGAATTTGAAATTTATTTATCAATTTTCAGAACTCCACGTTTGATCAGAGCACCTTCAATAGTAATCGCGTTTTCAATCAATCTTTCAAATGATTGAGGAAAGTGAAGGTTTAGTTTGTAACTCATTTCTTGATTGAGACTATCGATGAAGATCTCCATCTTTTCTATTGCAAGAACAAGGCGAGAGTATCTAGCAAACACCCTTCTCCACCTTTGCAAAAATGTAGTGAAAGATTCCCCTACTTTTTGTTTCACCTTACAAAGATCAAGCATGGTTATTGGGTGTTGGATGTTGTAAGAGTATTGTGATATAAACTTGTTTATTAACTCCTCAAAGGTTTTGATGGGGGGAGTGATCTTTGAAAGCCACTCCATGGATTGTCCACCCAAACTTCATGGAAACAATCACATTAAGTAGGTATCGTCATGAGCGAATTCTAAGCTCATATTTCGGAAATCCCTCACATGTTCAATGGGGTCAATTTTCCCATTATAGCTATCAAATTTAGGGATTTTGCAATGTTTTGGAAAAGGAATCATTCGTAGACTCCTATCAAAAGGATAAGGACATATGTCATCCAAAACATACTTCTTTGTGGTACCCCCTTGCATTTCTTTTATTTTCCCTTGTAATTCCTGATCTATTGAGTAAGGGTGCTAAAACAGTTAGGAGGAGTTTCAGGATTTTTTTTAATCCCTTTTTTATCAAAATCAGAGGGTAGCTTAGCTCCTTGATTAGCTAATGAAAGGAAATGTCTTTCCTTGTTTCATTCTAAAATCTTTTCCATAAGAGTATGGAATAGAGGATCTTTCTCTACTTCTTGGATCTTTTCTTCCGTTACTTCTTCAGTATTTGAGTTATGACAAGGGATTTCTTCCCTCTCACTATTATCACCCATTTTGCTTACTGCACTTTCATCTTTTTCTATGTGCTTTTGAGATCTCGTGACAACAGGCATAAGCTTTACTCCAATTCTACTATTCTTGATCAAAATAATGAAACAGTGCAATGTTGATGGATATGAAAGTCAAGATAGAATGAAGATTCTATGACTTTAAAATATTTTTAATCTTTAGTTCATGATTCCCTGATTGAAAGGATGAAAATCCTGTTTGTGGGAATTAAACCAAAGATCAAAAATAAAGATGAGTTTTCACTTTGTGAGGCTTGATCGTAGCTTTGTAAAAATATGGATTTGATGAATGCCTAATGTGTTTGAGTTCTCTATTGTAGAATTTGATTGGGATGAGTAGCATATGTAATTGCAGGTTGGGGAATATAAGAAGAATGAATATGCTGACTGTGGTTGTACCTTTGAGAAAGGGCTCTTCTTTGAAAGAAGGCTCGTGAGTATAAAGGTTCTACAACATCATTGTCAATGAAACCTCTAATGTAGTCATTATATCGATGAATAAAGGTCCTATGTTCAAGCAAGACCTTTTGACTTTGGTATAGAAATTTCCTCTTCTTCAATAACTGTTTATAACCGAGAGGTTTCTTTGGCTTTCTAATCTTCCTTTCTAGAGACTTCTTGGAAAAAGTTGTAGACTTCCAAACTCTGAGCATGGAAATGATTAGACTGATATGACTTGTTTCTGAATGTTGGAAAGTTAGGTTCGGAAAACACATGGGCCAAAATAGGGCCTAAATGTGCCAAAATAGACTATCTATGCACCAAAACAGAGCACAGATGTGTTGAAACAGATCATGGATTCATCGAAACAAAGCATGGATGCGTCAAACCAGAGCATGGATGCGTCGAAACAGAGCACATATATGTTGAAACAGAGCATGGATGCGTCGAAACAAAACATGGATGCACCAAAATAGAGCACAGATGCACAAAAATAGAGCAAAGATGGATTGAAACAGAGCAGTAATGCATCGAAACAGAGCAGCAATGCATCGAAACAGAGCAGAAATGCGTCGAAACAGAGCAACAATGCACCGAAACAGAGTAGCAATGCGCCGAAATAGAGAAGCAATGCGCTAAAACAGACTCGAGATGCGCTAAATTATTCGTTTAGACTTTTGAGACATACATGTTTGGACAATTTGATATTTTTGGATGATCTTAATCTGATTTAAATGTGGAAAACATAGCATAGAGAAGAAGACAGTTTTTTTGTTAATACTAAAATCTAAACAAAGAGTGTATGTTCTTGAGGTTTTCACTGGTTTTGAACAAAATACGTACTTCAGTCAGACTCACTCTTAATTTGTCAAATAGGTCATCATAGTAATCATAGCCCACAGCTTAAAATCACGTCGACTCACACAACCATGTCACCCCCTAGAGGGCGCCCGTGTTTTTGTCTTTTCCAGGTGCATACTCAAGGTGATTGAAATGGATACCGAATCTCCTGAGCAAACAATCCGTGACGACTATATGGTGAGTGTCTTAGGGGTAGATTCTTCCCTCCCCTTGCACTGTGATTAAAATGATGTTTGGATATTGACTCGGTTGGCTTTCTACACTATGGTTCATAGCCAAGGTTTCCATTCGGCACGACAAATAGATAAACTCCCTAAGGAGACCTCCCAACCTTTAGAACAAAGGCTTTGGGGATGATTATTTTTGCACACTACCGTCGAATTGCGGAATTTCTCCGAATTTGCTTTTGATTATAGTGGGTTGGAAAACTTGGCTTTGGTTGTTCCCACTTAGGTCTTTCCCATAGGGTGAGTACTTTTTCCCACTATGGTAGGCCCTCTAAAGGATGTAATAAAGCAAAAAATTGTAGAAAATAAAAAGGTAGTCTGGTATTTTGGTCACCTAGTTAAGGGGAGAGCATAGACCTATTGCCATAGACAAAGCAAACAATGTTCTTTTTAAAACACCAAATGACAATGAACTAAACTAAGCGGAGATATTGCTCCATAATAAGCATGTGGTGACTACTCTAGGATTGATAGATTCCATATTTTAAATTGCTATCCTAAGATTGGTTCATTTTTCCTTAAAAATTGCAATGAAAGAAATTTTGTCCGCGGATGGTGTCGGAACCAAAAAATTTGTTTCACAAACCCCCTGCATGCACTAAAAAAATTTTGTCTGCAGATGACGTTGGAATCAAAACTGATGTTTACAAATCCCCTCTATGTGCTAAGACAAGTCCCCAATGTGCCAAAACAGTTACTGAATGTGCTGAAAGATCAGTACGGGATGCGCCGAAACAGTCCCTGAATGCACCGAAACAGTTCGGGGATGTGCTGAAAAAAAGATCGTATGTGCCGAAGCGCGACTCTAGTCCATTGCCTATAAGAAAAATCTGCAATAAAAAGATTAAAAAGGGGGGATGCCCCACGGTGGGCACCAAAAATGTGTCGTTAGAAAACGTGTATTAACTAAGTTGTAAACTAACACACTGATAAGACATTGTATTGAAGGAAAACTAATTAAAAAGCATAAATGCAAACTCTAACAACTTCTTCAAATTCGTCCCATCGTCCTCTATCTCCAATGGATTTGATTAAAGGTGTTGGCTCTTAGTTGTGTGAGCAACAACTTGTTGAAATGGCAGCTTAGGAGAATGAGATTAATTGAAATGCATGTGCATGATTAAATGATTTAAGCTATGAAATTGAAATGCTATGATGCTAGAATGCTGGTAATATTTAAATGCAACTATAATAACTGCGTATGAAATCTAAGATTCAAGGTGTCTTCTCAACTCATAAGAGGGTTGTATTTATAGATTTTTGAAGGCAAGAATCCAGTTGGCAAGGATCAACGGTTGAGTTCAGACATGTTAAGATGAATGGTGAGAGATCGAGAAGTTGAAAGAAAGATGGAAGATTTAAGAAAAAGATGGAAGATGTTTCAATAAATTAAATAAATAATATTTAATTATGTGTGAGAGATGATAAAAAGAACTTTAATTAAATATATAAAATACTTAATTAAATATGAGAAGAAGAAAGTTTCTAATTAAATATTTTTAGAATATTTAATTATGGAGAAAAGAAAACTTTTAATTAAATATTGGAAATATTTAATTTATGGAGAAAATGAGAATATCATTTAAATTTAGAATTTAAATTTGTGATAATTAATATAAATAAATTGTGAAATCTATTTAATTAATTAAGAGGAAGATAACAATAATTAAATAAACTTATTTATTTAATTAAACTAGAAGAATTGGAAAAATGAACAATATAAATAAATAATTAAATTTATTTATATGTAGATGACTTAAGAATATTAATTAAATAATTCATATTTAATTAATTACTAGGTTTGATTAACCGTGACCATTTTTAGATGTGTACAATTATTATTCATTTTCTATTTGAATTACGGCTAAAGTCCTGATTGATAGGCTGATTGAAAAACATCTATAGCTTTCAAAGGGTATCAGATTTTTTGAATCTGAAACATGTGACACATTCTATGCTTCACATACTATAGGATTAGAAAAAAAAAATTAATTTCATGAAGGTTTGACCAAGTTAAGGTGGTCAAACATAGAAGTTTTTTATATTTTTTAAAAGTTGTAATAAAAAAATGATAATTAATTATTTCTTGGAAAAAAATTACAAAAAATATGCATCACACTGGGACATGAGTCCTCTACTTATATCAAAAATATTATAAAAATATATTATCATTTTACTGTGGTTAGGATGGTTGGATAAACACCTACTTCTTATTTTTTCCCTGAAATTGAAGTACTACTGCATTGAAATTTTAAATTTTCACCAAATAGATTTTTTTTAAATAAAAATAAACCTAGTATTTTAAAAACTACATTCAATTTACAACAGATTCTATTCTTACATACTTTTGAAATAATATAGTTAACTTATTCAATTTTTTATGTCAAGTTGCCTATGATTTTTTTGAATTTTATTGCCACTTAAGAGCTTGTTTTTTCCATGATGATTCTGCACATGCCGCCCTCTCTCCTAAAGCTTCTGGTAACATAGATTCTTTGTAAACTATCTTTGATGACTCATATGACTACAACATATCCATTGCATTTGATAAGAAAATTGATAGCAAATTTGATGGAAATAGTAACCTGGGTGAACATGAGTAGATTATTTCTTCACCAATCACTGAATTAATGTAGTGCACAAGACTTGGGAAAACCATGCGGAACACTAGTGACATCTCTTCATTTGTGACCTACTCCGAGAATGGCAGAAAATTCACTTTAATTTGTATAGGGATTCTAAATTTCTTTGTATTATATTCCATGATCAATTTAAATAACATACAACTATTGCCTTACTCCCCTAGACTGTATGCAAATAGTTTAACCTCTGACTATTCCCAATATACGAACACCCAAATTATACCCAAATTATAATGGTAGGTTTGCAGAGAAGACAATCCCTATAAGTAAGAAAGACTTTAGAAATAAAAATATGAATGCAAACCCATAAACTATTTCAACCCCTTCAAGACAAACCATCCTTTAAAATGAAAAATAATGGTGCACCGAAACACCTCAAAGACAAACCACCCTTTCGTAAGAGAGGGGGACCAACCACTATAAAGCCCTAGGTCATGAAAGGCCAAGAGTAGCATGGCTGCCCTAAATTACCTCAGTTAAAAGGAATGTTAGGATACGTAGGATGAAAGTGATGAGAATTGTGGGTCCTTCGATCACTCTACAAACCTGAGAGTTGGAGGGAGACTAGATGAGTCACTTTGTAAAGTCAACTCTGAGTCTCAGGTAGCTCTCTATCGGAGGATAGAAGCACAGTTTCAGGATGACAATGTGGCACACTGGCATCTCACAGGTGCGTTGGTGTCTGTATGGCTAGAAAACTAGAGAGACAAGGTTTAAGACCTAAGAAAGGACTGCCAGCCTATTTTAGAAGTTTCTAGAATGACATAATAAGATTAAGAAGAGTGGAACATAAAGACAAATGTGATAAAGGAAATAAATTACTGCAAGGGTGACGAAGAAAATTTTGCACAACAACCTTCTCGCCATCTTGCTTCAAGGTCTCTCTACTTGCACATAGAAAATCAGGAAAATGTTGGGGGGTTGTTTAGGGGCCTGCCTTAGTTAGACCCCCATTTTGGTGTTTCAACCTCCATGGACAACCAAGTTTGCAATGATAGAAATAATGATAAATAAGGGAATACAAGCTATGTAAACAAAAGACACTACAAAATAGTATGTCCTTACTCAACCAAAATGATAGAGAAGATAAGAGGATCTTACCACCTCTATACAAAGTGCTCAAGGCTAGTCGAGGAGAAAATGAGAGGAACTCAAGCCTCTATTGCAATGGTGTCTTTCTTGTGCTCACACTATCAAAGTGATGGAATGATAGATTGTTGCTATGAAGTGTGAAGTGATGCTATATAGCTTGAAGTGAGTGCTCAAAAGTGTGGAGAGATTGTGTAGAGATGACCAAAAGATGAAAATGGAAGAATGGAGTGAGAATATGAAGGGAGAAGATGAAAAATGACCATATTTGGGTTAGCTAGCCGAAGAGGAGTATTACACTTCGACTTCCAATAGGAAGTGTAACGTCTCTACAAACTCCAACTGCATGAATCTTCCAAGGACGCAAGTGTGCCACACAGGCATCCTTGATAGAAACGCCTCCACCGACACACAAACAAGGTGCCAAGTGTGATGGGAGCAGTGGGCTTAAGTGGAATTAAGCCCCCGCCTTAGTTTTTCTAAAGTGTAAAGAGGGTAAAGGGTAATTTGCATTAGGAGTGAAAATTCATGCCTATACACCTTTGAAATGTGAAAGAATGGAGTAGAAGACCAAAGACAAGTGAGAAAAAAGCCACAACTGGAACAGTGAAGCTCAAAAATGCCCTATTACACAACCAACCATTTGAAAACCAACTAAGCTTACCCAATACTTGTCGAATGCATACCAAAACAAGGATTTTTAAAGAGCGATTCATGTACTTAACTTACAATACTTCATCATTTATTTGCAAAGCCATTTAATATTTGTACTATGAGCACATGAGAACTTGAAGTTTTTCACACTTGAGCCTATAATTTTTTTTAGCAAATCTACCTAAGTAAAAATTAAATCTCCTTAGCAAAATATCTTTTAACTTATTTCTGCCAAGTGTGACTTCACACAAAACCTTTCTATCACCAATGATTCTATTTGTAATGCATGGAAAATAATTATTGTCTTCCCATGGCAACCATGCTTACAATTTCCAATGTCCTTTCCATAGCGTTAGCATAACTAAAGCATTATGACCTTTGGTACAAGCAGTCATCATAATACAAAGTGACACTTTAAAATCACCTGCAAAAAAACATAAAATTTTAAAATAACCACAAGTGATTCAATGGTAATACTTTTATCCATTTCCTCCAATTACATTTCTTTATTTGGCTTGCTCCTATATGCTTTAAATTCATTATGCAAGGTGTTGTTTTTTAGAGTGAAAACTACCTTTTCCCAATTTGAACTTCACTCCTATATTGCTTTTGATAAATGCTTAAGAAAATAAAAAGAGTGCTCAAACCTTGCAACTTATTTTTTTGCCATGGAAAACTAGCTTACTGTTTACCCTTGCATTGAAACCACCCCTACTGCAATTCAACTTTACTTTTTTCCAATAATATCAAATCGTGTAACAATATAGGATAATCACTAAGATGCATCCCATACAACTTCTCAGGTGATCTTTCTCACACTCTATGTTAGATAAAACATCTACAACATTATTACCTTCCCTATAAACATGTTTGATCTCAAAAGAATCAAATTTAACATTTAACTGCAAAACTTGAGAAAATACATAATTTTCCTATAAAATAAATTAAGATAAATGACAAATGAAAAAAATAATAATAGAGATCTAAAAGTAAGAGAGATTTTTAAATATTTAATACTATTTCCAGTATAAACTATCTTTGTTGAACCGATAATAATGCTAATAGATGAATGATTAAGATTAAATGCAAATAGATGGTTAGAATATAAAATTTGTTTTGATTGAGGAAAAATAGGTTTTGAATGGACCCAAAACAATTAACAAGCAGGTTAGAATATAAAATTTATTATGATTTATTTTAAGGCCATCCTTATGTGAATGATTAAAATTTAATGAAATAATGTAGAAATGAATGGTAGAGATGTAAAATTAGTTTCAATTGTTTATTTATATAATTTATTTATAAATAATGGAGAAAATAGATTATATTTATTTTAAAATAAATAGATTAAATAAAATAATTAACTAATCAATAAGATTTATTTAGTGAAAATAGGTTAATTAATTTAATTTTGGATAAAGAAAAAATATTTAATTGATTAATAATGTGGTGATGACATGATGTTACAAATGGTATTAGAATATAATATTAAAATGTGGTAAAATTTAAGTGTTTACAAGTATTACATTTAATTATTATAAAATTTAATCTTATGATTTATTTATTATTAGTCAAATAGTTTAATTGATTATAATTGGGTAAGTGAATGGAAATGGGGACCAAAAGGGGATCTGAAGTGGCAATTTTTTTGAAATCAATAAAGATTGATCTTAGATGATAAATTGAAGATAGTTACACTCAAAATTTGAAGATGCAACAAGAAAAAGAGTCATAACTACTTTGAATCTGTTGGAAACAAGCTACACTAAGAGGGGGGGTGAATCAGTGTTGTGAAAAAATTAACTTTATTAAGATTTATCTTTAGAGCATTAAAAAAATTCAACCATAATGCATAAACTCGAAGAAAATGAATACAACACCATAACACAAGGATTTTTACATGGAAATCCTATTAGGGGAAAAACCACCATGGATGGCCAATCCACAATTTAATCTGAGTATACTCAAATGAAGTTTACAATATGTGGAATGCACTGGCATTCAAGCACACTACCTAGAGCTCATTGCTCAAAGGGAAGGGTCACTTCCTTACAAAGAAAATCAAGTTAAAACCATCTGACAATTTGAACTAAGAAAAATAACATCTACATATGCCTAATTACAGTTCTGGTTAGGTACAATATTCAATATTTTGTCCTATAAACTGATTCTACACTCCTACTATATTTTTCTCACACTCACAACACAAATTCTTTATGCACAAGTGAAACTACACATTATGGATCTTCTGCTATGCTCTAATTCATAATTTGCATCAACACACACTTCATACTGCCTCCAAAATGATATGGACGATCTTATATATATTTGCAACTTAGAATTCAATTACACTATGTTGGCTCCAATAGAACAAAGGGATATTTGCATTTGTCAGCTCAAATCATGAATAATATGCGATGTGTATCCACAATGGTCAGCCACAACTTGTCTAGGACCCAAAAAAAATGTACAAACACAAAAATACTTAACCAATTACTTTCCATACATCCACAACATGATACATTCATGAAGTCAGTTCTAGTATTGATAAAACAAAGAATTAGTCAATCAGATCTTCTAACTTGCACAAGGATCGATATGATCCAATGTACTTCAATAATAGTAGAGATAATTTACCAAAAAATATTTCTTGAGATGTGCAATGCAAAACAATAATAAAAATTCTTTATACAGATCGATGAACACTGAATTACCAAATGCCCTATTCTTACTTGTCAATCTTCAATCTGTTTGTTGGTATGATCAAATTATGATGTGCATATCTGATCATTGATTAGGGTTTCCATCAATGAAAACACCAAAACATACTAGCAATGTCTTTGTCCAACAATCCCCCCCTTTGTCATTGATGGCAACACTTAGTGAAAAATAACTAAGTGTCAAATCAGTGCCAAGATAAACTGCACTACCATCCCTAAAATTTCAAAAATACAATTCTCCCCCTAAGATGATTATGAATTTTTAATTCCACTATTCTCCCCATTTGACATCAATGGAAAAGGAAGGGATTCACATACCAAAAATGGATCAATCAATCAAAATTGTTACACAAAAATGCTTCTTTGACTTACATAAACTGAAAAATGTCTGCAAAATCTTTCTTTAGCTGGTTTAGATTTGTGTCCCAGACTCTTTTGAGACTCTCCAGGATTGTTATGTGACCACATATTAGGTAGGACTATGTCTTTGTAGATTCCAAGTTGGTGGGATCACCAAATTCCATAGTGTCCTCTCCTTCCTTTAGAGTGCTTGACATTATCTCAATTTTTGGACCAATTATGCCTTTGAGTTCACATGCTCTTGCAACAATTTTATCATTCACATGCTTCAAGATTTTTATTTTTACAAGAAAAGGCATCACTTCACCTTCTATCTTTCCAACACCACCAGTTAGAGGGTCAAATGCTTCAAAAATAGTACTTAACTATTTTTCCAGATCCTTAACCTTTTTCTCATTAGCTTCAATAAATTTTGAAAAAGACAAACATGATTTTGAAATATTTCCACCTCCTAACAAAGCATTATGTACATTCTTCACACATCTTGATAAAACGGTTTTATCTTTAATAATCATTTCTTTCAGTCCACTAAACCTTTTGAAATCAAATTACTTTTGCACTTTTACCATAGCTGATTTCTCAAGTGACTCAAACTGAGTACTAATTGAGATGATAAGATTTTTCAATTCACAGGAGGAAGAACTAGTCAGATCTTTCACATAAGATGGAATTATATTTTTCAATACTCCAGATGCAAGATATAGTAGTTCACTATCTTCAATATGCGACTTCAGTAGCTCTTCTCTAGCTTTTTCTTGAGAAAATGATGCTACTTTCATCTTCTATATTGGACTCAAGGTAGATAGGTCAATAATACCTTCAATTAATTCAGGATCAATTTCTTCACTGCCTCTATAGTGTCTCTTGCTTCAACTAGAATTTCATTTACATCAATTATCTTCTCTTCAATAATTGCTTCCTCAGTTGCAAGTTCTGATTTATCTTCAAGGGTCTTCACTTCCTCAACTGATAAATTTTCAGGTATCTCAACTTCAATAGGAATTTTTTTGTTGTCCATTGCAGGAGGAATCTGTGAATCCTCAATTGTATCAAAATTTTATTCTTTTGCTTCCCTTACTAGGCTAGATGGGGCATCTTCAACATGTGTTTCCTCAAAAACAACATCAATTATGTCATTTAAAATTATCTCCCTCAAGATTTGCTTGGTTTATTTTTTAAATTCATTGGTTAGACTGATTGTCAACTTATTCACCCTTATTTTTCTTTTAAATTTCCTTTTGGATTTATTCAAGAGTTCCTGCATGTCATCCACAAAAATTACTAGAAACAATTATGAGGGAATCCTTTCTCTCATCTACTCATCTTATGTTCTAGCATTGAGTCTCCTCATTTCTAAAATTTCATATAGACTTTTGGGTAGATTAGGCATTATTTCAATCAAAACATTATTAAAAATATTCATATGTTTTATTGTCACTTCTCCAAGAATTGTTTTATCAGATTCACCAAAAGACTTGTACCATTTTAAGAGTGGCTTGAGATTTCCATCCTTAACTAAATCCTTTTCAACTTCTTCTACTGACATACCTGAATTGTCAATTTTTGTCTTCTTTTTTTCTTGAACATCTCCACGAGAGGGTTTTCTTTTTGTAACTGTTGCTACCTTGGTGCCTTGATGTTTTATTTTTCTGACTTCTTCATCAGACTTTGTCACTTCATCCTCCAAAACTGCCATATAGATTACTTTTCTCTTATCTTTCTTCCTCTTTCCTTCTTTACAAAAACCTTTAGATTCAATTTTCAGAAGGACTGATTTTGTTGTAGGGGGTGAATGGGATGCAGAGCTTCTAGTTGATCTAGCTTGGGTAGATGGTGTTGGCGGACCAGCTGATTGGGTTTTTGTTGTCTCTTAGCTCATTGTTTTTCTACTTGAACTTCTTCGCTTTTCTTTCTAGCTTCTTTTAATTTCTCTATAGATATACCCAGACTTTCTGCAAGAGCTTATACCTCTTTTCTAACTCTTTTAGTTACCACAAGTTTCCTGAGCTCATTGTCCACATGTATGTCCTTTTCAACATAGGTACCGAACCTCTTTTTTGTCAGATCCAAAGTTTTACTTATTAAGTGTTGTGCATACATATCCAAAATTTTCTCTTCAACTTCATACCCCATAGGCATGATCCAAATTGCTTTGGGATCAATAGCTTCCATCATACATTGATCAACATCTACCATGAAGCAAATTGTATCCTTGTATTTCTCTACAATGGAAGTGAGAATCCTCTCTTTGGTTTGCATCATAGTTTGAATTTTTTTAAAGTATCCCCAGATAGTGGCATTATTTGTCTTAGAGTTTGCATATTTTTGAAAGAGATCTCTAATCTGAGCAACTACCAGTATGTCTTTTTACTAGTGAATCTTTTTGAATTTTGGAACCTCATCCATGAATAAAAGAATAATCATAAAAACAAGTTACCATACTTGAAAGAGTTTTCTTATCTTTCCTAATCTTTGCAAGATTTTCAATTAGTTGACTCCTCAGTAGTTCACAGAGATCATAGTCTGCATTTTATTTCACCATCTGATAGGAAGCATAAATGTTGTACCAGACACAGAGTTGTCTTGGCTAGAATGATAAATCTTGTACCCAATAACCATAGATGAAAATTTGACATCTATATCAAAAATGTCATTAATTTTCATTTCTCTTCTATCATACCTAGAGCCTATAGCATCATTGACCGTTTGCTTTTTCATAGATTTCAGAATTGGTAATCCACCGAAAGAATTTAGACCTATTACAACATTGATAGCCTCCTTTGTGACTTTGAATGGTATTTTTATCCACATGAATTCTACATGAACTCGACTCAGAATATAACAAACCCATTCTAACTCTTCAAAGATGGGAAATTTGACAATCTGTGCAAATTTATTTGCTTCTAGGATTTTATGTTTTGGCTTCACCCATAAATCTTCACCTATGATGTGATTATTATACAAATTCAGCAGTTGTGAACTTCCTAGTTCTTCAATATTCACGTGAATAGAAACCCTAATATCCTTTATGTGTAACACTTTATACAAAACAAATAAAAATGCTCCTAATGGATCTGTCTCAAGAGACTTGTAAGGATTCCATTTGAACTTGGGACGAGGTCTATCTTTTACTTTAACTACTAGAGGAGTGTTCATTTTGACCAAATATCAAATTCCTAGAGTTTTCTAATAAATCCCTTTTTCATCGAATCAAAATTTGATTGCCAAATCACTTCGACACTTGAATTTTTCCTCAATTCACCAATTTTTTCCGTAGAACCCTCCAAACTTCTTTTCTCCAAAATACAAAGTGACAAATGAAGAATATAAATGACTTCTTACCACTTACATACCTAACCCTTTTTGTCACAATAAATTCTTTAACCCTAACTCATCCAGTTACCCTATTTTTATGCACTATGATCGATAAATATTCTACGGACCTCCAATACTGTATATTTCTTTCTCCAATGAGCTCAACATCATTTGTAAATAATTTATGCACCTTTTGTACACATCCACATCTGGTGTTACTTACCAGTTAGGGGGTTAAAATATTTTCTTGACAACTCCACCTAGGCCAAGGGCTTGAAACTAATTCTCGAGGGAATTACCAGAAGTAGGTTCTAGTCCTAGCACATTTTCTTCAATAGAGGGATCTTTCTCCACCCATTTCTTCTGTATCTGTTGCCTAACCACATCTATAGTGAATTTTCCTTTTCCCTTGATATCCTTCTACATTTTTTTCATTTGATTTATCTAACCTTTTCTATTACAACAGAATGTAGCAATGTGACCAATTTTGTTGCAGTTATAGCACACAACGTTTCTCTATTCAGACCAGTTGTTCCACTAATTTCCTCTTGATCTGCAATGGTTAGTAGTATGGCCAAGTCTATTGCATGTATAACATCTGATATTTCTATCAAATTGATTCATCACATTTTTGCATTCATTTGACTTATGACCAACCTTATGACAATTAAAGCACTGACCTGAGAATGATGGACCACTTGATTTCATTCTAATTCTACATTGAGTAGCCATGTGTCCAAATTTATTGAAATTGAAACAATATCCATTAAATCTCTAATCATTAGGTTTCCTTACCGGATATCTTCCACATTTGTTCATTTTGTTTCCTTGCTTGAATCTCCTTTTTCTAGATCTTGAACTTTCTCCTTCCTCATATCCAAGACCTCTCTTGTCACCATTAGTCCTCTAACCTATAATCAATTCATCAAGCTTGTTTGAGCTAACTTTTAACTTTTATTTCTACTCATTTTCAGTAGAAAGTTCATTTATGAGATCATCCATTTTCTTTTCAAGCGCCTCTTCATTGTTTTTAGATTATTCCAATTCATCATCCAATCGACTACATACTTCAGAATTTTCTTTCAGAGATTGTGCTAGGTTCTCTTCATTCTTCTTTATGTCTTCAATCTCCTTGGTCATCTTCATCATGATAGATTCCATTTCATGCTTTAGGATTGTATTATCTCTGATAAGCTTTGCACATTCTTTTGTCTTTTCTTTTAGGGCTTAACTTAGTTGCTCTTCTTCAATTCTCTTATTGTCATTTTTCTTAACTTTATCACATAGTTCCTTTCTCTTTTCTCTACACTTATTGATTATCTCTTTCAAAGACTCAATGAATTTCTCAGCATTCATGATGTTTTTGTGCAATTTTAAAACTTCAGCCTTTGACCGATAAAGATCATCTAGGGCCACCAAAAGATGTTGTTGAAGATTGCTTGAATAAATTGAAACACTTTCCAAGATCTCCCCAAGTTGTTAGAATTCTTTAGAGGAACTAGCTCTGATACCAATTGTTGGAAACAAGCTACACTAAGAGGGGGGTGAATAACTGTTGTACAAAATTTAACTTTATCAACCTTTATCTTCAAAGCATTAAAAACATTCAACCATAATGCATAAACATGAAGAAAATGAACACAATACCATAACACAAGTATTTTTGCGTGGAAACCCTATTAGGGGAAAAACCACGATGGATGGCCAATCCACAATTTAATCTGAGTATACTCAAATGAAGTTTACAATATGGGGAATGCACTTGCATTTAGGCACACTTCCTATAGCTCACTGCCTTACAAAGAAAATTAGATTAAAACCATCTAAGAGTTTGAACTGAGAAAAATAGCATCTACATATGCCTAATTATAGTTCTGGTTAGGCACAATATTCAATCTTCTATCTTATAGACTGATTTTGCACTTCTGCTCTATTCGGCTCACACTCGCAACATAGATTCTTTATGCACAAGTGAAACTACACATTAGCGCTCTTCTACTCTACTCTAATTCATAATTTGCATCAACACACACTTCATACTGCCTCCAAAATGATATAGATGATTTTATATATATATATATGTGCAACTTAAAAATTCAATTACACTATGTCGGCTCCAATAGATCAAAGGGAAATTTATATCTGTCAGCTCAAATCATGAATAATATGCATTACGTATCCACAACAATCAGCCACAACTTGTCTAGGACCCAAACAAAGATGTACAAACATAAAAATACTTAACCAATTACTTTCCATATATTCGCGACATGATACATTCATGAAGTCAACTCCAATACTAATAAAACAAAGAATAGTCAACCAAATCTTCTAATTCACACAAGGATCATTACGAGCCACTACGCTTCAATAGTAACAAAGATAATATACCAAAAAACATTTCTTGAGATGCACAATGCAAAACAATAACACAAAATCTTCATACATATCGATGAACACTGAATTATCGGATGCCATGTTCTTACTTGTCAATCTTCAATCTATTTGTTGATATGATCGAATTATGATGTGTGTATCTGATCATCAATTAGGGTTTCCATCAATGACAACACCAAAAGATACTAGCAATGTCTCTTGCCAACAAAATCTACTTTCTAAACTGCTATTTTTTTTTAAATGGTAGAGATTAAGGGGTCCAAATAGAGTGACCACAAAAATTTCTCTTGTTTTTATCAAAAAAATATAACATAGCATTTGGTGTGGCCCCCCTAAAATATATTTTTTTAATTATTTCAAAAATAACTTCAATAAGAAATTAGTTAACACCATGTAGTTTATGCCCAAGTTTTTTGCCAATTTTTTAAAGAACATATGATTTTTTACTATTTTTCAAATTGGACAAATTCTTAAAATAAAAAATTGAGTGTGCATCCCCCTAATTTTTTTGGAAGCAAATAAAAAATGATATTTTTAGTATGTATAGAATAGATTCTAGTTTCTAATAATTTATTTTTTGTCAAATTTTGATGAACGGATAAAAAAAATGAAGCCAAAAATATCATATATAGGTTTTTGACAAAAAAATGGAGACACTAAAAAAATAATTTAAAGACCAGAACCTTCACATAGTTGAAACATATAAAAAATTATATGGTTAGAAAGCTAAGAGAGAGTTCAATATGTTTTTTTTAATGTGACATTGAATGATGTGAAAACTTAATGGAGAGTATGCTTGACATTGTTTCAGTTTTTCTAATTTACAAAAAAATGTGTTGAATTATTTCAAAAGAATATGATAGGGTTTCATAGCCTTTCCTCTTTGCTATTTTGTAGAAATTTGGGTTTAAAGCACAATTTCTCAAACTAATTATCACCTATGTTACCACCCTTAGTTGTTCTATTCTAGTTAATGGTGTTCCTAGGGGATTCTTATCTTGTGGTAGAGGTTTAAGATAGGGTGATCCTCTCTCCCCTTACCTCTTCATTATTGTTGTTGAATTCCTTGGATGAAATATTTATAAAATGCTAAATTAGAGGATTATAAACGGGATTAAAGTTGCTTCATCACTACATCTTGATTACCATCAAAAATTTGTGGATGGCACTATATTGTTTGGTGTTACTTTTATTGTTGAAGCCAAACAATGGAAGACTATTTTGGAAGATTATGCCAAGGTTTCCAATCAATTTATAAATTATAATAAAAATAATATTTACTTCTTTAATGTGTATCAACAAATTAAAGAGAATTATAAATATTTTGGGGTGTCAACTTGTTGTTCACCTATCTTGGTCTTCCTATAATCACTAAGAACCCAAGTAATTCTTATTGGGGTCAGATCATAGAGAGGTTTCAAAGGAAATTATCCTAGTTGAAAGGTAAAATTCTAAGTCAAGCTAGTAAGCTTCAGTTACTTAAGGCTTCTTTATAAAATATTCTTGTCTACTACCATTCATTGCTAAAAATCCCTAGTTTTATAACTGAAAAAATTGAATAAATCCAAAGGAAGTTTATCTGGAAACGTGTTGAAGAGAATTCCAGGATTTCTCTTATGGGTTGGGAGAATTTTTTTTCATAAATAGTATGGATGTTGGAAGTATGAGTAACATGTGTGTTGTCATTGATGTCAACCGATCTTTGTTGTTGCATTGATGTCAATAGGTCTATGGAGAAATTGTTGGATGTTTTTATTGATGCTTTGATTTATTGCATTATGTTGTTATTAGTAGTGTCATTAGTGTCAACCTCTAGTGTTACTTTGATAATATTTTTGGACTCAAGGGAACACTGAGAGGGGGGGTGAATTAGTGTTCAATAAATCTTAACTTTCATTAGTTTGAAACTTAAACCATTTTGTCATTACATTAAAAGAAAGATGTAGGAATTCAAAGGAAACATTCATAACACCATAACACACAATTTTTTGCATGGGAAAAACCATGGTGGAGGATAATCCACAATTTGATTACTCAAATATAATTGTTTACAAAAGAGAATGCATTTGCATTCAGGTAGACTGCCCAGAGTTCACTGCTCAAAAGGGAAAGGCTCACTGCCTTACAAAATTCAGATTAAGACCATCTGAAGGGTGAACTAAGATAGTAGAATCTACTTATGCCAAAGTACAGCTCTGGTGAAGCTCATATATTTGATACTAGATCTGCTTTTTGACTCTACACTTTGCTCTGCTCTACTCTGCTCTTTTTTGTTCTTCGCATTACTTAAAGACAAATCCACACTACTACTCTGTTTAATTTTGCACCATATTCATGTTTCATATATTCGCTACCTTTACTCACTTCTCCACATACCATACATACCAAAATGAAAGAATTGATCTCATATATATATATCCGCTAACAAGGATTTATTCATCCATCAATCGACTTCATAAAGTATTAAGTTACTCTCATCTTGTTGGCCAAATCTATCACTAAATCTTTATGTGAATACTCCGAATTTAGTTAAGAAAAATAGAGGACCCAAACAAAACTTAATAGAGAATGAAGAATTTTAATTAATTACATCTTATACATCCACAATTACTATACTTGTCGGGTTAGCCTTCTAATGCAAATAATCAACAAATTAGTGCACCTAATATTCTAGATCACGTACCAGTGAGTGCGCATCAAAAAAATTCTTCACCAAGATATTACAAACATCAATAGACCTTCCTCAGAGATCCTCAACTCAAAATATCTATCTGATAAGGTGTTTAGATAAACTTTTATGCCTATAATCAAAGGCCCTGTTTTTGCTTTGTTCTGTCGGTAGAAACCAAAATTATACTATAGAACGGATGTAAGACTTAGGATACCATTTAGTTTTCTTAGGGTGCCATCAATGACAACACTTACAAGGCATATGCCAACAATATCCCGCTTTGGCATTGATGGCAACACTTAGTTAAAAATGACTAAGTGTCGGAATCATTATAGGTATACTGCCAAACTTTTTACTGTACTTTCTCCCCTTGAGATTTATAAGGCATTCTCTCCCCCTATACTATATTTTTTTCTCCCTCTATAGGATATTTTTCACTGCATTCTCTCCCCCTTTGACATCAATGACAAAGCATGGATTCCATATGCCAAAAATATAAAAAGTGATATTGAGAAGATAGTGACAAAACATGTGTTCAAAATCCTCAAGGCTTCAAAAATTTATCACATATATGCCGATAGTTCTCCTCCTTTGATCAAAATTTCAAAAACTTGAAAAAAATTTATTGCTATCTTTAGAAGATTATCTTATGGTTTTTCTTCACTTCTGGAAGGAATTTCTTCCAAGCATCTATTATAATTCCAATGATAATGATCAAGTTATTGTTCTTGGAAGTCTTGTTAACAATTTTAGTTAGAGATTCAAGAATTGTAATTGCTTCTTCTAGTTTTTCACCATTCCTCAATATTTCCACCATATGTTCCAACTTGCATTCAGATAGATCCTTCACCTTACAAAAATTATCCACAAGACTGTTCTTGGAGAGTTGAATTTTTGTGTGTGTTGACTGTAGCTCCTAGATTATTTTCTTGATGGTGCCATCTGAATCCTAAGATGTGTCCAATATTTTACCAATTTCATTCAATTCTATTTCAATCTGATCCAACTTCTCTTTATAATTATTGATTGCATGGGGCCAATGGATGCAATAGTTGTAGATGCCAGTGGTTGAGTTTATGCATCTCCTTAACTCATTCATTTTCTTTTTAAGTTTGGAAAGGGATAGTTTGAATTTCTCCTTCAAGTGAGAGATAACTTCACCAGCTTCCTTTTCTTGAGCTTCAGAATTCAATGTTTCTTTGCTACATTCAATCATTTCATCGAGCAGAATGTTCTGCAAGATTTCCAATCTAATCTTTCATTGCTCAACATGACCATTTAACACATTTATAATCATGTCTTGATCATATGATGGTCTGACAGACCATAACCTAGAAATTTTCCACATTCCACCTTCTCCTTGAATAAGCAATTGTAGCTTTTCTTTTGTTAGATCTTCTTCTTCTTCCTCACTACCCTTTTCTAGTTTAGATTCATTTTTTAGTGGATCCTCAGTTTCTTCATCAGATTCCTCATTTGGAATGTCCACAATCTCTTTTTCTTTTCCTTTTCCCTCAATTCTAGGAACTTTCCTTTCTAGAGGGTTGTATTTAATAATTTCCTTTCCTCTTTTCTATCCTTTATCAATTCCACCGGAAGAGGAACCAACTTCAATTGATCTTACCAAAAGGGAAATATTGTCTGAACCCCACTTTTCAAGCAAATTCTTAAAGAAATTTTCAAATTCTAAATCTCAATCAGCCAAGCTCTTATAATAAGAGTATATTTGTTTGCATACTAGTTTGTTTGATTTCCATTACACATTGTCGATTTTTGGCAAGCAATTCAAGAAATACATTACTAAACATGTAATCAAAGTAGTGAACCTAAAAGGGTAAACTATCTCCTTTGTCAGTTGTACATTCTCCATGAGCTGATCCTTTAACAGCCCGCATAGGTCAAAGTCTCAACCTTCAATTATAATCTTGTGAGAAATGTAGACTAGGACAACCAATGTGGCTCCTTCTCGATTTCTATAAAATATTTTATATGTTATTATGTGTGCAATGTAATTTGTAATAGGATTCTTGATTGTAGAAAATATCAAGGCCCTCTAATCTTCGATTATTTTGGTTAGGGTTTAACCTCTTTGTTTCAGATAGATTTCTTCCTTGGTATATCTCCAACTTTGCAAAATCAAGTTAAATTCTCAATTGCCTCCTTTGAGATGATGTAAGGTTTTTCCAAAGTTAAAACATCATCATGTAATCTTCTCAATATGAATTTTACGTATTTTGCATTCTCAAAATACAAAAAATCACTCCACATATCCAAATTCCCATGTTTAGCTTCTCTTAATTGCTTTAATTCATCAGGCAGTAACAAATTCCTCATAGACCTAATATTTTCACTATTATATTCATCTACAGTGATCGACCCTTTGATTTGTTCCATTTTATTTCTGTATTTAGGGTTTGCAAGCGCACACCAAATTGTATGAAGATTTTGAGAATAATTTGAAATACCTAATAAATTTTGAGATTTGTCGATGAATCAATTTTACTGCTTTGTAATTCTACTCCTAAGTGCTCTCCTTCTTTCCTTCCTCGATGCAAAGTGAAAAATGATGGTTCCAACTTGAATTTTATAGCTAGCACATATGCAATAAATGCATTTTCCCTAAGTTTTCCAAAGACTCTATTTTCCCAACTAGCGACAAAATTTTTTTCTCCGAACCTATGAATTGCCTAAATTTTCTTTGCCAAAGTTATCCAAAACTTTTGTACATCATAAATACATTTTATCTACTGTTCTCTTTGTTCTGGTACTATCTATAGACAGGGGAGGAAATATTTTCTTGAAAGACTCCCCTAGGCCAATGGCCTAAAATTAATTATTGATAGAGTTACCAAAAGTTGGTTCTGGTATGGAACCATTTCCAGCATCAGAATCATTCTTCCTTACCCATGTCTTCTTTATCTGATCTCTGATTTCATCTGTAGTCACTTTTTCTTTTCCTTTATCATTTTTCTCTATATTTTTGCCTCAGTATACCAGATCTCTTTTGTCTACATTTTTGTTTCTACAGAATCCTGCAATGTGGCCATACTTATTGCAGTTGTAGCACACAATTCTTTCTTGTCCTGATCAATCATTCCAATGACTTCTTCTAGATATGCATTGATTAGCAACATGTCCAATTTTTCCACATGTGTAGCATTCAACATTTTTCTATCAACATAGTAACTTGACACATTTTTGCATTCAATTGATTTATGAAAAAACCTTTTTCAATTGAAACACTAACCAGAGAATGATGAAAATCTTGAATTCATATTACTTCTACACTGAGAAACCATATGACCAAATTTATTACAAGAAGAACAATACCCATTAAACTTGCATGCATTAGGTTGTCTTACCAGATACCTTCCATTTTTGTTTTGTCTGAAATTCTTTTGTCTTGATCTAGAGATTTCTCCCTTTTCATATCCAAGACCTCTTTTATCATTTCCACTCTTATATCCTTGATTCAGCTCATCAATTTTTATTGAACTGATCTTAAACTTTTCTCTATATTCATTTGTAATGACAAGATCATTCCTAAGAGTAACAATCTGCTTATCGGGTTCTTCTTCATTATTTCTGGTTCTTTGTAGTTCACTTTCCAACTGAGTGAATTCCCCTTTTATTCTACTGCATTCATCAAATTTCTCTTTCAAGTTATGAACAAGACTTTCCTCATTTTTCTTCCTTTCTTCAATCTCTTTAGTCATCTTCATCATCATAGATTCCATCTCATGTTTTAGGTTTGTATTGTCTCTAGCAAGCTTTTCACATTCTTCAGTTATTTCCTTGAAGGTTTGATTCAAGTGAGCATCATCCATATTTTTGTTCTCCTTCTATGTTATCTAGTCACAAATATCCTTTATTTTCTCCCTGGATTTAACAATATGATCTTTCAATGACTGGATGAATTTCTCAATATCTCTAAGATTTTCTTTTAATTCTTGAACTTCTGCTTTGGACTGATCAAGGTCATCAAGTGCCACCAGAAGTTGTTGTTGAAGACTACTAGAGTCCATCACAATCCAATATCTACCTCAAGCTAAAAAAATTCTTTAGAGAAACCGTGCTCTGATACCAATTGTTGGACTGAAGGGAACACTGAGAGGGGGGGTGAATCAGTGTTCAGAAAATCTTAACTTTCACTAGTCTAAAACTTAAACCATTATGTCATTACATTAAAAGAAAGATGCAAACATTCAAAGGAAACATTCATAACACCATAACACATATATTTTTGCATGGAAACCCTACTAGGGGAAAAACCATGGTGGAGGTTAATCCATAATTTGAATACTCAAATATAATTATTTACAAAAGAGAATGCTCTTGCATTCAGGCACACTGCCTAGAGCTCACTGCTCAAAAGGGATAGGATCGTTGCCTTACAAAATTCAGATTAATACCATCTAAAGAGTAAACTAATATAGTAGCATCTACTTATACCAAATTATAGTTCCAGTGAAGCTCATAGATTTGATTCTAGATATACTTTTTGGCTTTGCAATTTGCTCTGCTCTTTTCTATTCTTCGCATTACTTAGAGAAAAAATCACACTACTACTCTACTGAGTTTCACACCATATTCATGTTTCATATATTCAATACCTTTAGTCACTTCTTGACATACCATACATACAAAAATGATAGAACTAATCTCATAAATATATCTATTAACAAGGACTTATTCATCCATCAGTCGGCTTCATAAAGTATTAAGTTAATTTCATCTTGTCGGCAAGATCCATCACTAAATATTTATGTGCATCCTCCAAAGTTAGTTAAGACAAAGAGAGGACTCAAATAAAACTTAATCGAGCATGAAGACTTTTAATTAACTACATCTTATACATTTGTGATTACTATACTTGTCAGGTCAGCCTTCTAACATAGATAATCAACAAATTAGTGTATTGGATCTTCTAGATCACGTACCAGTGAGTGTGCATCAAAAAAATATTTCACCAAGGTATTGCAAACATCAACAGACCTTCCTCAGATATCCTCAACTCAAAATATCTATTTGGTAAGGTGTTCAGATAAAATTTTATGACTGTAATCGGATGCCTTGTTTTTTCTCTATTCTGCAGATAGAAACCAAAATTATATTGTAGACTAGATGTAAGACTTAGGATTCCATTTAGTTTTCTTAGGTTTCCATCAATGACAACACTTACAAGCCATATGCCAATAAATCTTCTGTTGGTGGATGTTCAATCTCTTGTGTGTGGTTGAGTTGCTATAGTGGTTTGATTGTAATGAGAAAGTGTTGAATATGATGAGAATGTGTTTGTGGTGATTGGTTTCCAAGTGATTTTGAGAAAATTTGAATAAAAGCGAAAATAGTGTGGTTGAGAGGTGTTCAGTATAGCAGAGTAGTGATCTAGTTTTTCTATGAATTTATTCTATGTTGAAGTTCTACTTATGGAATTCATATATATTGATCAGAGGTTTTATATCTAGATTTTCTTGTCCTGGATAAACGTGCAAAGAAAGTTATGTTCACCAGTGTGTGAACTGTGTTGCAGTGGTGTTTGGGAGAAATGGTTTTGCTCTGCATTTCTTCACAAGATGGTTTCTAGTCTTGTGGATCTGAGGGTGTGCTTACATTCCTCATATCTATATTCAGTCTAATTTTTTCAGATTTTGGTGTTCTGCAAGGTTGGATTCATGTGTTACATTATGTGGAAAGTTAATTGGGTGTGCAGGATGAGTATGTTCTTTAGGTAAAAGTTGTTGTGAAGGAGTTTTTTGGATTTTAGAGTGTTTATGGAATATTCTATATTATGTTCAAGTGATGTATGTTTTCCATGAGTCATTTTTGGATATATGGAAGAATGCAACTAAATGACCAATGGTGTTTACACGGGTTCAATCAACCATGGGTGTTTACACTAATTACGGAAATCCTTCGGTGTTTGTGGAAGCATGGTATGCTATATATGCATTAATTTAGGTCCAAGTTAAGGTGTAGTTTTGTTTGGTTTCATTCCTTTCCATCGTAGAAATACTTAGTTCTAACCTAATTTGAATTTGGATGGTTGAGGTGCATAGCTAACCTTGGAGATTATTTTCAAGGATGAGGATGATATAAATAGGTGTTGAGTTGATGGAAAATTATGGCATGAGGTGTGTGATGTGAAGTTTGAAAGTGTGAAATGCAGTGCAATCTTTAATGTGTTAGACTATTGGAAATAATGAGTAGAAGTTGTCTACATTCTCCAGAGAGGTTGTGAATGTGTTGGTGATATTGTGGTGGATCTTGTTGGGAAAATGTGTCTCAACCTTGCAATCATATAAAGTTTATTATTTATAAGATATATATATATATATATATATTTCCTAGTCACACCGATAGGTGTAATATACAATCATAGCAGGGGATGGAGTGGAGGAGTGGGATGCGTGTAAATAATTTTTTGTTAAATTTTTCAAAAAACTCCTAAATGGCCAACATACATTAAATAAATGGTATATTGTAAATATAGACCATTAATTACTAGGTTTTATATCTAATGGTGGATATTTTGTTGGCCTATCTTTCCCTAGAAGGTAACCCTATTTTATGGGGGTGTTGTACCACAATTATAGATAGTGACGTATTTTTAGAGTCTAATATCGGTTGTGTTGTCTCTGGATCTCTAGTTGGTGATACTCATGTGAGAAGCTTGCTCTAAAAGTATATTTTAATCTTTGTGATTTCTAAATAATATATTGGGTGGATTTTGCAGTGTGGGGTTTTTCTCCTGAAAGGGTTTTCCTCATGTAAGTCACTGTGTTGTGGTATGCATGAAATTTATGTTTATTTCTATTTGATTTTTTGTAACTATCAAAGATTTGTAAAGTTTTGCATTATTCTCCTGTCAAGATTAGTGTAGGAAGTTGTTCTACTACCTTAGCTTCCTTACACGTGGTATTAGAGCCTGATCACCTTTGGTTTCAGTTGTGGGTTGTTGGGTTTTTTGAACTAATCCAGATTTGAGTGGGAGCTTGTGTAGAAGATACTTTATGATCTTGTTGCAAGAATTTTTAGATGCAAAGTTCATCAGGGAGAACATAGGTGGAATTTATTTTGGAAATAATTTTGAGATGTGGAAGCTAAAGATGGAAGATCTGTGGGATGTTGATGAGAATGTTTCAAGGCCTACAAATTCTACTTAGGTAGCTCAATATGATGTTAAGGACCATAAATCCAAGGGTCTAATTAGGTTGTGCTTGGCAGACTCTATTTTAATCAATGTCCATGAAGAGACCTCTACATAGAAACTATGGAAGAAATGGTGAAATATATCAAGCCAAATATTTAGTGAACAATATTTTCTTGAGGAAGAAATTATATTCCTTGAGAATAGAAGAGGGTGGATGAATCATAGACCACTTGGAAGCATTCAATATTTTGATGGATCGATTGGCATCATTTGGTGTCAAAATGGATGAGGAGGATAAATTTCAGATCTTGCTTTGTTATTTTCTTGATTCATGGGATTCTCTTTTTATGGGTATTGGGAGTAATTCTATTATTTTGAAGACTAAATATGTGGTGGGATCTTTTCTTTTTAAAGAGATCAGGAGGAATGTATCCATCACTACCAAGCAAGCCCTATGTTTGTGGAAGACATAAGGAAAAAGGAAAGAATAATGAGAAGCGTGATAAATCCAAGTCCTCTGAGAGATCTAAATCTCTTGGAAAGTCCAAAGTTATTTGTTGGAACTATGGTAAATGTGGACATGTTCATAAAGAATGAAAAGAAGAAAAGAAGAAGAAAAAGAAGAGTTTTGATTCTAATTTTGAGTCTAAGAAGGAAGATGGTGACACATTCACTGCATCTTTGGCAACTTGTGTAGGTGGTGATGCATGGTTAATTGAATTAGGTGCATCTTTCCATATAACCTTTAATAGAGATTGATTTTCTAAATATGAAGAATTTGATGGAGGTAAGGTGTTCTTGGGTGATGATTCTTATTTAAATATTGTTTTCCTTGGTAAATTTAAAATTAGGTTTCTTGATGTTAAAATAAAAAAGGATTAATGGTGTGTTCCATATCCTTGGATTAGCACAAAATCTATTATCTATGAGAAAACTAATAGATGTAGGTGTGTAGGTAGTATTTTCTAATGCAAGATGCAAGATGGTTAGAGGTGTGATGTTGATTGATATAGGTGCTAGATATGGAAAATTTTATAAGCTTGATGCATGCATTATTGAGTGCAATAGTACTTTTGTGAAAAGAAAGTATGTGGAAGAGGTGAGTGTTTCACCTTCAGCAAATGGTCAGAGCTTCTGGGTACCCAAGGGTTCTCTTTCTTCTGAATCAAAGTTACCTACAGAGAAAAATATGTTATGGCACTAGAGACTTGGCCACATTGGAGACAAGGGTCTAAGTACCTTGAAAAATAAAAACCTTATTGAAGGTTTGTCTGATTGTAATCTTGAATTTTATTTTTGTGAGCATTGCATTTATGGAAAAAAATCGCATTCAACTTTACTCGAGTTCTCATAAATCTTGTGGTCTATTGGATCTTATTCATTTTGATGTGTTTGGTCCTATAGATGTTCATTCAATTTGTAAATACACATATTATGTTTCATTTATTGATGGTTATAGTAGAAGGACATGGGTATATTTTCTAAAGAGTAAATCTGAAGCTTTCAATCAATGTAAAGAATTTAAAGAAATGGTTGAGTTGGAGACTAGAAATAGAATAAATTTTTTGAGGAATGATAATGGAAGTGAATTTTTCTCTAACAATTTTGATATATTATGTAAAAACTATGGTATTCGTAGACAAAAGAGAACTCAATATTCTCCACAATAAAATGGAATTGTAGAAAGAATGAATAAGACATTGATGGAGAAGGCTAGGAGTATGTTGAGTGGTGTTGGTCTAGCACAAAGGTTTTGGGATGAAGTATTTTACACTACCTATTACTTGATTAATAGGTCACCTACATCAACTCTTGTTGATAAGACAACTTTAGAGTTATGGTTGGGTCACAAGCCTTTATTAAGAAATCTTAAGGTTTTTGGTTTTGAGGCATATGCACATGTGCCAAAGGAGAAGTGAAAAAATTTGGAGAACAAGATTTTGAAATGTATTTTCATCAGATATAATTATGGTGTGAAAGGATACAAGCTTTAGGATCTTTTTGTGCATAAGGTAATATATAGTAGAAGTGTGATTTTTAGAAAAACTAAGCCTTCTTCTATTACATTGCAGCCTAAAAAAAGTAAACAGGAAGATGCGATTCAATTTCTTTCTACACCTAAGAATGTTGAATCGAGGCCCATGGGTAGACAAGAAGTTGAGGAGATCTCATCTAGCTTTGAATCTTCATAAACGGAGGAAGAAAATTCAACTCAACTTGTTCGAAGGTCTACAAGGCATAGAAAACCACCTAAAAGGTATTCACCTAATAATTGGAGATATTTTTTTGCTTTGAATACTAAGATGGATGAACCCAGATCTGTAGAAGAGGTATTACGTATGAATGATGTAGAATCTTAGAAGATTTCTATGTATGAAGAAATGGAATCTTTAAAAAATAATGATACATGGGGATCTTGTACCATTTCCTAAAGGATGAAAACCTATTGGTTGCAAATGGGTATTCAAGAAAAAGATTGATTTAGATGGAGGTATTGAGAAGTAAAAAGAAAGGTTGGTTGCAAAGGGTTACTCTCAAGTTGAGGGTGTTGATTATGGTGAGATATTTTCTTCTGTTGAAAAAATGAAATCCATTAGATTTTTGCTATTTTGTTTCTTATCATCTAGAGTTTAAGCAAATGGTTGTGAAAACTTCTTTCCTTCATGGTGACTTGGAGAAGGATATTTATATGACACATCTAGAGCACTACATGATGAAAGGTAAAAGTAGGTTAATTTTCAAATTCAAGAAATATTTGCATGGCTTAAAATAGATTCATAAGATGTGGTACCAAAAATTTGATACATATGTGTTGAGTTTGGGATTTGAGCGTTCTAAATTAGATCATTGTGTTTATTATAAAATTGATGGTGATCATTTCCTATTTATTGCATTGTATGTTAATGATATTTTATTTATTGGCAAAGGGAAAGGTATGATTTTAGAACTGAAATCTCAACTTGTTGCTAAATTTCAAATGAAAGAACTTGGTGCATCTGGACACATTCCTAGGATGGAATTTTAAAGAGATAGAGTGAACATAAATCTATGGCTTGGCCAAAGTAAGTATGTCAATTCAATTTTATAGAGATTTAACATGCAAGATTGTAGACCATTATGTGTTCCGCTTTATGTTAGAATAAAATTATCTATTTTAGATTTTCCAACATCTCCAGCATAGATGGAAAACAGGCATGTGCAGGATCATGATGGGCCAAAATGTGGCAATATGATGGGTATGTGGCTAACAAATTTTCTTTTACCCAAAATTGATGAAATTTAAAGGGTTTTAAAAGGATATTCTCATATTTCCACCAATATAAATTATTCTTTACTTTGAATTTAATAAATAATTATTATTCATTTTCTATTGAATTACGACTAAAGTCTTGTTTTTTAGGTTGATTAAAAAACATTTATAGCTTTCAAACGGTATCATATTTTTTGAATCCAAAACATGCATCACATTCTATGCTTTGCATACTACAAGATCAAAAAATAAAAAAAATTGAATTTCATGAAGTTTTGACCAAGTTAAGGTGGTCAGACATACGGATCTTTATATTTTTTAAAAATTATCATAAAAAAATTATAATTAATTATTTACTTGGAAAAAAAATATAAAAAAATATGAATCACTTCAGGACATGAGTCCTCTACTTATATCTAAAATATTATAAAAATATATTATCATTTAATGTGGTTAGGGTGGTCAAACAGAGACCTACTTCTTATTTTTCCCTGAAATTTAAGTACTACTATATTGAAATTTCAAATTTTCACCAAATAGATTTTTTTTTGTAAATAAACCTAGTAATTTAGAAATTACATTCAATTTGATACAAATTCTATTCTTACATATTTTTGAAATAATATAGATAACTTATTCAAATTTTTATGTCAAGTTGCCTAACTCTGATTTTTCTAAAATATGTGCCACTTGAGGGCCTATTTTTTCCATGATGATCCTGCACATACCCAAACATGAGTAAAGTGCTTACCGGATTGCACTTGGAAGTTTGATGTATGATATGGTTTGTACTAGATTAGATATTGCCCAAGAAATGGGAGTTATTTCTATAATTATGTCCAATCTTAGTAGAATTCATTGTGATGCAACTAAAAGAGTCTTCAAATATTTGCATGGTAATTTAGTTTATTCCTTGTGTTATCATAGTAATATGACTGAAGATTATATTTCCCTTGATATTCATGGTTATATGGATTCAGACTGGGTAGGTAATATTGATAGCAGATGATCCACCAGTGCTTATGTATTTCCTTTATTTGGTGGTACAATTAGTTGGATGAGTAAGCAATAGGTTGTGGTTGCTTTGTCCACTACTAAAATAGAGTATATGGTAGCTACTAATTATCATAAAAAAATAATTTGGCTTACTATATTGTGTTTAGATATTGGAATAAGACAAGGTGCAATGACAATTTATTGTGATAGTTAGAGTATGATATGTCTATCAAAGAACCTAAAATTTCATGCCAGGACCAAGCAAACTGATGTATAGTATAATTTTGCTCGATATATGATCAAATATGGTAAGTTTAAACTAGTTAAGGTAGATACTTTGATTAATATTATCGATTATTTAACTAAGACCATGAGCACAAAGAAGTTTAGATGGTGTTTAGAGACTATGGGCCTTTTGACCCCTAGCAATTAAGAGACAATGTTTACTCCCTCTCATTGCTCTTGCAAGGTGTTTGAAATGTAGGAGATTTGTTGGGAAAATGTGTATCAACCTTGCAATAATTTAAAGGTTATTTTTGATAAGATATATATATTTCCTAGTTACATCGATAGGTGTAATATATAATGGGAGCACAGGGTGGAGAGGAGTGAGATGTGTGTACATAATTTTTTGTTAACTATTTTAGAAAACTCCTAAATGGATGGCATACATTAAATAAATAATATATTGAAAATCTAGACCATTAATTATTAGGTTAAATTTAGATCTAATGTTGGATATTTTGTTGGCATATCTTTCCCTAGAATGTAACCCTATTTTATGAGAGTGTTGTACTATGATTATAGATGATGATGTATTATGAGAGTCTGATAGCAGTCATGTTGTCTCTGGATCTCTAGATGGTGATACTCCTATGAGAATCTTGCTCTACAAGTATATTTTAATATTTGTGATTTCTTAATAGTATATTGGGTAGGTTTTGGAGTGTGGGGTTTTCCTCCTGAAAGGGTTTTCCTCACATAGATCACTGTGTTGTGGTATGCATGATATTTATGTTTATTTCTATTTAAGTTTTCGTAACTTTAGAAGATCTGTAAAGTTTTGCATTATTCTCCTCTCAAGATTAGTGTAGATAGTTTTTTCTACTACCTTAGCTTCATTATAGATATTTTTATTTCTTTGAGATGGATTTCTCATTGTAACAATCTTCTTTATTTTTTTTCTATAATCTGGTAGTGAGCCTTTGATAGTGAGACCTTCTTCTTTTCTTCTGGGAAATGAGCCCTTTGACAATGATCCTATTTTATTTAGTGTTGCAATTCCTTTATACTGTGAGCTAATACTCACCATGTTTTTTCCCTTCTTGTATTTTCCACATAAATCTGGTGTTCTGATGTGTATGGTGTTGTTGTGTTCAATTTTTGTTATTTTCTTTCATGTTAAATCACTCTAATAGATTAAAGGCTAATAAGGTTAATGTGGATCTGAATGTTAATGAGGGTTTGATGTTTTAATGTACAATTGATTTACCCCCCTCTCAGTTTTTTTGTTCATTGAAAAATTGGTGTTAGATCCAGCTTCCTTAGAAGAAATCATAAACACTTGAGGTAGATCTAGGATGGAACACAAGAAGGAGGCTCATCTACTTGATGGATATGATTAGGCATTTTAGAATACTAGGATGGAAGGTTTCCTTGTTTCTCTAGGGTTTGGAGTTTGGAATTTTTTTGAATCTATATATACTAGGCTTGCAAATGGTTTGAGCACTGATGATGAGATCAAGGCTTATGAGAAAAATTGAAAAGAAAGGTGTACTCTTTTGAGCATTCTTTCTAATTTTGAACTTGTGAAAGATATGAATCTTAAATCTACTAGTGAGATCTGGAAGAAGTTGGAAAGTTTTTATGAAAGAGATGAAAAAGTCAAGCAAGATAAGATGAAAAACTTAAAGATCGAGTTTTAAGCCCTACATATGTCAAAGTTTTAAGATATTACGAGATACATGCAGAAAATGGATGAAGTTTTCAATTCCATCAGAGGGCTTGGTAGAAAAATTGAAGAAGATGAGGTGGTAAAGAATGTACTAAGAACTTTTCCTAAATCCTATAGTAATAAATTTTCTACTATTGAAGAAGCTCCAAATTTAGATCAATATTTTATAGATTAGTTGATTGGCACTTTAACTACTTTTGAATTAAGAGAGTTTGGTTCAAATAATTCAAAGAATGAGACTATTATTAAATTTGGAAAAGCCAAAAATAACGAGGAATCTGATCTAGATGATGTTGATGATGTAGAAGAAAATTTTGTGAGAATATTGAAAAAGAGTACTGGAAAATATAGAGGTAAGTTACCTTTAAAAATTTTCAATTGTGGAAAGATTGGTCATTATGCTTCAATATGTCCTATCAAATCTTCAAAAGATAAATATAAGGAGAAAAAAGAAAAAACAGCTGAGAAAAGTTATTATGTTAAAAAAGATGCTAGTATATTTGATGATGAATTTGATTACCCTAATGATGAGGATAATGAATTCTTGTTCAAGACTCTAAATGATGGAACTAATTTTTCTAACTGTAAGAATTGTATGAAGGAAAACACTCTTGAAACATGTCATAACATTGAAGGAGAAATAGTGACTCCTCTTCATGTTAGGGGAGAAAAGAATAACTAGATCATTGATAGTGGATGCTCAAATCACATGACAGGTGATACGAGTAAGTTTGTTGAGCTTGAGAATTTTGAAGGTAGTTTAGTTAAGTTTGGTGATGATACATTTGCCAAGACATGTGGAAAAGGTTCAATCATTTTTTATGGCAAGCATAATATATATGATGTTTTTTATGTTAAGGATCTACGACATAACCTTTTGACTATAGGATGGATGTGTAGTAAAGGATATAACCTTTTTTCTTAGGATGATAGTTGTGAGATTAGAAAAGGCTCCAAAATTGTGGTTGCTGTAGGAAGAAGGAAAAATGGAAATGTTTATTAGTTTAAAGGTGCTAATGGTATGTTCTTTATGACTCAAATTAATGAAAGTTGGCTTTAGCATAGAAGAATGTGTCACATAAATTTTGATATCCTAGAAAGGATTAGTTCAATTAAAGTTGTGAGAGATCTACCAAATATTACAAAGCCTATCAATTTTATTTGTAAGGAATGTTAGATTGGGAAACGAGATAGAAAGATTTTCAAAGTCAAAGAACAATATTCTACTGGTCCTTTGGAACTAGTGCATATAGACCTTTGTGGACTTACTAGAATACGAATTTTTCAAGGTGATAATTATTTCATGCTATTAATCGATGATTATTCTAGAATGAATTGGGTTACTTTTCTCAAATAAAAACCAAAAGCTCTAGATAAGTTTAAGGAATTTAAATCTATGGTTGAGAATGAAATGGATATGAAAAAAAATGTTTGAGATCTGATAGAGGTGGAGAGTTCACCTCAAATGATTTTAACATTTTCTATGAATTTCAAGGAATAAAGAGACATTTGTCAGCCCCTAGATCTCCTCAATCGAATGAAGTGGTTGAAAGGAAGAATATGATTATTCAAGAAGTATCAATAACAATGTTGAAAGAAGAAAACCTACCCTAAGTCTACTAGAGAGAAGCGATTCATACTACAATCTACATACTTAACAGATTACAACAAAGGGAAAATAGTTCAAATAATCCATATGAGTTATGGAATGGAAGGACTCCTATTGTCAAATATTTCAATGTTTTGAGGAAAATGATAAATCATGAGAGATGAAGAGACCCTAGGAAAGTTTGATTCAAGATTTGATGAAGGAATCTTCTTTGGATATTCTATAAAAATAAAATCTTATCAATGTTACAACAAGAGACTGAAAGGATTATTGAAAGTGTAAGTGTCAAGGTGGATGAAGATCCACATAAAATTTCAATGATGAGTCCTCATGCAGAGAAGAAGAAAAAGATAAAGATAAGGAAAATGAAGTATATATTGAAGAGGAAGATGTTTCAGAAAGGATCCCTAAGACTCCTAAGTATGTGAAGAAGAATCATTTTGAAGATCAGATCATTGGTGACCAAATCAAAGGTTTATCGACAAGAAGAAATGTTGTTATGACAGAAGAACAAATAAACTTGTGTTTACTTTTAGAATTTGAACCTAAAATAGTGGTTGAGGCACACAAATATGAGAATTGGATCAAGCATATGGAAGAAGAACTAATGCAGGTTGAGAAGAATTAGACTTGGGAACTTATCCTAGGACTAGGAAAAAAAAATTGATTGGAAATAAGTGGGTGATATAGAATAAATTGAATGATAATAGAGAATTTGTTAGGAATAAGGCAAGGCTTGTGTGTAAAGGTTACTCACAAGTGGAAGGAATAGATTTTGATGAGACATTTTCTTTGGTGGCAAGAATGAAAGCTATTAGGATGTTTTTGGATTTTTTAGCACATAAGGATTTCAAATTTTATTAGATGGATGTGAAGTTTGCATTCTTGAATGGGGTGATCCCACAATACTGGTTTACAATTTTTGGGCAAACTAGACACTAAACTGATTTTTTAAAACTACATCTTCACTTTCGAGCTCCTATAGCAGCTAAACCATGAGGAATTTGAAGATGATGCAAACTAGTGATTTGTGAAATTTTGTCTATAGATTCTAAATATTTTTTTTTCAATTTTTTTGAATCAAATTGCACTTTTTTTTCCATCTCCTTTGAAAACTAGCTTATTTTAAAAAACAACATTTTTAAGAAGTGACGCTCATCGTATACAACATAACTTTTTATTTATGAAGGATAAAATTATAATTTTTTCGAATTTAGATTTGTAACTACGATATCTAGAAATTTCATTTGGTTTCATAGTGTTTTATTAAAAAAAAAATTCTTAATCAAGCTTCGAAGTCAAACCAATTACAATTTAGACATGGGCGGACTGTATACAACATAATTTTTTCTATATGTATCAAAATTCAAATTATTTTTTTAATGGATCAAGGACATCAATATCCAACCCAAACATTTTTTTAAATTATTTTTTTGATAAGCTACTATTTTTCCACATGTGCAAAACAAAGAGCTTGATTTTCAGTGAAAATCATATGTTTAATAAAACTAAAAAAACAAATACATAATAAAACAAAAATATATTAAGATTATATTCGTTGGGTAGCTTGTTTTGAGGACTACCATAATCATTCCAAATAAATTTTAAATGAATTCATTTGATCCACCAAAAGTTAAATCAAAAGTGATTTTTTATCAACATTTTGATAGGTGTAAAAGAGACTCTGTTGTAGGTATGGTTTAAAACTAGCAGGGTTTTATCCAAGGGGGGTTTGATCTAAGGTAGTTTGATCAAACCCTCTTCAATTGGAATCCTTAAAATGAAACTTTTAAAGGATTAAATCATTATATTCTTTAAAAATATTTGATTTCAGCAAAAATCAGAATCTCCTAGAAATTGTAAACCAACTTTGTGGGATCACCCAATGGTGAGTTGGAAGAAGAGGTTTATATTAAACAACCAGATGGATTTCAACTATCAAATAACCCTAATATAGTTTTCAGATTGAAAAAAGCATTATATGGACTCAAGAAAGCTCCCAAACCTTAGTATGCAAGATTGGATAGGTACTTATTATAGAAATGACTCAATAAAGGTATCATAGATAGTAATATTTGGTTTAAAGTTGATAAATATAAAATATTGATTAAAGTTGTGTACGTTGATGACATAATTTTTGGACGAAATGAATTTATGTGCAAGAGATTTGTAGAATAGATGCAAAATGAGTTTGAAATGTCAATTTTTGGGAGATGGATTTCTTCTTTGGACGACAAATCAATCAAATAGAAAAATGTATATTCATTTCACAACAAAAGTATACCAAGGAAATGCTAAAGAAGTTTGGAATGGAAGACTCTAAACTTGTATGTACTCCTATGGTTACTGGTTGCAAGTTGAGCAAGAATGATGAATCTCCTAAGGTTGATCAGAGCAAGTACAAGTTAATGATTGAAGGATTGTTATATCTAACTGCTACTAGATCGAATATCATGCATGCAGTCTGTCTTGTGGATAGATTTAAAGAGTATCCTACAGATTCACATGTTCTAGCAATGAAGAGAATCTTTAGATACTTGAAGGGAACTCCAAAACATGGCTTGTGGTATCCAAAGGATACTAATTTATCTTTGAGTGCTTATACAGATGTGGATTGGGATGGTTGTGTGGATGAAAAAAGTATAAGTGGTGGTGCATTCTTTATTTGAAATAGGTTAGTGTCTTGGTTAAGTAAAATGAAAGATTCAACATCATTATCTACTATAGAGGCATAATACATTGCAGCGACATCTTGTTGCACACAATTTTTGTGGATGAAACAAACCTTGAAGGATATTATAGTGTTATATGATGAACATATCTCTATCTTTTGTGATAACACAAGTGTTATTAAAATTTCAAAGAATTTGGTAATGCATTCAAGGATAAAATGTATTTCAATCTAGTATCACTTTTTGAGAGAGAAGGTTGCAGAGAATGAGGTGAAGCTAGAGTATGGGCCTACAAAGGATCAAGTTGTAGATATCTTCATAAAGGATATTCCTAAGGATAATTTTGAGTATCTCTAAGAGAATTTAGGGGTTATTGCCCCTCCTTTGAACTATATGCATAAGGATATGTATCAATCTAGTGGATTTCAAGATTCATTCCTAATTTTGGACTGATGTTCATGGCTACCTCTCAAGGGGAGTAGGTAGTGGCATTGTTGGTTGTTTTAGTCAAGGGTAGTAATCATTGTCATTATGTTACTTATAAGTGTTTTTACTTTTTCAGATGTGTCAAAGGATATGTCTAATAGTTGTTGGTTGATGTAGTATCCTGTGTATGCCTAAGGGGGGGTGTGCAAAGAAGTGGAATGTGTAGGTGTGTAGAGAAGGTGTGATGAAAATAGAGTGTAATAAAAATAAAAGGGAGCTACAAAACTATAGGAAGTGAAAAAAGTGGAAGAAAATATATATATGTATATGTATGTAAAAGGGGAGAGAGATACAAGTGTGTTTCCCTTTTCCATTGGTGCTAAAGGGGGGAGAGAGTTAACTGAAAAAAATTATGAAGTAATGGGGAGAAAGAGAAAGTGTAAGGGATTAGTGTTCACTGATGTGCAATATATGAGACTAGAGTTATTGTTTCTATTGTTGATGTTTTTTTACATCATGTGAAGCCATTAATGAAAAATGGGGAGATCGATGGAATAATGAGTAGCTTGTGTGTTGTCATTGATGTCAATAGATCTACGTTATTGCATTGATTTCAATAGGTCGATCGAGATATTTTTGGAATTTTATAATGATTCTTTGATTTGTTGCATTATGTTGTCATTAGTAGTGTCACTAGATTCAACCTCTAGTGTTTATTTTGATAAGCTTCTATTGGTGGATTTTCAACCTCTTGTGTATGGTTGAGTTGCTATAATAGTTTGATGGTAATGATAAGGTGTTGAAGATGATTGAAATGTGTTTTTGGTGCTTGGTTTCCAAGTGATTTTGAGAAAATTTGAATAAAAGAGAAAACAATGTGGTTGAGAGAGGTTCAATATAGAAAAATAGTGATCTGGTTTGTCTCTGCATTTATTTTGTGTTGAATATCTACTTATGCAGCTCATATATGTTTATTAGAGGTTTTATATACAAAAAAAATTATCCTAGATGGTTGTGCAGAGAAGGTTGTGTTCACTAGTGTATGAGCTATATTGCAATGGTGTTTGAGAGAAATGGTTTTGCTTCACATTTCTCTGTAGTTTTGTTTTTGGTCTTGTGGATTTGATCGTGTTCTTACATTGCTCATATTTATCTTCAGTTTGAGTTGGTCAAAGTTTTTTCTCCACAAGGTAAGATTCATGTGTTATAGTATGTGGAAAGTTAACTAGGTGTGTAGGATGAGTATGTTCTTTAGGTGAAAGTTGTTGCAAAGGAATTTTTTTGATTTTACTGTTTATGGAATATTCTAGATTGTGTTTAAGTGATTTATTTTTTCTATGATTCATCTTTGGATATAAGGAATCATGTACTTAAATGATCAATGACATCTACATAGGCTCGACCAACCTTGGGTGTTTACACTAATTGCAAAAAAAAATTGATGTTTTTGGAAGTGTGGCATGGATTATATGTATGAATTCAGGTCCAAGTTAAGGTTTGGTGTGGTCCATTTTTATTTCTTTCCACCATGGGAATTCTTATTGTTTACCTAATTTGCATTTGCATGGTTGAGGTGCATAGCCAACCTTAGAGATTGTTTTCAAGGTTGAGGATGGTATAAATAAGTGTTGAGTTGATGGAGAATTGTGGCATGAGGTGTGTGATGTGAAGTGTAGAGGTGTGAAGTGTGAAATGTAGTGTGAGCTTTAATTTTTTAGACTATTGGAAGTAGTGAGCAGAAGGTGTCTACATTCTTCAGAGAGGCTGTAAATATCTTGGTGATGTTGTGGTGGATCTTTCTGTTTCTTTGAGATGGATTTCTCATTGTAACAATCACTTTTTAATTTTTTTTGTAATCTGGCAGTGAGCCCTTCTTATTTTCTTCTAGGAGGTGAGCCTATTGTATTTAGTGTTGAAATTACTTTATACTGTGAGCTAATCCTCATCATGGTTTTTCCCTTATTGGGTTTTCCATGTAAATTTGGTGTTCTATTGTGTATGGTGTTGTTATATTTTAATTTCTATTATTTACTTTCATGTTAAATCACTCTAATAGATTAAAGGCTAATAAGGTTAATGTGGATCTAAATTTTAATGAGGGTTTGATATTTTAATGTATGACTGATTCACCCCCTCTTAGTTGTCTTGTGCATTCAACAATGGATTTCTTGGTTTAAGGAAGCTAAAGGTTTTTAATAAGGCCATCCTTTCAAAAATTGGCTGACAATTCCTTCAAGGAGATAAAGACTGAGTGAAAATTCTGAAAGATAAATGCCTCAATAATGGGGAAAAAAAGTGCTTCATTTATGATACTAAGCTTCCTAATGGCTTGATGATTTGGAATAATATGTTGAGAATCAAAAATATCTTAAGAATGAGGGTGAGAAGAAGAGTGGGAAATTGTAGGAAAAAAAAATTCTAGGATGATGTTTGGACGAATGGCCCACCCTTTTCTAATATTAATAGCTTTAATAATATAAAATAGAGACTTCTTAGAACAAATGGAAGCCAAATTCATGATAATCTTCTATGGATCAGTGATAAGCCAATATGGAAAAATTTTAGAGAACAGGTTTATGGGGGAAGGCAACTAAGAAGTGGAATACAACAAAACTAGGATATGGCTATTCAAAACCTATACCAATGTATTGGTGATTGCATGCTTTTTTTTTGGAATAGGGAGGATGAATGGTTGTGTTATTTTCATTATTTGGGAACCCTTTTAGTTAATTCAACGTATTCTATCCTAGAAAGGAATCTCATTGCTAATGTTGACCTTGATTGGAAGAAAGTCTAGAACCCTAAACTTATACCTAAGGTTAACTATTTTTGGTGGATAGTTATTCATAGGATTACATTGACAATTAACAACCTTAACAAAAGGGTATTTTTTTTTGTGAATAGATGAAGCCTTTTCTTGAATGACTTTGAAGATATTGACCACCTATTTTTTAATTGTCATTATGCTTATGACATCTAGTCCCAAGTTCTCTCCTTACTTTAGATAGATTGGGTTTTTCCCATCTATTTTGTAATTTTTGCAAAGTTGGACATGTTTCTCTTTCTCTCATAATGTTATCATAGATCTTTGGAATCACATCCCCCCTTTTTTTGGGGGGGTATATTGAAAGAATGGAATAACATAATCTTTAGAGACACCAAGAGAAATAACAATGAGGTTTTCTTGGCCATAAAGAATAAAATTCAAGAGAATGTTAATGTTGGTGTTTATGGCTACTAAACAATTGCCTTTCTACAAGGAACTGAGATTTAAATAGAATTGGGGGACCAAACAAGATTTAACAAAAAATAGTTGGATACTAAATTCAACATAGAACACACTTCTTGGTTGCCACCTGAATATGGTTGGGTTTGAATGTAATTTTGATGGCTATTCTAAAGGGAACTTTGGGTTGGTTGGTGTTGGGAGAGTGAGTCATGATCATCAAGGGATGATAATTGAAGGTTATGCTAAAAATATTGGGACTACCTCTAACAACTATGCAGAAGCTATGGCTACCTAGAGGGGTATCAAAATATTGAAAGAATTGGGTTATCCCAGAGTGATAGTGGAAGGAGATTCGAAGCTAATAATTTATATTCTCAAAGGGAAGGTAAGAGGACCATGGGATATTAGGGATATAATGGAGGAGTGTATTATGATTTTTGGGAGATTTCTTCAATCCAAGGTGGTTCACACCTATAGAGAAGATAATGGAGCTATGGATGTAGCAGCTAATGAAGCTCTCAATTATCATTTTGGGCTTCTTGAAATTCAAATAATATCATGTTCCACATAAAAGCTATAACTTCAAAGGAAATATATGGGGAGAAAGGTATTTATGACACAAATGAGTGTTAATATATGTGATTTTTCTTATCTTAAGATGGCATTTAAAATAATGATGATGGAGTATGTTGATGATTTGAAAAATCTTACTAAAGTAAAATGTATGTATCTTAAGGAGGGTAGGGAAATGATTAATCATGAGGCTCAAAAAGATCATCACCTTCTGATTCATGGGGGTGTCATTTCCTTGGTGTATTAGTCAATTCATATGTTTAGACTAATTAAATATGACAAGCTCCCCTTTTAATGCATCAAGTTTTAATACCCCTCTCACGAGTTTTTGAAATGCCTATCATTTATGTTCTAGATAATTCAAATTCTTTGCTCAATTTCATAATTATTGGTGAGAATAATAGAATATTTTTACAAATACATGAAGCAAGATTTAGTTTTGACATCGAAGAAATTTTTTTCCCAGTGATTTATATTGCTCGTGGTAAAGGTCCTATGAATATTTCTTATTGTTGTGAAGGAATTGTTTGGCTGATGAGGGCTTAATAGGGGGCCCACAAAAAAGGTTGAAGTATATTAATTATGACTTTCTTCAATAGAATGGGGAGTTATGGGAGATGTTTGAGAAGGTGGGCTTTAATTCCTTTTTTCAAGCTATGAAGGTCTATAATGATTCCCTAACTACTAAGCTCACTAATTCATGGAGCAATGCTGAAATGACAATTGACAACCTTCATTTTACTATTTTTCCTAAGCTAATAGTGTATGCAACTAGGTTGAAGTATGAAGGAAAGAAGGTGGCAAAAAAGAGCTCTAGAAACTATCATAATATCATTGAAAAATTCTTCAAAGATAATGAGAGGCCAAAGATATTTCAAAAGATTGAAACTCCCTCCTCCCTATGCTCTTTTACGCTTGTATATAATGAGATATTTTACTCTTGAAGGGAGTTATATGACAGTTCATGGGTATCAATTCAAAATTTTGAAACATGTAAGGCATAATGATAAGATAAATATTTTTTTTCCTATTTTACTCCCTCCAACAGAATATTGAGCATGGAGCCAACCCCCCTTTGCACCAAGGTCTGGTTAGAGCTCTTTACAAGTTTTTTTTGGCCACCACCACTTAAAGAAACCTATCGGTCAATATTTTAGATAAAATCCCTCCCTCAACTTCTTATGTTAGTCTTGAGCTTGTTGACAACTAACCCCACTCCCCTAGCATAATACCTAAGCTGGAAAAAAAAAAAACTTCTCCCTCTACCACCCTCGACCCTTTCACTAATGATCTTTTGAAAATAACCTCAGAAAAAAAAAAATTCCCCCTTTCTTTCCTAGACCATCTAAACAAAGTAAGGTGGACTCAAAGGAGGTCATAAGAAAGGCCTCACTATCACAATTTATGATGATTAGAAGATTAGCCTATAAAGTGGAAACCCATTATGTGGTTTTTCTCTTTATGGAGGTCAAAGGTTTGTTCAACTCGCAAAGGTTGCCTCTAAGGATAAGGAAATAAATAAAAAAGTAAAAAATAGGTTGAGGAGGAGGATATGGGAACCTTTGAGGAAGAATTCATTCCTAACAGTTTTATCGAGACTGAAGATTTAGAGGATAAGGAGAATAGTGACCTTGAAATGAAGGATTTTTAGGAGGAGGACTATACTCTAGACAGAGATGGTGGAAATGAGAACGAAAAGGAGAAATATTATGAGGAGAATGAGGCGGTTGAGGTCAATAATGTGAAGCCTACGACTAAGGAAGAGAATGACACTATTATGAAAAACCCCCTTTGTAGGATAATAGTAATGATAGGGATTTGAATATCCTTGATTCTAAAATTGAAGTCCTTAATGCTCACATGAATAAGGTCTATCAAAAATATTAATTCTTTTGTTGAAGGTGTCATGAAAAAAGTAATGGGAATGGTGTCGGGGTAGGACAAAATTAAGAAGCAACAGAAGAAAAAAGAGAAGTCTTTGGCTAAGACTGAAGCACCAAGGAATGAGAATAGGGTGAAGAATGAGAGTGTGTTGGATGTTGTGGATGAGCTTTAGAGAAATTGGAGTATTATCAATGACTCTTAATATTTTTTCTTTTCTCCATGTTTCAATTTTGTATCAAACATTATGGCCTAAGTGCCATATTTAGTATGGATGTTAGCTTAGATGTTTTACTCTTGGACTACTTTAGATTATTTTCTTAGAATGTTTTTACTATGAATTTTAAGTATGTTCTTAAGACTATTTAGATTATTCTCAATGGCCTCTCGCCTCCTACTAGTTTTGATGTTGTTATATTTTTTGGTTTGTATAAGTGGCCTACGAGTCATGATGATAATATGGATACTAGCCTACGTGCCTATACTTGATGGTTCTTTTGGTTTTCTAACTCTGATTTAGTCTTCTGTTGCTTCTGGTTGGTTGTTATTTTTCTAGTCTATTCTATTGGGCTATTTTTTCTCTATAGTTAGCTTTGTATGGGATCAAGGCCCTTCCCTGCTTATCTAATAAAACAAAATTATTCATTAATATAGCTTAATTTTTATGTGTATTTAAAAATTGAATACTTGGGGGCATGATCACTCCACCTCATATAAATAAATCTTAATGGGGGATGTTTGTTATTGAGGGTTCTCCTTAAGGTGCATGAGAATTGGCATCACATTTTAATTAGTTGTCATTACCTTTGTAGGGTAGGATGAAATAGGTTCCACATCACTTACGTGATCTGAGTTCTCTCCCCTTGCATAATGTAACTCTTTTTAATGCATTATATGTCCAATAATTTTCAACTTGTACAATGCACTATCATGTGAAGTTTAATAAAAGTATAATAGATATTTCCAGTGATAATTTAATAAATCACCCTAAAAAATATATAAAATCTTGATGAATCTTCCATTTTTTGGAAAAATTATTAATTTCTATTAGCAAATCTTTCTTTTTTTGAAAAAAATATTGATTTTATTGGCAATTTCTTTTACATCACAAATTTTCTAAAAAATATTGGCAAATCTAGAAAATAATAGGAAAGTGTATTAGTTATGATGGTGAATCCTTCCATTTTAAAAATGATTATTATAGAAAAGTAGGGGCCTAAACTTGGAAATGATCCATGCTTTTAAGGGGTAGACTCTATAATATTTAATATTCACCACTAATTTAAAATATAATCGAATAACCCTCATTGCATTTTGGAAGGTGAGGTATACACATGATCTGTAATTTCATAGAACCCATAATTTACTTTGGATTGTTGATCATAATGGAGATCAACAATCTAAAAAAAAATTCAAACCCCATGAGCATTACAAATCATGGGTACACTTTACCTCACGAAATACAACAAGGGCCATTAGATTATATTTTAAATAAATGGTGGCAACTAAAGATTAAAAATATGAATCTAAAGCAACTAATAATTTAGATTTCTACTATAATTTATAATACAAAATACACTTTTAGTGCTATATATATAATAAATTATATATATATAATAACGAACTTACAATATTTGCTTTAATCATAATAAATTAACCAAAATATAAAAAATATATATATTTGAATTTTAGACTCTAAGATCTACAAATGGGTATTTTAATATTTTCATAAAAATACCCCTGGTTAGATAAATCTGCATTTAGAGTTGAATTTTTATTTAATTTACCCCAAAGAGGGGCTACATCATCACATAGGCTACCACATAGACAATATGAAGTGAAACACTTTCACTTGAAAATGCTCTAGTCAAAACAATGCATGTAAATTCAATGTTGCTTAAGTTTAAAAATTAAAATATAGCTATTTAATAGTGCCATGTATGTGCCAAGTAGTTTCAAGAAAAAATATTTCATTGAAAACTATTTAGAAAAATATTTTTTCACTTGAAACTATTTTGTTGGCCAAAAGTGCAACACAAATCTAACTTTTTAGCTAATTGGCAATAACTAGTAATTTTATTTATTTGTTTCCTTTTTCACAATAACATAGAGATAAATATCCTTAGAATATTTATAACATTGTTATAATATGTTTTACGTTATTACTTTAGTTTTAATCTTAGTCACATCTAGGCTAAGAATATGAACATGTTAAAATATCATAATTTTTTGTAAAAGTAGAAATACCAAAATATGGGTGACTATTTTGACAAATTCTTATGCAATCCTAACCTTTTTTTCTCATCCTAGAAATAGAATTTTGGTTGAAATCTCTATGGATTCCAAATTTTATTCAATGAGTTTGTATTCCTAAACACATAATTATATAAGCTCTTTTATTTATTTCAAGTTTGGTATATTCCGATGTGCAACCTCTTGTTATTCATTTCTATTGTGTACGCCACCACAACTATACTAACATATGAAAAAAATATTCATAGAGGATTGGACCATGGATGCAATGATTTCCTTGCAAGTGAACTAGTGTCTTAACATAAAAAATAGTCCTTGCACCAAAATCAAGTTTCAACCAATCATTGAACTCATTTTCATGATCTTTTTCTTTGCTTATATTCTTATAAATTTTCTTTCTTATAAGGATAATCTCTATCTTAAATTTGTTCCATCCATCGAAAGCTAGAATAATAAATGTATTTATTAGATCAATAGTTCAATTTTGTGTTTTTATGTTTTTTTTTAGAAAATTAATTTGATAATTAGTTTAATTATAATACAGAAGAAATGTTCAATTATTCACTTTACTAATAAGGTTTAATCTTTTAATCACTTCTTTCGATATGCTTCTTTTATAAAACTTTCTTTTTCAAAAACTTAATATACATAAATTTGTTTTCATTATTAGTTACTTTATCTTACTACTGCTCACAAGGTTTTCCTTTGGTTCTAAAACCAAAATTAGATCACAATATCTCTTTCACCTTTCACATGCCATTATTTTCACATAGGTATCATGAAATGTACACAAACTTGATGCTTGAATAATATCATTTAAGTCATTTTTTTATAGTTATTGATTTTATGATTTACCTGAACATTGCATATATCTATTGATAATATATGTAGTTTTTAAAATCTCTTTTATTTTGAAAAAACTGATGATATATTTTTAACACTATAGATAATTGGCATTAAGTAGTCATAATATACCAAGGAAAATTAGTAAAAAATAAAGTTAGAGTTGCATTGCAACATTATCACCCAAATAAAATCTAACATGTGAATTCATCATTATGGTTTGCATTGGTTGAAGGCATATACGGGGGATAGTAGAGCAAGTACTAAATAAATGTGTCCTTATTTATTGGACTCCAAAAATGATATTAAGGGTTTTTATTTGCACTTTTAGTTTGTAAATTCTTGAATGATATGGATTCAACAAAGAAGTTACTAGCCTTCATATATAATTTAATTAATGGAAGTACTTTGACTAAGCTTAGAGTAATTGTATTCTCATTTTTATTTCAAATATAGATATGTACACGAACAAATCTAAATGGACTCTATTGGGACTCAATCTTATGGTGCCAATTTTTTTATTGAGTCCCAATTTCTTTGTGCACTTAGGCCTCTTTTCACCCATTTCTATAATTAATTTGAGAATTTTTTGTTTGGTGTTTGTTTATTATTTTACCTAAGTGTAATCTTCCTTATGTTCTTAGTGAGTCAAAAAGTGCACAAGTTTATGAAAAATCTAAAATATTCTAATTGTTGTATTTGTTTGGGTCATTTTCTTAAGTTTCTAAAAGTTGTTAGAGTTTTGGACTTTTGAGGTTGTCCATCTCGATATTCCATCCCATCTATCTCCACCTTCCCCTTTGTCCTTATCAAGTTGTCATATTTCATCCCCCCAACAACCTTTCCATTTGATCTTAACATCTTAGTCCTTTTACTTAAAATATTATTCTAAATAAATATTTGAAATGATAGAACAAGTTATCATTTTGGTGTACCATCCATGTGAGCCCCAAAACCTTGATCGAATACCTTAAATAAGTTTAATATTTGAAGTTTGACTTGTGTTTCCCTTGATACCATTTCCCTAGCATCTCTAAGCTTCAATCCCTAAATAAATGAACTAAACACTTTAGTCTCATTTGTGTCAAAATTCCAAAATTTCTTATCTTATCATCCCTTTCACTCTTTCCCCACCAAACTATCGGAGTTCCCTTTCCCAAAATATCCTTCACATGTCCTCCTTGACTCTTGACACTTGATTCATTCCTTTTCACTAAGTCCTCTATCAAAGTTAGAGTTGTGACTATCATTTTACCTAAATACTTGTTGCTAGTTATGCCTAACTCTCAAAACCTATTGATTCCTTCATAGATTTCTTGAATTCAAAAACTTTACCATCCTTTTACCTTAGTACTATTTCTTGTGCATCTTTAAGCTCCACCACTTGATAAATTACATTATAATTTCTATCAAAATTAGAGATATAATCTTGTATTCAAAAGTGGCAATACATATGAGTCACCTTTGAGCTCTAATCCTTGACTTTTTGATACTCTCTTATCTCATTAGGACTACGTTTTAAAAAATACTTTCATTTGTATGATCCCCTCATCACCCTCAATCCCCAATATTTTGACTTCTCGATTAGCTTGTGGTATGAGGCATTCCCAACCTTTAATCCTCGACAATCTAAAAATATTGTATTTTCTTTTGCACAATCCCGGATATCTACATACACGTATAGAACATGATTTATGACCCAATTTGATGTAGGAACTATTTGAGTGTAAATTTTCAATTAATTTCTAATTATATTGAAGAAAAATCACACATGATAACATTAATGAGTCAATATGGTGCCACATCTATTAGATCATATTTGAATGTGCCCATAAATCATTTCTATACCAAAAAGGATATACTCAAAGGAGGAAATGATGCATGTAACCATGCCATAATTTATTGCAATGGTTGAAAATTTCAAAGCTTGATACATTCACATCATACCTAGGCTACCTTTAAAAAAATTCTATATGCTCTTTTTTGGCTTTGAACATTTAATTCCGCCTATTGTTATTGCTCAAAGTGATGGTGAATCTTGTGAGAGTGATTATCTCATATCTCTATAATGACTTATATACACAAAAATTAAAGATAATGATGACTAGATCATGGGAGATCTTTACTATACCATATAGCCATGCTTCCTCTTGTAAATTTGAAGATCAAGGCTAGTAATTTATAAGCGCGTGTTATTTATTTAATATAAGGGTTTGTCATTTATGGGTTTCCATAGAACTAAAGTGAAAAGTATTCTAGGGTTTCAAAAATTTCTACTTTATTCACTATTAGAGTTGTTTTGTAAGTTGCAAAGAGGTAGCCAATGAAGAAAATGCATGTAATCACATGTCTACTTGGTCAATTGTTAGCATTTTAAAGAGATTTTAGGGTACAAAGGTGTGGCATGTCATCTTTCTTGTAATGTTTTCTCTGAACAATTTTTTTGGTGTGATTATAATAAGGATTTTATTAGTGTTGTAACATTATAAATTATCACATATTATCAGGTGTGATAATCTCTTTCTTGTTGTAGATGTTTTTTAGCTCTAGTTTAGGGAAGGATCATTAAGTAGATGTTTATTATTATGCATAATCTTTGCTATTATTTACTATTTTATGTTTGTATGACTAATAATAACTCTATGACCCAATAAGAAATCAATCTTGATCTTGACCCTCGACATACATTAAAAAAAAAAATTAGTTCAATGCATGTTGCTTATGGTTTAATAATGCAAATTGTGGGAAAATATCAAGTAAACCAAAAGTGTTATTTTTTTAATAATTTATTTCTAACATGTCTAATCCTTACCAATGCCTATGAAATGTTAAATTAAAATATCTCAAGAAGTTGTACTGTTGTTTGTATCTATAGATGCATATGCAAAGTATCATATCATTTTTAAAAGAGGTATATTAAATCTAGTTAATCTCAACTTAGTGACAAATATAACGGTCAAGAGTGCATCTGGGTATAGATATTATTTGTTCTATTAATTATTTATTTTTAGATGATTCAAAAACTTATTAAGGATACCTGTAGGAACACCCTCCTAAATATAAGTTGAGCTCAAAAAGTGGGAGATATTAGTCACTCTCAAGTTGGTCAGCCTTTAATGATCTTGAATCTCTTGATGAATGCCTACTTTACCTTCTTTATTATAGATTATTATGAAGATTTTTTTTATAGAATTAATATTTTTACTAATAGAAAATTGTGTAAAAACATTTATTTGTTGGATAGGAAAACTATGTAAGAGATTTAGGAAATTTAAATTGTTTGGTCACACACAAAGAACCATGAATAATGATTGTAAAAAAGTTGTATAAATAATGTTTAGAGCTCTTATTTATTTTCTTAATATCACTAATATTTAGAGGTTTGATATTTCTAATATTAATAATTTGAAAGTGTTAAAATCTCTTTATGGCACACACATGTAAATGAAATTAAAGAAAAATAAGGGGATATGTTCACTTGGTTTATTTGGGCTATATTTTAATGGATATTAATTATATCCACTTTCAATTGCAAAAAAAAATGAAGTTGATGTACATGAATGTTAAAATTTTTAGGAAAGGTGTATCAACCTTACATACTAATTTCAAATGAAGAGAAACATAATTTTTGTTTACATAACTGTAAAGTTGCAAAATTGCACCTAGGAGCAATTCCACATTTTTGCACTTTGCCTAGCATTTATGACACCTTAGAAATATTAGTGGAAAAATACGATGAGTGAGAATTTCATGATATTGAATCCATGTGGACACATGGCAAAATGACAAAAGCCTAATAGAGTGTTTCCCAAAAATCTAAGCTTTGGATGCCTGCATGGCGTGCAGACGTCCTGGTGGTTTTCTAAGTTTGAAATGGTCAATCTAGAATCCTAACCCTTGCGACACGTGTCCTAATGGTTAGGTCTTAGATGTAACAGCCCTATGCCACCCTTGCATGCATGAAAAGCCATTTTTGGCTCTCATTTTGAGGTTGGAAGCTATCAGTTGAAGCACTATCACTACTTGCTCTAGTCCTAGGTAAGATTTATCCTTGAATAGTATCATCTTCTATAGGTGAAGCCATGCTGAACTGAGGTCCCTCCAATTGCTACCAACTCTTCAAGCAGCTATAACTCTCAAGAAAGAACATAGCGGTGCACTCGTGTGCTCCGAAAGAGGGTCTTGACCCATGGGTAACACTCTCTCCCTTTCGCTCTTCCTTACTAGATCATTTACTACTTTGTGGTGCACGCTCTACTCCAAAGTGGGTTTTTATTTTGCCATGCTTTTTGTTTACTTAATTTACACTCTTTTCCAAACCTTATTTTTTGTGGAGGTGGGAACACCAAAACGGGGGTTTGACTGAGGCAGACCCCTATACAACCCCTAACTTTTTCCCTTCGATCTTTTGTGTGTAGGTTATGAAGTGAAGCTTTGAGAAAAGATTCAAACACATGGTAGAAGGTAATCTTGTTTCAAATTCCTTTGTTTTTTTCCTTAGATTCTAACTTTTTGTTGATTATTTGGCCTCACATGCTTTTGACCCGAGTTTAGAAGTGAGATTTAGTTTTATCCACTTGAGCTCCTAATTTCCTCACAACTTAGGACTCCAACACATATTTTAGATGAAAACACACCACGTTGGCATCCTAAAACCATGTTCATGTCTTTTGGCTAAGATCTCTCCAACCAGAGGTAGAAATCTCAAAGTCTTCTTCTCTCGGAGTCTGAGATAAATTTCTTGTCTTCCTTCATAGTTTTGTCAATCCATTTAAGTTGAGGTCTATAAGGGTAGTTCATTCCCTGGTGATCTCTTGAGAATAAAGAGAACAATGTCCAATGAATCCCTCTTATATCACATTTTGGTGAACCCAACGTGAATCGTCAGATTCATTTTCATAATGTCTCATATTTATAATAACTCCTTTTCTAAAAAAGATTTCAATATGTTGGAAGATGCTCTACATGATTTATTAGAAGCACTCTCCCCTATTTGTAAATCCTCTAAGCAAACTCTCCTCACCAACTGAGGATTCGGTAATGTGGTTGTAGTTTATGTGGCTCCTCTAAGCCCTAAGAAACCCATCATTTATGTTACCCCAGTTGAGCCATCCCCTAGAGAGGACTACTTCATCTATAGGATTTCATGTTGTAGCGATCCATCAGAATTATATTTGAGGTTCGTGAAATCTATTAACTCTACTTCTTATAATGTTGTCAGGCATACATATAATATAAGGAGAAACAAAAAAAACTTAGAACAAAAAGCTTTTGTTCCTACATCGCAACCAATTCAAACTCCTATTGCTTTACCACCATCTCAACCTAGCCTTCCTTCAGCTCCTAAACCCATGATCAAAACACCATATGATTATGATCTTGTTGAGCAACATCATGTTACTCCAACCAAGATCTCACTTTGGGACTTTCTTCAGACCGCTCTGGTTTATCAAGAGATGCTACAGGAAGCTTTACAAAACATCCTCTTTCCTGCCTCTACTAGGCCTATGGAAATTGATGCATTGATGACACATATTCGATTGGATTCGTCGAATATTACATTCAAACCGCAAGAACTCTCGCCTCTGGATGTACAAAAACAAGCAGAGCCTTTGAGGATTGTAGTTAATGTTAACAACATTGGTATTAGGCGTACCCTCGTTGACACTAGTTCAACTCTCAACGTTTGTGATATAGACCTATTACCTAAAATTAAAGTTGATTCATCTTCTTTCGCAACTTCTTCCTTGTATATTTGTGGGTTTGATAATGTTGGCCACGAATCTCTAGGTATAATAATATTGCCCTTGTAGCTAGGCCTCATTACCTTACCAACGTTGGTTTATGTGATGCCTAGCTCGTTACCATATAATATTCTTTTAGGGAGACCTTGGATTCATGCTATGGGCACAATAACTTCTACTCTACATCATTCTTTGATGTTTGTTGCTAACAATTGGGTGGTTACAATTAAAGCATACCTAGAGGCTATGCACCTTTATTTTCTAGTCACTGATATTCATAATTCAGTAACATCCACTCTCAAGAACTGTATTCCATCCTTAACCATTGATGCTATGGCATGTTCTTCATCGATACTCTCTATGGAAGTCATCCCCCAAGAGGGTATCGACCAAGATGAATGGCCTAAACCAGAAGATCCTAATTCTCCCCCATCTTCTCCTTCATCTTCTCAATCGAATGCTCTCCTAGGTGATGAATGGGGATCCTTGAATCTCTTCAATTTCTTCATAGCGGAATATAATTCAGACCCCTTTGGAATTGAATTCCCAAGTTTTGCTGACATAAGGGTAGGTGGCCCTCCCACTGGGGAAGAAAAGTGCGATCCTATCTATGAGTTTGATCCTCCCCCTACCTGAGACAGTGACCTCACTCCTACAAAGGATGTCAATTTTTAAGAATCGACTAAGTGGGACCGCTCCCATAGAAACTTTCAACATCCATTGGTGGAATGAGACACTCTACATAGATCCGCCCCCTCTTGAAGTTCTACAAAATCACTATGGGTTTGGGTATGAACTCACTTCTCAGTATGGCTATGGGAAGAAAGGCCTAAGATGTATCGAGCAAGGAATCCAAGTCTATATCCAGTTTAAGCAATGACAACACTATCTGGGTTTGGGATGCTTTGTTAAATAGTCTAAACAAAAACCTTGGTGGAGTGTTAATATGATTTCATCCAAGCCATTTAATTTGGTCCATCCTGAGTTGATAGAAAAAAGGGGATAGGCCAAAAAGGTTCCTTTCGATGTCTTCTCTTTGGATAAAGCATTAGGGGAATTTCTAGGTGCTTACTCTCCATTGCCTCCTTATCATCACAAGAAATGATTCCTATATCACTTGCATAAACAAGCATACTTACTTTGGAGAGTTTGTTTTTATCATCGATCAAGAAGTCCCTCTATCCAATGTTAGTGATGATGTTCTGATATCTCATCCTGAGCACCATAGTCCTCTCCTTAACGGAGATATTGTTGAAGCCCCTATGGATCCTCAAACTTTGGAAAAGGTAATCAGATTGGGAAGTGTCTCTCCTCTGAATAAGGAGATGAACACTTTGATCTCTTACATACTCACCGTTATATCTTCGCTTGGATGTTTGAGGATATGCCCGATATTGATGAATACATAGTGGTCCATAATATCATCATATGTCCCAGAACCAAGCTAGTTAAGAAAAAAAATTGAAACATCAATCCCAGGGTAGCTTTGATGGTCAAGACTAAGATAGAAAAGTTGTTGAAAGTAGGCTTTATCCATCCAATTGACTAATCTCCTTGGATTTCGAATATAGTTACTATTAGAAAACCTGAGCATTGAATTTGTATATGCATTGAGTTTTGAGACCTTAATAAGGCTTCTCTTAAAGATTATTTTCTATTACCTAATATAGATATGATTGTGGACTCGACTATAGGCCATGTATTGTAATCTTTTATGGATGGCTTCTCGGGTTATAATCAGATCCGTATTAATCTGGATGATCAGTATAAGAAAAGATTCACTACCTCTTGGGGTGATTTCTATTATGTGCTCATGCCTTTTTGTTTGAAGAATGCATGAGTGAATTACCAATGGGTAATGAACCTAATATTTCATGATTTCATTCATAAAATCTTAGAGGACTATGTTGATGATATCTTGGAAAAATCCATAAATCATCAAGATCATGTGTAAAACCTTCATCTTATCTTTGAGAGGATTTGACTTTACAATATGAGACTCAATCCCCATAAGTGTGTCTTTGGCATAGATTCCAACAAGCTTCTTGGTTTTATAGTCTCTTAACATGGAATCGAAGTTGACACAAATAAGATTGATGCTATTGTTAACATGCCTCCATCGAGGAACATTATTGAGCTGCAAATTGTATAGGGGAAGATTCAGGTGATTCATGGATTCATATCTCAGTTTGCTGATTGGACCCTCCCTTTCACTCACTTATTGAAGAAGGATGTCCGCTTTATATGGGATGAATATTTTTAGAAAGCTTTTGAATCAATCAAATCTTATTTGACCAATCCTCTTGTATTGATGCTGACTATGCAAGATAGACCTTTTCTACTTTACCTTGATGCATCACCATATGCTTTGGCTGCTCTACTAGCTCAATATGATGAAATAGGAAGAGACAGAGTGGTCTACTACATTAGCCACATCCTTTTCGATTACAAAACCCATATTCATCCATGGAGAAGCAATGCCTTTCTCTTGTATTCGCTACATAGAAGTTGAGGCACTACCTCCTCCATGTTGAGACACATGTCATAGTGGAGATAGATCTTTTGAGAAACTTGTTCTCTAGCGTTGACCTTGTTGGAAGATTAGAAACGTGGGTTATGTTCATTTCCGAGTTCAATATAAAATTTGTCACTTAAAAATCGATCAACAGTCAAGTGGTTGTTGATCAATTAGCAAACGCTCCCTCATCCCACTCTTCCCTGGGTTGGATTTGTTTCCTGATGAGAATATTTTCACAATTAACTATGATCACGAATGGAAGATGTACTTTGATGGATCGAGGTGTTAGATAGGTTCTAGAGCAGGTGTGGTCCTGATATCCCTCGAAGGAAAACCGGTCCTTGTATCCTTTGGATTAGATTTTCCTTGCACCAATAATATTGCTAAGTACGAAGCTCTTATTGTCAACTTATATGTTGCGATTGTGCTAAATCTTAAACATATTTGTATACTAGGTGACTCTGAAATTATTTTGAACCATATTATGGGAACTTATTAGGCTAAATAAAGTAGATTATCTCAATATCAAGACCTCACTTTGTCCTTGCTTAATCATTTTTCCTCTTTCACAATAAAAAATGTCCTTAGGAGAGAAAATAGACATGTTGATACCATGGCAAGCACTCCTTCCTTGGTACCTTCAAAAGAGGATACGAAAGAATATCACTTTGTGGTTCAGATCGTGTGAACCCCAATGATTTCAAATAAACCCGAACCCGAGTCTTTGGCTTGTTTTCATACAAACTCAAGAGAATGGTTCTCTAGTATCTATAGTTACTTAAAGACTAGAAACTTTCCTAGTGATGCAACCAAAAATGATTGCACTTGTATACGAAAGATTTCAACACGTTATGTCATTTTATTTGATGTTCTTTATCAAAAATCTTAAAATGGTTTGTTGTTAAGGTGTCTCACTAAGGTATAAATACCCCTTTCCCTTAAAGAATCCCACTCGGTCTCTGGGGTTGGAAATTTTGGTGGTAAAACCTTGGCAAGAAAATTGATACACATGGGGTACTATTGGAAAAATATGGAACAAGATTCCTTTGACTTTGTCAAGAAGTGCCTTCAAAGTCAATAGCATAGCCATATTATCCATGCTCCTGCTTAGGAGTTACAAAATCAAACCTCTCTTTGGCCATTTGCAAAATGGGAGCTGGATATCATTGGGAAAATATCACCTCCTTCTTCCAAGGGACATACTTTTATTATTTCTGCTATGAATTATTTCACGAAATGGGTCGAGGTCATTCCACTCCGATCCAAAAAAATTGAGACTATCTATAGTTTCCTCATGAACATTATCATTTCTCATTTTGGATTGTCTACTACACTTGTTTCTGATAATGGTGCACCATTTAAGAATAGGGAAGTAAATCAATTCTTGGAGAAATTTCATATTCAACACAGGTTTTCTACATCATATTATCCACAATCCAATGGTCAAGTGGAAGCTTCTAATAAAACTCTTGAACTCATTTTTCATAAAATCATTAATAAACATGGTAAGGATTGGCATATTTAGTTAACATATGCTTTGTGGGCTTATTGCACGAGTGTCCATATGGTGACAAGAACAACGCTCTATAACCTTGTGTGTGATGTAAAAGCTATCATGCCTTTGGAGTTGGAAATTTAGTCCCTACGGGTTTCCCTTAGAGGATTAATTGACAATGAAATCTACCGATCTAACCACTTACATCAACTAGAAATTTTTTATGAGCGTTGTCTACAGGCCCTCAATCATCTTAAATCTTATTAGCAGTCATTATCAAAACAATATAATTAGTGTCTGCTTCCTAGGACCTTCAAGCTAGGAGACCTAGTTCTAGGTGAAAATCAACGAAATGTAAATGCACCACCTAATGAGAAAGGGAAATTTAGTCCTAACTAGTCAGGTACTTACATTGTGATTAATGTGTATGGTTCGGGCTCCTATGGATTATCATCTATGGACATAACACCCTTAAAAGAACCTGTTAATGAAATGCATCTTCGTCGATACTATACGTAATGTTATAATGTGTCACATGTGTGGTGTTCTCCCTAAAATGCAACAATACTACATATACTGGCATTCCTCATTCTCACATTATGAAAATTGTGTGTATATGACATGACCATGTGCATGTGCATGAAATAAAAACATACATACATGTGTCTCACTATGCTAGATATCCATACATCACATTACATCTTTTAAAGTAATTAGATCTATTGAATGTTGTGGTTGTATTGCTGATATGTGGTTTTTATTGATGTCAACACTATTAGCATTAATGTCTTTAAGACTGTATATGTTGAGGATATTGAGAAAATTGTCATAAATATGTTACAAGTTCTCTGTGAAATAGTAAAGATCAGTATGGTAGAAAGTTCAGTATGTTGATAACTAGATGTTGTGGATTAAAGGGTTTGTGCTCAAGCTTATCTAGTTTCTACTTTGAAATTTTTAGAGGTGGACATGAAGATTTGATAAAGTTATAAGTTTATGTGTTTTGATAGCTATTATGTTACTGCAAATGGTGTTCATGGAAGAAGATAATGTGATTTTGGTAATCTAAGTTTTTGTGTATGTTCTTGTGGTGTTCATGGATATTTATAGATCATATTCTATATGTGTTATTGTTGGTGTTCCAAATCGACAGATCAAATAATCCTAAAGACTAGCCACTTTCTTATGTTCAAACTCAATGATGGATTTGGCCAACTGATAGGAAATGGGATTGACACACATTTCCCTTGCACTTCAAGCTTTGTAGGACCTAGGGGGTGACCCTTCAACAATACCTAAACATTTTGGCACATAATTAATAGGGTATTGCATAATAGATAATGTTCTCACAAAATTATGCTTAGGAGCATAAAATATCACTCAACATTGGCTTTGACATTGAATGAATTTCATCAACTACCATGGAGAACAAGGAAAACATAACTCAACAAAACAGATTTGAAATGGTTTTTGATTTAAAGAGTTGGGACCAACCTAAAAATAGCAGAAGCATGAAAACTTGACCAGTTCCAATAAGAGGGCTATGGAGTCACATAACTAGTATCTCATCCTACAATTTTTAAACATGTTCTGAAGATATTTTGCAATTGTTATCAAACAATGAAAACAAGACCACTACAACTTTATCTGGTAATCATTCTTTACAAATCCACCTGAAACACAACACTCCTGTCACATTTGTTGAAGAAATTACACTATCCCATGAATAATAAGAAATAATAGGTCCAACTGACACTTATTAAATAAATTACACCATTCACATAATAGAAGGCAACAACAGATATAACGCAAATGCAACAAATGTGCATGAACAAACCCATATGATCTTTGATTATTGGATTCAAAAAAGTTTTACATCTCAGCCATGGAGATAATTATCAAATAAAATATAAACATGAAAGCATAATTTAGAACACACACTTCAGATTTGATGACTTAATTACAATTCATCCTAGCTTTACAATTCTACCCAAAGCTTATGCCTGACTTGCAGAGCTTTCAGAAAATTGGAACCCCTACAATGAGAAGAAGCAAAGCAGATAAAGAGAACAAAAGAAACCAGGAGCAGCTCTAAAATGCATCCACCGTTTAAAACTGGCAGCTTCATCCTCTATTAACTTGTACCAGAAAATATCTGGAACAGACTCCCTTCTCTCATCATTTGTAGCAACAAACTTGACCTCTGAAAAAGTCACTCCACCATGAATAATCTAACTTCATTTTACCTGTAGGTGAAAAAACACCTCTGCTTGCCTATGAAAAATCATTCACTCTCTTTTATAATTTTTAACTTTATATTTGGAGCTTCTCTTTACTTTACTCACTCCCAGTGAATAAAATATTCCAGCTTTGTGCTTTAATATCTACCACTATCAAATGAAATATTCTGACTTAATAATAAATTCATTTCACTTTGATTTTCTTTGTGCTTCATCGACTTTCCTTGCTGTAAAATATTACATTTCACCTTCAGATGGAATGTTTTTCTTTAACATTTACCCCATGTATTAAAATCCTCTTTCCCTTTTAAAAAAATGCCATTCAAGTAATTTAAAAAATTACCAAGAAGACTTCAAGTATGCAACATTATGAAAATATTTTCCCATGAACAAATCTTTTTGCTTTTACATTTAAAGCACTTGGATTTAAAATAAAATTCTACTTAACATTCTTGAGCAACGTTTTGCACTTAAAATTTTAATACACTAATTGGAAAATGAGCATCATCCACACCCCTTTTCTTTTCACCACATAATTAAAATATTGGTGAATATTATAAATTTTCCATGTTGGGCTCTTTACCTTTTAATCTCCATCACTGCCCAACAAAGCCTACCCATGCCATTTAACTTCTAATTCCCACTTTATGTTTCAAAATATTCCGCCCCCCTGCCCCTTGGTAAAACATTTCATGCAAACTTTACTCCATTTGAAAGTTTGCCCCCAAAAAAAATATTTATTTCACCCTAAAAGTGAAAACCTTTGAAACTTATCTAGAGAAGAAGATTCTAACCGTGCATATATTTTCACCACCACTTCAAACATTTACAAGGGTAAAGATTTTAATCTTTAAATATTTTTTCATGAACAAAGGCCTCAAAAAATTAAATTAAATGGCAACCTTGCTCGTGCCCTAGAAACCTATGTTGGGACCTACCACTTGCCATGTGGTCAAATCTCATGCACCTCACACCACACTTGTTGGGTCATCTTTTCCCTTGCAAGGCTTGCGATATCTTGCCACGTTGCTAGGTACACTCTTGACCATCAATATTTTTGTTACCCTAAATCATTTCTTAGCATGTATCTTCCCTTGTTTGGCAATGGCAGCCTCTATGCTGGATTTCATTTTGTCTAAAGTCTTTTATGGAGACAATCATGTGTATCCTCTCACAACCATGCCTCCATTCTCCCCTATGAGAACACATGCTATAGAGTATACTTTGATGGAATTTCATACCCTTTATTAATGCCTTCTAAGTCACATTCATTAACAACCTCAATGCTAGGATGGATGTCTATGCGTGGGTTAGTAGGATGGGACAATATTCGCATGGAATTTTTGAGACATTTTCAACAAATGTGCTTATTCATATGCTTTATGTTGGTAGCCACCCATTTAAATGTTGTGTAGCCTCCATTGATAGCACCCCTATTCTTGGTGTGATGGCAAAAAAAAAAAATTCCTTTCGTTTGTGCAGAGTTTAAAAGTTTATAAAGACTTACTAACAAATCCATTTTGGATTCGGTGTTGCCTCAGAATATAATTTATTCAAAAAAATTTGATAAATTTTTGTTGTTGGTGCAAAACCTCATTCATATGGCACAGTTGAATCAGCCCCTCACTTGGCATGGTGGTTGGCAAATAAAAGATCCTCCATTATCTTACCATCGATGGATGCTCATACCCTGACATTTTCTTATAGTCTCTGAGGCATTTTCAACATAGCCATTTTTTGTTTACTTTGTAGCTAATCATGTGCTTTGATGGATTCCTACACCCTAAACCATAGCCAATGATTGGGCCCTTGGACTATAATGTCACTGGCAGCAACCCTCTTCATCTATTCAAAAATACAAAATAATATTGACACCTGTCAACCAGCTGGTCACGCCCCATCAACAACATAAACATTTCCAATCATCAAAGTAAAGAACTCCCTATCCACCTCCATGGAACATTACCAACAGTCCATCCTGGACTCAAAGCAACATTTATGGTGTTTTATGGTACCAAGTTACATGGAAACTTAACTTCACATGCATCACTAAACAATAGCGCCTCCCACAAATTTGCCTATTATTTGAACCTTTGTGTCTACCTTTGAAGATGCCCAGTCAGGAGATAAATCAGAGATACTGATCAACTGGTATTTTGATAGTGAAAGGCTCATCAAATCACCCTCACTATTGAATTTGACGGGACAAGCTTGACACTCCCTCAACTCCATTATTATCTTTCAAGCATGTTACAATACATACTAGAATCAAATGCCACCAGCGAGTCCTCACCATCTCCACCATTTTCTCTACTCATCCATCACCCAAAAATATCCGATTTCAAAAGGAGCACCCTCTAAATGAAATATTCAATTAGTTTCCCTTTCACATCAAATAGAAACACAGTCCCTCTCACACAGGTTAATAGCCTTTTCACAAAGAATACAAGAGCCCTTATGGTGAAATCCCAATTCAATACATAATATCAATGTTAAAAGTGTTGTGACTTTGTCACATGGTTTCAAATAAAATGCAACACCACCTTCCATTCAATAGATTTTTGCCATTTCTCATTTAAGTGCCTGATTTATTGTTTGGACTTCTTTCATTTAAAAAGAGAGATTTAAAACTTGTGTTGATTTGAGAATCTTAGCTACAGTTTGTTTCCTAGTCCCCTATAGTAGCTTCAGGCAAGAAACCACTTTATGCACTCTATTTCTCATGTCTTCACATCCTCAATCCATTATTATTCTCAATAATCTCATCATAATATTCCACCTAGAACTCTTCAAAAATAGGCTTTGAATAGTTCACAATACAACCTACTATTGAAGAATTTATGATTACCCTTACTATTTGAAAACACAGTCAACATTGTCCTTCACTTTATCAATATGAATACTTGAAACATATCCATTCACAACTGAATAATCATCTTGGTTTTCCTCTTCACCAACGCATTTGTGACTAAAAGAAACACTTCGACCTCATGAGTGTGTAAAGCATGTCGAGTCCTCATGTGAGCCCAACTAAAAAAAAAAACATTTTTAAACAAGTTTCATGCTCAAATTGATTTGACACAACCTTTAAACACTCTTGAGATGAAAAAGTGAATTGGGTTATCATTAAATTTTACTTTCAGGCATATTTGGAAAATGGTGAAAACCGGCCAAGTGGGCTCTGGAATCGACTTGGGAAACCAGTGAAACGACCTCCTGGAGTTACAAACACCTGTAGGAATGTAGACATTTGATTTGAGAGTGTAGTACAACAAATGAACCGAAGAAAAATATCATGAGGCAAAATTTATTAACTGCCAAAGTTGCTTACTCAAACCTTCTACAACAACAGCCTGTTCAGAGTCAATTAAAACTCACTCAATTGCCAATTGGAAAAAATAGAAAATCAACTCCTAGGGGGCCTCCACTGGAAAAAAAAAGAAAATTTAGGTACCCTGAGCATGAGTGAAAAATTAATTTGATTGAATCATCATCGTTCAAAAGATATTGATGGTCAAAGTTGACCTCCCTAAAAGATTTCTGAAAATGCAAGTGCAAAACTGAAGAAAATGCATTTGGTTTTGATTTGCTAAAAGTAGCAAATCAACTCGTGAAGCTCTAAAACCTGACATAAGATCTCAGCTTTGTATGGATAATGTAGAGCGACAATCATTTTTACATGATAGCCAACCAATTGCGAAATGTAGGCTCAAATGAGAGGCAACTTTACAAAATTGAAAGTTTGCAAACAACAAAAAAGTGCCAAAACCCTCCAGCTTCTCTTTTCAAAAACTTGTCAAAACTTATCGTGGGAAGCTGAAAATTGACACACACATTCACATATGTCATATGAGTGATTCAACCAAGGAGTTTGGCTTGAATGTCAACAGGCTTCAAATTATGACCCTCAAAAGTAGCTCACTCAGATAGATTTATTAGGTGTATTTCTGAGAATGCAGAGGCAAAAATTTGAAATAGGCACTTCAAATTTGCAAAAACTAAGAGTTCCATCAGTTACACATCTACATTGATCATTGTTTTTGCGATCTGAGATTTTGTCTTGCGTGTTCACGTTTTTCATGTTCATAGCCGACAAGGTGGTTGAAGCATGTTGTGGATCTTCGAGGAAGAATCTTTGAAGGTGTTTTTTGTTTGAGGAATTTTTTTTAGGTCTCTACTATGTTGTGACCAACGTTGGTTGATGTGAATTGATAATATTTAATGTTTTGGGCTAAAAATTTGCATTCACTCTATTATTGTGTTGAAGCCAACATAAAGCAATGAAATTTCTTGTTGCAGATATATATAAGTGATTATTTATCTCATTTTAGACATGTAGGAGGTGAAGTGTGGGAGTGTTATGTACAAAAAGGGTTCAGATCATTCAAAAGAAGAGTTGAGTGTGAAGAAGAGTGAAAGATAGTGAAAAAAATTTCATGTGCTTAATCGGAACTATAATCAGGCATTAGCAGATGCTACTTTCTCAGGTCAAATTCTTCAGATGGATTTAAACTAAATATTTTCTATAAGATAGTGAGTCTTCCTTTGAGCAGTGAGCTCTAGGTTGTGTGCCTGAATGCATGTGCATTCCTCATATATTCTTCTTATACTTTTAACAGGGTATAACTTGTGGATTAACCTCCACCGTGGTTTTTCGCCTAACAAGGTTTCCATGCAAAAAACTTGGTGTTATGTGTGTTTCTAATGTGTTTTTGATTCATGTTTTCATTGTTATTAATTAGATTTGAGATTAAAGGTTAATAAGTTTAATAAGTTTGAAATTATGTGACAATTGATTCACCCCCCCCTCAGTTGCTTGACCTTGTATTTCCAAAAATATCATCATTGTATTTAATTAACATGTAACCAAACGTTTTTATTAAATCATGATTAGAATCTAATGGAAACATACATCCATATAAGAAAATAACATCAATATCATGAACATACATGAAAATGGAGAGCATACACATAAATAAAGCCATTATACTAAAACCGATATATGTATATACATATATGTTCAATGTATGAATCAAATGTCATGTACATGTATTAGGCCACTGCTATAAAAAATGAGTGGCTACTAAATATATGTCTATATAAAAGATCTAAAAAAATATATGTGTATATGTAACTCGCTACAAAAATGATATACAAATTATGGGCTCCTATCCTCGCGGTGCATGGCTCCCTAAGCCCTCTAGCTCTGGTGGCCGCTCTGGTGCTCTCAAAGGAGGCTACATGGTAGTCTATGAATGGGATCAATGTGAACATGACATGGACATGGTTGTCTGCATCCCTCTAAGCTCCCCCTATAGAAAACATATGTCCATCTTCACCTGCACTAGCTCCTAATGCAGCCATTGGACATCTGTTGAGATCACGGCTGTCAACTACACGTTGAGATCATCAATACAGATCTGTAGGGAATCACACACCTGCTCGGAGGCCTTAGCCCTTGTCATTGCCACATCTTTCTTGGCAAGCATCATTCGCAACTCCCTCGACAATTGATCAAGTTGCACTATCAACATCGGTGGTTGACCTTAGTGATGCTAGAGTTGCTGCTACTAGGAAAGTGGAGACAAGTGGTGCTAATGAGATGGGGGTAGCCATGGGAGGATCTGATCTCCTCCACTACCTCATCCTCCTGTACTTGCTCCTCCTTTTTGTCACCCTGTTGGTGGCCTCTCCTCTTGTCTTGTGGGGGTTCATGGGGCAAGTCCTCTTGTGGACCAAGGTCCCTTCTTAGGGCACCCTCACTAAAAACTAGAGCGGGACAATGCCTCTCCAACCAACACGCAATTTTTTTCCACCTCGACATTATCGGCCGCCACCATGGATGGTAGATCATGGTCAAGCTCATCATCGTCTAAGGGGACGATGTCTATGATGGTGGGTTAGGGGAAATCTCCCACACTTGCTACACTGCGGTGTGCCCTGGTGTAAGTGGCAACATTTGGTGGTATGGTCTGAATATGGCCATGCTACTGCATGAACTGACTGCAATAATAGGGAATAATCACAAAATCATGATGATCAATCAAAAAATAGTCCCGTTGTAGGTTCCTCAAGAATCTGTCATCATCGACCCACCTGAAGTATCAGTAGGCTCCACCGAACCTCTCCCACGACAATAGTTTCAAATTGTAGCTACCAAAACTATAAGTCTCTGAAATGCCATTGGCCTATCATGTTGTACCAGTGGGCCATGGGAACCTAATACGCTTCTCGCCGGGGAAAAATTACTAGTCAGGTGCACATGATGTGGGCGAAATCCCACACCTAGAAAAGTGTGCATGTTGTAAGACTACGGTTCTCGTAGTGCACATACCACTTGAGCTCCTAGTAAAGGTATGCTAGAATGTTGGGCCCCCAAGAAAAAATAGCTAATGCTCTACCATTTCTCTAATGGTATGGATGAGGCCCCCATGAAGGTGTGAGTCTCGCCCATCTATGGTGATGCAAAATGTAACTATGACAACCATCACACAACAAAAAAATGGTGTCATGGTCTGGTCATACCAATGCATATAAATATGGCCTGTACCATCATTGCCATCTATCCTCCTCATGCAATAGAGGATTCCCTCACTCTGCTCCCATGTCGATCGGATGTCATCTATGGCCACCCATCATCTATGGATGGGTAGCCCAAGAATTTGATAGACACCCTTAAGAGTGATAGTCATCTCTCCACAGGGTAGCTAGAAAGATGACGTAGTGGCATCCCACTTCTCCATTAGGATGGTGAGTATCCTCTTGTGGTATCACATCTCTAGCATGGTAAACACATGCTTGAAACTGACTCACTCTAGATGTGTGAGCTCATCCTGTGAGAGGCAGTCCCTCTTCTCACAGACGAGTTAGAATGCTCGCCCTCACGGATTCTCTTAAATCTCTAGGTACTCATACAAAAAGTAAAAATTCTAAGTTAGAAACATCCACATTCATTATCAAAACAATAAAAAGTGCTTAAGGACATATCCACATCGCACAAACATTTGTGCACCACGTATGCATCCCAGATTGCCATGGCCGCCCTGAGGATGCTAGCGCATCCTCAGGACTACAATGTGAGCATGGTAGTACATTGCATGTCACAGATGGTAGCACGTATTGAGGATGTGTGTGTGAAATTTGGACACACGCACACCTTGATGAGTGGAAACATGCAAAAAATTAACTAAATTACACAAAAACAAGGCTTAGAGACTTTCCTGGTCCACCTTGCGACCCTTGACGATGTCCTCGCATAGCTGTTCCAATCTCAACACCTCATACTCTCTCCTTCTTTAAATTTTTCAAACTTTTCTCTCATAGAAGTCAACAATTTTCTCGTATTGAATAGTGAAAATGACCCTTCTAAGGGCCCACCTAGGTATATATAGGTCCCTCGGGGCCCATGTTTCCTAGAGTTTATGGCTCCCTGATTCCTCCTAACTTTACCCCATCATGGTGGGTGAAAACTTAGGAGGGACATATAGTCACCTCTTGATCATATTTTTCCTCTGAATCAATGAATTTTCTTGATCATTCTTCTCTTCATGGTAGTTTCTTCCAATTTTTGAAACTCACTCAAAATTTTAGTTTTGTAGGATATAGTTTTGAATGATTTTTCATGACCATTGTGTAATTCTTTGTTGAGCTCAGAAGCTAGAGGAATCCTTAGTATCGGTTAGCTTGACCTCTGTGACCTCTGCGGTCCCTCTTTATTGGCATACAATTCCATAAAATTTAAAATTCAGGTGAAATTTTTCTTCTCTACTTTAGTGAGGCTATTTCTTTCTAAAATTGAGCCCACTAAAGTGGGGGAAAAATGTAATGTTGCAGAATTGCACCTAGGGGCAATTCCACATTTTTGCATCTTGCCTAGTATTTATGATGCCTTAGAAATATTAGTGGCAAAACCCCATGAGTCATAATCTCATGATTCTGACTCCATGCAGACACATGGTGAAATGATAGAAGCCTGACAAAGCCTTTCTCAAAAATCTAGGCTATGGATGCCTGTGTGGCGTACGGATGTCCACGTGGCACGCTAGCATCTTGGCAGTTTTCCAATTTTGAAATGACAAATCTAAAATCTTGACCCTTGCAACACGTGTCCTAATGGTTAGGTCTCAGATGTAACGATCATGTGTCGCCCTTGCATGCATGAAAAACCCCTTTTGGCTCTCATTTGAGAGTTGGAAGCTATCAGTTGAAGCACTATCACTACTTGCTATAGTCTTGGGTAGCTCCATCCTTGAATAACAACATCTTCTATAGGTGAAGCCATGTTGGACTAAGGTCCCTCCAATAGCTACCAACTCTTCAAGCAACTAAAACTCTCAAGCAAGCACATAGCGGTGCCCCCGTGAGCTCTGGAAGAGGGTCTTGACCCATTGGTAATGTTCTCTCTCCCTATCACTCTTCCTTACTAGCTCCTTTACTACTTTGTAGTGTGGGCTCTACTCCAAAGTGAGCTTTTATTTCACCATGCACTTTGTTTACTACATTTACACTCTTTTCCAAACCTAGTTGTCCATGGAGGTGGGAACACCAAAATGGGGGTTTGACTGAGGTAGACCCCTATACAACCCCCAACCTTTTCCCTTCGATATTTTGTGTGCAGGTTATAAAGTGAAGCTTGGAGAAAATATTCGTATGCATAGTAGAAGGTAATATTGTTTCAAATTCCTTTGTGTTTTTCCTTAGATTCTATCTTTTTGTTGATCATTTGGCCTCACACGCTTTTGACCTGAGTTTAGAAGTGAGATTCAGTTTTATCTACTTGAGCTCTGAGTTCCTCACAATTTAGGACATCAACGCATCTTGTAGACAACAACGTGCCGCATTGGCATCCTGAAACCGTGTTGATGTCTTTTGGCTGGGAACTCTCAAGCCAGAGGTAGAAATCTTGAAGTCTTTCTCTCTCAGAGTCAAAGATAATTTTTTTTGTCTTCCTTCATAGTTTTGTCAATCCATTCAAACTGAGGTGTATAAGGGTAGTTTGTTCCCTAGTTATCTCTTGAGAATAAAGAGACCCGTGTGTAGTGAATCCCTCTTATATCACAATAACACATAAAATATGATTTTTAGGATATATATGTTAATTTTATCTCTCCAAAAATGTTGAAATAGGCCTTATTTGAAATGAGGAGTTACAATAACATGGATCTCTCCAAGATCTTGAATTTAGAGAATGGGCTTGATCAAAATCTTAGATTAAAATTTATGACTTCCCACATCAAAAATGCAAGAGCATCTATGACACATAAAAGAGTTGTAAGAGGGATTTACACTTGTTCACCAATTTATGATGCATGTTATGGTATTCCATAAGAAACCTTTAAATTATAAAGATGATGGAGCCAAAATATATTTCTGAAGTTGGTGATTAGATTATGACAAGCTTATGATCTAGGTTTAAGGAATATTCTATTTTTAGCCTATAGAATAATATTGAAATTTGGGCACCACATTTTGGGTGGTTTTAGCTCATACTTTCATAATTATTATTTGATGGTTTTATGTAAATTAATTTTATTTGTTGGGTTCTTGATGTTGGAAGAAAAAAAATTCTAAGAGGGGGGGTGAATCAGAGTGTTAAAAAACTTTTCCCAATTTTAATTTGACTCACAAATTTAATTTGCAGCAACTGAAAAAAATGCATTGACCTTTGAATGACTTTATTCAACCTTTTAGTTTGCACAATGGACAAGTACAAATTTGTGAAATTTCCAAACAAAAGAATCATCACTAAAGACTTCACACAAAAATGTAAAACAATAGATTAATTGTTCATATCACAACATTTGAACAAGGTTTTTCAATGCTTTATATTCACAAAACCTTATTTATGCTTATGATAACATTTATAATAGTATGGAAAATTTTTTAAGAACCTTTCAAACATATGATAGTATCTGAGCTTTACATCAAATGAAAGACTTTAACATTTATTCACATTGACTTCCCACATTAAAACACATAAAGATTGAATACTGAATGCAAAAATTTCATCACATACCATAGAATTTTCCTGAGTGGAAAAACCCTCATGGGGTATAAAAAACCACTCGTAAAATTTCCTTTTTATTATCTCATAAGAGCACCAACTCTATAACAATCATGGAGCACCAACTCCATGCAAAAATCTAAAGCACCAACTTCAATAGGAGCACCAAATCCCTTACAAAGTTTGCCAATAATAGACTAAACTATCAGGATCCTACAATTGTATTGCTTATGCAATTGCAAAATCTCAATAGAGTACTATAGAATGATGTTCAATAAAACCCTTTTGTTGAATGCATATGACATAATTTATACATGAGAAAGATATGTAATCTTTTTATGTTTTGAACAAACAATAATTTCTCAAATTTAACACATTATCTCTGTATGAAACCAGAGATACAAAATCCTTTCTTTCTTTTTCAAACAATAATAATAGTTTATCTCGCACAAATCTGTCACCGAGCAATGGAAAAATGCCATACTTATATAGTATCAAAACCTATGTCAAAACTGTTAAACCCTCATACCAAATCTCGAGCTTAAACTCAAGTTCAATAAAACTAAAATACAGTTCAAACATAACTGTCTATGATTTTCCTTAATATATTTCTAGAAACAAATGTAGAACTAGGGTTTAAAAAAACTGAATACAATATTTAGCATGAAATCATTTGTACTTTCCATTTCAAAAATGACAAGAGTCTACAAATATATTACCTTATCATGGCAGCCAGAAATCATAAAACCACTTACAAACTACCATAGCTACCTCAGTGTGAAGTCAAGCCAGCTCCTGAGTCACTTTCACTTTCATTCAACTGACCAAGTAAGCCACACTATAAATATCCATGGTGGTGATGGTTTCAAGCTATCATCATAATGAATGAAAATGATTTTTCCCTATTTCCTTTTTTGTGAAATTTTTCGAGAAATTCACCCAAATTGATAATCATTTGAAGTCTATGTGATGTCAACAATACAAACTATAACTTTATTATTTCTTTTGACACATGAGTCATTGTCCACGTGACCTATTTACCACATGAAGCCATAATTCACTTTGACCGATAATTCATCAAGTGTAAATTCCACGTAATGAATCAATCAACCTGAAGTCACAATAACAAACCATGTGAAACACAAGAATCTCGATACCTTGCTATGTGAGATTCAATACAATTTCATTTCCATATAAAACATAAAATGCCCGATACAATATCACTTTACACATTGTTGCCAAATAAAAATTTAGCCCGATGATAATTTAATATCATATGCAAAATGTGAAGGGCTCGATCAATAGTAAAGACAAGTATTTGTGAAGACCAATGCTAAGCCAAATTCCAAGTATTCACCTTTGTGTATCAACCAAGAGTATAATAATTTGTGCTAGAAGACTTCACAAAAGGTGAAGCACATATTTTTAAATACCTTGTGAATACAAATATATCTCAAAATTGAATGTCAACATTAACTTCACCTGTATATGTCCTATTAATGCCTTGTAATCACTGAAATCTGAACATGCAAAACAACTTGTATGAAATAATAACCCCATTTGATATATATCCTCTACACATGAATCCAACATGATTAGTACCACAAAACAAAACTGAAAGTAAACCATCCAAAGCACTATCCACAAAGTACTGAATATGCCAAGACTTATTACAACAATTACCAAATGCATCAAGTACCATAATTCCAATGCCAAACCAAGTGTCAATTAATCAATTTTGACATCAAGGACAAATATGCCACAAAGATAAATTCAAAAAACTCCCCCTTTTTCCTTGATGGAAAAAATTGAGCCATCTAAACCAAAACCTCATAGTTCTCCCCCTTTTTGTCATAAGGACAAAGGAGAACCTGTGAAATAAAAGAAAGGTAACTGAAACAACTATATATCTAGCAATGAAGTAGCAACAAGCTACTCAAAGAGCTAAAAAGCTCCCCCTAAATCCATGATAGAGAATTAAGAGATAAAATATTGAGAGACAACTCCCAATCGAGAACAAAGTCTTTCAAAGACTTCCTTAGCTAAAGGATTTGTAAAAATATCTACAACCTGTGCTTGAGTGGGGACATACTTCACAAATACTTCATTATCCAACACCTTTTCATGAAGAAAGTAAAATTTAATAGCACTGTTCTTGGTTCTTGAATGCATAACTAGATTCTTAGACAAATTTATAGCATTTGTATTGTCACAAAAGATAGAAACATGTTTTTCAACAACAATACCCATATTAGAAAGAGTTTGTTCCATCCAAAGTAATTGAGTACATCAAGATGTAGCAGCAATGTATTCTCCTTCTGTTGTAGAAAGTGAAACAAAATCTTTTTTATTGCTATGTCATGCAACCAAACAATCACCAAGAAAGAATGCAACACCACTGGCGCTTTTCCTGTCATCTAAACAACCAGCCCAATCTGCATTAGTATAGGCCATCAAAATGAAATCATAATTCTTGGGATAACAAAGACCATAGTCAAGAGTACCCTGAATGTATTTAAAAATCCTTTTTACAACTATAAGATGTGACTTTTTAGGAGTATATTGGAACTGAGAAACCATAAAAACTGCTTGAATTAAATCAGGTCTTGATGCAGTCAAATATAACAAACTTCCTATCATAGAATGATATCCAGATTGATTCACATCAGGTGAATCATCAACCTTAGAAATTTTTTAGCCTGTAACCATAGGAGTGTTACAACATGACACTCATCCATTTGAAATCTTTTAAGCATTTCTTTAGCATACTTAGTTTGAGAAAGAAAAATTTCATGTTCAAGTTGAGAAACTTGAAGTCCAAGAAAAAATGTTAGTTCACCTAACATGGACATTTCAAATTCAGATTCCATGATCTTAAAAAACTTTTTGGATAAATAATCATTATTACAGCCAAAGATAATTTCATCAACATAAACTTCAACAACCAAGATATCATTACCCTTCATTTTGACATAAAGGTTGTTGTCCAAACCACCTCTTGTAAATTCATTAGTTGTTAAATGAGAGTCCAACCTTGAATACCAACCTCTAGGAGCTTGTTTAAGACCATACAAGGCCTTTTTCAACTTGTAAACATAAGTAGGCTTGTCTTGTGCAAAAAACCATTCAGGTTGTTCCATATACACTTCTTCATCAAGATATCCATTCAAAAAAGTAGTTTTGACATCCATTTGATAAACCTTAAATTTCTTAAAACATGAGTATGCCAAAAATATTCTAATGCATTCAATTCTACCAACATGTGCATAAATTTCACCAAAATCAGTACCTTCCTATTGTGCATAGCCTTTGCACACAAATAGTGCCTTGTTTCTTACAACTTTTCCACATTCATCAAGTTTATGTCATTCTTGTCATCAGGTCTTGAGACTAATTCCCAAGTCTTATTCTTTTCGATATAGCTGATTTATTCTTGCATTTATTTCAAATAGTATTCATCATCTAATGCTTCACTGCATGTCTTGGGTTCAAACCCAGTTACTAAATAGAAATGTTCAACAATTTGAGCTTGTTCCTCAAGTTTTTATCTCCTTCTTGTCAAGACACCTACACTTCTATCCCCAATTATCTAATCTTAAGGATGATTCTTGACAACAATCTTGGAGGGTGTTTTTGGAGGTGTTACTACTTTAGAGCTTGAGGAATCCTCCTATTGTATATTACCTACTTCAGAAAATTTAGGAGAAATTCAAGACCTACCGTAGGTTCCTCTTCAACATCCTACACATGATCATCATCTAGAAGAAACTTTTCATCAAACTTGACATTAACAGATTCAACAATCTTATTCAGCCTATTATTGAAACATTTATAAGCTTTTCTATGTGTAGAATATCCTAGAAAGATACCTTCATCTGATTTGGATTAAAGCTTCCTAAGTTTTCATCATCTCTTTTGATAAAGAATTTACAACCAAATATTTTGAAGTACTTTATAGAGGCATATGTACCATACCATAGCTCATATGGAATGAAATTGGATTTCACCCTTATTTTCACTTTGTTTGGAATATAGACAGTTGTATGAACAACTTCTTTCTAGTACATATCAGGCAATTTGGCTTCATCAAGCATTGTTCTAGCCATTTCTTTCACTACTCTATTTATCCTTTCCAAAACCCCATTCTGTTGAGGTGTCCTTGTAGTAGCATATTGCCTTTTTATACCATGTTTCTCACAATAATCAATGAATTCTTGAGAGGTAAACTCACCTCCCTTGTCTGATCTCAAGCATTTAAGTTTCATATCAGATTCTTTCTCAACAATTTTACGAAAGATTTTAAATCTGTCAAAAGCCTTTGATTTATGTTTGAGAAAGGTTACCCAAACCATCCTTGTGTAGTCATCTACAAATAGCATGAAGTACTTCTCACTATTTATTGACCTTGTCCTAGTAGGACCACATAAATTAGTGTGTACAAGCTGAAAAGTTTTAGTTGAAGCATGTTCTTTGGATTTGAAACTAACCTTTGTTTGCTTACCTCTTAGACATTCTTTGCAAACTGCATTTTTTGGTTTTCTTAGAACAGGCAAACTTCTCACACTCTGTTTTTTGCTGATCCTAACCAGATTTTCAAAGTTAACATGTCCTAATCATTTATGTCATAACCAAGTCACTTCAACTTGACCCATAAGGAGAATTCCTTCATTCTTTCATGATTGGAAGATTCAAGGAGATTGTAAACATTACCTTGTGTCCTTAATCCAGTTGCAACTGTTTTACTATATTTATTCTTTATAGGCACATCCTTGTGAATTGAATATAACATTGAAACCATTGTCACAAATCTGACTAACACTTAAAAGATTGTGTTTAAGGCCTTCTACATAATACACATCATAAATGGGTGTGTCATCATTTAGAAGCAAATAGCCTTTACCTTTAATCTGAATTCCTATATTGTCACCAAACTTTACAAAACCTCCTGCATAATCTTCAAGTTTTAAAAACTTGTCCTTATTGCCTATCATGTGGTTGGAACAACCACTACCCAAAACCCACAATGCCTTCTTTTTGGAAAGAAAGGCAGTTTGCACAAGCATGGATTGTTCTATGCTTGGAACAAACTTGGGTCTCCAAACCTTTTCAGTGATCTTTTTACCTTGTTTGCATTGTTTGGATGTGTGACCAATAGTATTGCATTTGAAGCATCTAATTGAATTTGGAAAGCCAAAGAAATATTTGTGACCAAACATTGGTTTTCTAGGAATCATAAGCCTACAATTGCTCACTTTGTGTCCAAATTTATTACAAAAGAAGCAATAACCATGGAAAAATGCATTAAACCTAAAATTGGTTCGTTTATACTCAAATGGTTGCTTCTTACTAGCTGCCTTAAAGTTTTGATTTAAAGTTTTTTAACACTCACCAGTGTTGAATCCAACACTAGTCATGTCTTATGCTACTTTTGTTTTCCAAGTATATCATTTAGGTGAATAGTGCTTTCATAGCCTTCAACTTGTTTTTTAATAGTGACAACTTTATGTTCAAGTTTTGGAACCTCTTTATCCTTATCAACAGGAACTGATTTGAGATTATCCACAACTCTTTTAGAGTCATCAAATTCAACTTCTAAGCATGTGAACATTTTTTTTGGACTATGCTCTTGAGAAGCAATTTTTTTCTTTAATATTTTTATTTCTGGAAATGTACAAAGCAATTCACCTTCAAGATTGATTTCACATTTTTATAAATCAAACTAATTTTCTGATTCTTTATTTGAAGTCTTTTGTGTATCAACTTCAGCCATGAATAAAGTTTCACCTTCATCACCTAGTGAGTCATCTGACTCAACGTCTGAGTCTTCTTTGGTAAAGATACTCTTTTTATTTTTGAAGTTAAACTTATTTTTAGAATTAAAATCCTTTTTCTTATACTATTTTTCTGGATTTTCATCCTCATTAGATTGATCACCATAAGGACATTTATTAGAAAAGTGTCTAGTCTTGCCACAAGTAAATAATTTAAAGGGAAGATTACCCTTATATTTCTTTTCGAGTTTTTTGACAAGAAGAGCTTCTTTTGAATCTGATAAATCAGATTTAGCATCATTTGATAACTCTTTCTTTTTTGCCTTGAAGGCAATTTGTTTTGATGTAGAACTAGTATTACCGATTCTCATTTCATATGCAGTTAGAATACCTTGTAAGTTATCCAAGGTAAGTTGATCAAAATGTTTCTTCTCTTCAAGATTAGAAACCTTAGATTCAAATTTAGGTTGCAATGTTCTGCTTACTTTCCTAACCACATCAAACTCTTCAACTATTTCACCTAAACCTCTTCTTTCATTTATAATTTCATCTATTCTTAGAAAGTAATCTACAATATTTTCATCATATTCATTTTCAATTCGTGAAATTGATTTTTAAGAGTGAGTATCTTGGAATGTTTGACCTTGTCATTCCCTTGATACACATTCTCTCCCATATTTCAAAGGTTGACTTACAATTCATGAATTTAAAAAATAATTATTTTGTTAAACCACATAGAAGAGCATATTTAGCTCTAGCATTTGTTTCATACTTTCTTTTCTCATCAGCATTAGTGGGTATGGATGCAGGTACATTATCTTTGTTTTGCACAATAATCCAAACATCTAAATCAATAGAAACCAGATATGTTTCCATTCTGATTTTCCAGGAAGCATAATCAGAGCCATCAAACAAAGGAGCTCTTGTAAAAATGAACCTTCTTGCACATGTGACATATTGACTTCCAAGACCAAAATCAACTCTAGGTATGAAACCTAATACAGGACCCTATGCTCTGATACCAAACATTGGAAGACAAAACACTCTAAGATAGGGGGGTCAAAGAAAGTGTTAAAAAAAATTTCCCAATTTTAATTTGAATCACAGATTTAATTTGTAGCAACTGAAAAAAACACATTGACCTTTGAACAACTTTATTCAACCTTTTAGTTTGCACAATGGATAAGTAAAGATTTGTGAACTTTCCAAACAAAATAATGATCACTAAAGACTTTACACAAAAATGTAAAAGTATAGATTAATTATTCATATCACATCACTTGAACAATGTTTGTCAATGCTTTATATTCACAAAACCTGATGTATTCTTATGATAACATTTATAACAATATCAAAATTCTTTTAAGAACCTTTAAAAAATATGATAGTATCTGAGCTTTACATCAAACAAAATACTTTAACATTTACGCACATTGACTACCCACATTAAAACACATAAAGACTGAAAAATTGAATGCAAAAATTTCATCACATAACATAGAATTTTCCTAAGTGGAAAAACCCTCATGGGATAATAAAAACCACTCGTAAAATTACCTTTTATTATCTCATAAGAGCACCAACTCTGTAACAATCGTGGAGCACCAACTCCATGCAAAAATTTGAAGCACCAAATTCAATAGGAGCAACAACTCCTTTACAAAGTTTGCCAATAACAGAGTAAACTATCAAGATCATACAATTGTATTTCTTATGCAATTATAGAATCTCAATAGAGTACTATATAATGATGTTCAATAAAACCCTTATGTCGAATACATATGAAAAAAATTATACAAGAGAAAGATATGTAATATTTTTATGTCCTAAACAAAAAATCCTTTATGAATTTTAACACATTATCTTTGTATGAAACCAGAGATACAAAACCCTCTATTTATTTCTTTTTCAAATAATAATAACACAGTTTATCTCACACAAATCTCTTACCAGGCAATGGAAAAATTCCATACTTATATAGCATCAAAAACCTCTGTCAAAATTGTTAAACCCTCATACCAAATCTTGAGCTTAAAATCGAGTTCAATAAAACTGAAATATAGTTCCAACATAACTGTCCATGATTTTCCTTAATATATTTTAAAAAAAAATGCAAAACTAGGGTGTAAAAAATATGAATACAATATTTAGCATGAAACTATTTGCACTTTCCATTTCAAAAATGACAAGATTCTACAAAGATATTACCTTGTCATGGTGGCCAAAAATCACCAAACCACTTACAAACTGCCATAACTACCTCACTGTCAAGTCAAGCTAGCTCCTGAGTCACCTTCACTTTCATTCAGCTACCCAAGTAAACCACACTATAACTATCCATGGTGGCGATGGATTCAAGCTCTCATCATAACGAATGACACTGATTTTTCCCTATTTCCTTTGTTATGAAAGCTTTCAAGAACTTCACCCAAATTGATAATCATTTGAATTCCATGTGATGTCAAGAATACAAATGATAACTTTATTATTGTTTTCAACACATGAGTCACTATCCACATGACTTTTTTACCACATGAAGCCGTAATGCACTTTGACCGACAATTCATCAAGTGTAAATTCCATGTAATGAATCAATGAACCCGATGTCACAATAACAAACCATGTGAAACACAAGAAGCCTGATACCATGCTATGTGAGATTCAATACAATGCCATTGCCATGTTAAACATAAAAGGCCTGATACAATATCACTTTAAACATTGTTACCAAATAAACATTTAGCCTGAAGATAATTTAATATCAAATGCAAAATGTGAAGGACTTGATCAATAAAAAAGACAAGTATTTGTGAAGACCAATGCTAAGCCAAAGTCCAAGTATTCACCTATGTGTATTAACCAAGATGTATAAGAATGTGTGCTAGAATACTTCACACAAGGTGAAGCAAATCTTTTTAAATACCTTGTGAATACAAACAAATCTCAAAACTGAATGTCAACATTACCTTCACCTGTATATGCCTTATCAATGTCGTGTAATCACTAAAATCTAAACATGCCAAACAACCTATATGACAGAATAACCCCATGTGATATATATATCCTTTGTACATGAATCCAACATGATCAATACCACAAAACAAAACTGAAAGTACTGAATATGCCAAGACTAATTACAACAATAACCAAATGCACCAAGTACCATAATGCCAATGCCAAACCAAGTGTTAATTAATCAATTTTGACATCAAGTACAAATATGCCACAAAGAGAAATTCAACACTTGATATTGAGGTTTCATAGTGACTTTTGTAGGTAATGTTATGTTGATAAACTGTTCAAGATCTCTAATTTGTAATAGTCCTATAAAGACTTTAATTTTTGCAAATGTCTTGTAACTATGTTGATTATTGAATAATAAATAGAGTTATTATAGAGTATTGGATTCTTCTCCTAAATGGATTTTCATCATGTGTTATGTTATATTATTTTTATGTTGTTTATCCTTGCAATCGTATGACCTAAAATAATTTTTGTGCTTACCTTTCACTCATATTAAAGTGCAAGAAGCATATTACACACCTCTTCTTTCTTTCAACAAGCCCTCTAAAAGTATAATGAATCAAGATTTAAGTCTACAAAAGATATCTCTTTGCCAATCTTATTTCCTATTAAGAAACCTACATAGCAAGAATGTTATTGGAAATGTTGGAGGAATATAAAAAATAATGATAGAATGAGTTTAAATTCTATATAAAAACTAGAAAACCAATTATATATAAAAACTAGAAAACCAACTTCATTGCCATTATTTTTTGTAATGATATTCTCAAAATTATCTCTAAAAAAAGTACTCTGAGAGATTCATTTCAAAAGTAATAATAAGGTCATGTTTGAGGTTGGAAGAAGGGATTAATTATATGGAAATTATCTAAATGTGTTTCATTCAAAATCAATTTCCATGATTTTATGTCTCTTACATTTTTTAGGTAGAAATAATATATAAAATAAAATCTAGTGCCACAACTACTAAAAGCACTAAAGGGCCACTAGAGTTGTAGCCAAGTGCTTAGATGATAACTTTTGTAAAGAACATGATCTCAACATCAAAATATTTTGTGTATTGTATTATGAACCTTATAAAAATCACATAAAAAAACAAGGTATTCCTTAATTTAAGCACTAATAATATGTGGTTCATAAAGTGACTTTGACCATAGAAAAACATGACTACATATGGTTCACTTTATCCTTACATACACATAAATATAATACAATGATAAGTTTTTAATAGAAATAATATAAATGTAATATTAAATTATATACACATTATATTACAACTATTAGAATAATAAACTAATATATAATTATATATTTATATAAATATTGTAATGGTGTTATATACAATTAGAAAATTGATGAAGTGGATTCATACAACTCTCAGCAACTTTCAAACATATAATGTACATTTCAAGATTTGAATTAAACCAATATCAAAAGGTTATCAACACACATATGAGAATTTCATTACTCAAAGTCTCCTATAACACATGAAATTGCATCTAAAATGAAGAAAATGGAGAGAGAGCTTCACCATAAAAAGGGATTGAATGAAAAATTATAGGTGATGGACCTATCTATTCTTCGATTCATTAGGAAATGAGATACACACAATGAAGTGATGAACAACCTTGAGGCAAATCAAGACAATGTGTGAACCTATATATTTCCTTTTTTTGCAAGGATGGAGGTCCTAATTAAGAAACACTTTGGGGAGAATGATTAAAAATAGAAAACTAACTCCAAAATACAACCTAAAACTTGGATCTTGAAGATTAAGCTCAATACTAATAGAACTATAAATCAAATTGCAAATCTGAGAGAGATAAGAAGGTATGTACCAGACACCAAAGTGCTTTGATGAAGTTGATTTGGGACTCATTCACCCAGGAGCTAATAGGTCTTGGTTAAGGGTATTTTTGTAACTTTTGGAAGCCTCTACAATAGATTTGAATGTCTTATTTTTCCCAAGTTTCACGTTCAAAGTGTGAAATAAATTTTGTAATTGGGTTTCTGTGAGACAACAAATTTTCCAACATTGCAAACTTCTTTAATTTTTCTCTTCAAGAGATCTCCAAGATATCTTCCACCGAAATCTGTAAACACAAATCAAGAGGTTTTCTTTTGTTTATGGTGAATGAGGGTTTTCCTTGGTCAAATCCCATTTTGGTAATCAAACCTTGTAAAGAGACAATGAAACATGAAGGAATGATTGATGAACAAAGCAATGTCATAACTCACCAAAACCTTGAATGAACCTTAGAATGTAGATCTGCAACTAGCATGAAATGGCTTCAATGGATGTGAATCTTGATCTTGAAACTTGATTTGAAACAACGCCTTGAATGCTTGAATGGATCATGAACACTACATCAACATATTAGCTCCAATAACATGCATGATGCAAGAATACTTTGATATGACAATTATATTTTGATTAGTGCAATAATCCTTCACTAAATCTTCTCTTGAATGCCTTGAAATGATCTTGAAATCTTAGTTTAGCTCTTGTGATTGAACAATTGAAAACTTAGAAATGAAACATAGTGAAATTACCTTATATTTATAGGTATGTAACATTAATTTCCTAAAATTCAAATAACACAAACCAACATGTGAATATAGATTTGAAATCATTAAAATACTGTCAAAAACTTAATTTAAATTTAGGTCCCAAGTCTAAGTGAGGACCCATTCACCCTTGGGAGAACGGGTCCTAGGTCACTTTCCTAGACACACATTACTTAATGAGAAGTGTTATTTTATGGAGTTAATGAATGTCAGGTTTTCCTCTTCAAAAACTAGAATTGATTAGGCTTGGATTTGAAATAAAGGGGCCAATTAAGGAAAATTAACCTCAATTAATTAATAAATCCCTAAATAAGTGTGAAAGTGTAAAGAGGTACACTCTACAACACTAAAATAAGGCATATTTAAGTCCATTTTAATTAATAGGGCCCTAAACTCAAAGTGAATATGTAGAATACATATTACAACACTAAATTAAGATATAATTAGGTTCATATAATATTAATTCCTAAATTAAGTGTGAAAAAGGGATACTTTTTCTTACACTATATTTAGCCCCCACTTTAGTGAGAGGACGACCCCATGTCAAACTCACACTAGATTAGGCATTCAAGACACATATGTATGCAATAATGAAAAATATACTCAATCATACAACATCAAAGACCTAAAGAGAAAAGGGAGGAAAATCAAGCATCAATTGCCCAATGCGATGTGGAACATGTCTAATTTGTTTGTTCAATACATTCACAAGCATAACTCAATTTCTATTATAAAAACAACACACACACACACACTAGGCTAATGGAACCTTAGGTCATCCACTAGGTGAGCCCCCAAGAAAGTGGCTTAGTGAGAAAATCATGTCAGGTTTACAGGTTCTCACTATACTTACCACACCAAAGCTATCCTTTTGAAATTCTAATAGGTGTTGCACATACTAAGGCTTTGAGCTTCATAGGGCATAACAAGTTGAGTTATGATAAGTGCACTATGAACAAGGGAAAGTCTCTACTGGCAAGAAAGGTGTGTTATGATTGGTGGCCTTCAAAAGGGAGGGGTTTGAGCTTCACAAGGTTAACAAGTTGTATTATGCTAAACACTTATGAATAAAAATGTGCGTAATTTTTTGTTAATTAAAGGGAATCTTGCTTTATTTGTGTAAGGTCTCTTCTTAGGGATCATCATGTGCCTAATGTCTTCAAGAGAGGACAAGTCCAAGAATAAGAGAACCATAACTTAGGGAATGCAATGCATAGTATCACCACTAAGAGGAAAGTCATACAGTAAGAAATATCATGCTCTCGAAGGACATCAAACCTAATGACACCACCAAAAAAAGGATGCATCACAAAAAGAAATAAAATCACACAAAGAAACATGAGTGTCAATGTATGCCCCCACTTGAAAGCAATTTCTAACACCATTTTTTGTGAGAAATTTTCTTTATGGTAGCCAATGAAGAAGACATGAGAGCTTATTCAGAAAGCTCTATGCCAATTCATATGTTCTTGAATGAGACTATGCCATGAAACAGAGGAAGTGGTTGGCCCCAAAACACATAAGGGATCTACAAATTCGAGGTCACTATATATTTACTACAATGTGATTATAAAGCTTGGAAATGTCATCATTCCCTAAATACTCAAAGAACAAGAAGGACAACACATAGAGAGTGAAAACAAATAAAAATATTTTGGGTCCATGGAAAAGACCTAAATGTCTCGATGCCTTGTGTTTATAGACACGTAAAATATACATGCACCTAATCCTGATTTCACTAACACCAACTCGTCTTGAACCATCTCCTTTACCAATCAATTTAATTGAGTAATATTTATTTAATTAAATTCATCATATTTCCTCTCTTAATTAAATAAATTAAATTTATTTGATTAAGTCACCCACATCTATTAATTAAATAAATTATTTTATTTAATTAATCTAATAATCCCTCTTGTAATTAAATAATTCACCTTTTTTATTTACTCTCTAAAGTCATCTCCTTTAAATTAAATAAATTAATCTTTATTTGATTTAATCTAACATCACCCTCTTTTGATTAAATAAATCAATCTTTATTTAATTAAATCTAAAATGATTATTCCTCTCAACTTTGATTTATTTAAATCCTAAAATCTAAGTCAAAATTGTCAAATCATCTAGTTTCTACCTAAACTAATCAAATCATGATTAATCCTAATCCTAATCACTCCAATCCTCTAGATTTTGCAACTTGCACCAATAAATCAATTTAATTGATTTATTAATTCATCTATTTTCCCTCAACTTGGCATCAAAAGGGAATATTCTTCAAATTTGAAAATCCCTAGAAAAGGGATGAGTACATATAACAAGGCATTAAAGGCCTCTTACATGTCCTCTGCCTTGAGCCAAGTGGAATTTACTCCATTTCTCCTCTCCCTCCAACTTGTCATTTTAAAAATTTCAAATTCCACTTAATTGCATTTATTTGCACATTTAGAAAAATGTGTTCATTCGTCCTCCAATCACATGTGGACAAGTGGCCTTCTCTCATTGGTTGGTCTTTCTCCCACATTCATCAATTTTTTCTCTCCTTCCATCATTTTCTTCTATAAATAGAGGAATTGTCCTATTGAATTGATCATCCACAATCAAAGCAAGTCTACTATACTCAATTTCACTCACAATTTCATCCATCCCATTCAAATTCCATAGTTCTATATCAAATTTATCAAGGTTATCATAACATTGCATCAAGGAGTTTTTAATCTTCATCACATTACATAAAGGAATTGGGAAAGGGCCATTTTCCACATCAAAATGGCACCAATTCCCCGATGGGATTGAGGGTTTAAGTGTTTTTGAATAGGATTTGATAGCTTCATTTGATTACTTTACTTCATTTCTTGTTCTGGACATTTGAATGAATTTCATGGGGAATGTGTTTTTTAGATGTGTTTCTTGGCTAACATTATGTTTTTTTGTCACTTTGGTGTAGGTATAAGATATCCATTCACATTTTGGCACTAGAAGGATGGTAGATCTGGAGAAATTCATCACATTTTTCCAGAAAATTTAGGATTTTTGACTTTTTTTGTGTCTACAGGAAACTCCATTGCTATTAGTCCAACAGTGTAATATCGCACCACTAAAAACTCCAAACTACACCGTTGGAGTCTTCCCGCCCACGAAATTTAAATTTTAAACTACATCGCTAGGTTTGAAAATTCCAAACAGTGTTGCTTGCAAAACAACACAACAATCGCAGTCATTTTCTTTGTGCAAAGTGTCACTCTCAGTCATCAATGGCACTATATTGCACCCCAAACCTTCTCAAACCATGCCACACTCATGGATTGTTTCGTTGCAGTTGGGTAAAAGGCAGATTCAAGTTTATTTTGAGCATGTGCTTTTTTTGTTTTTGTTATTTTGACTTCTAACTAGGTTTTTAGTCTTTGTTTTGCAGTATTAAACAATTTTTGCAGGTTGAATTGATCAAAGTGGAGGAAGGAAATGAAGACCAAGAGTTCACCATGTTATCATTATCTCATTATATCAATTTTTTTTAAACACTTCGGGTAGAAATTATAATCCCTCTTCTAAGGATTCTCTATATTATTGCTTTTAGGATTTACTAAATTTTATTTGGGCTTAAAAATAAAAAAACAAAGGGTTAAAAATAATCATAGGAAAACTCACTAGATTTTGTTTTGGGCTTAATAAATGAACAAACAAATCTCACAATTCACAATTGGTGCTTAAAAGAAAAATCATATCATCGCTTTGTGGTTAAAATGAATATGTGTACTCTTTGTTTTGTAATCCCTTATCCAAATTAATATCACTCAAAAAATATGTACATGCACTTCTCTCACACTTCATTGCGATCTTGAGAACCAAAATTCTATTTGTGGTGTTAGGTTGTATGAGTGATTACCTCCACACTTCAATTTGGATTCTTAAAGTTGAACAAACTTTGCAAGTGTGAAGAAAAGGTATTGTGTGTGCTCCCACCTAAGTGTTTTAGGTGGTCGAACTACAAATACACTCCTTTTCTATTGTTCACCCTTAGAGAGCTTGCCTTGGTGGGAAAAATTACTCACCCCAAGGGAATGAGTCAAATCGATAACAAGCTAAATGCCAAGCTACTCCTACCCGGTATATAAATTTGAAAGTTGGGAAAATCCCATCATTCTAGAAACTCCTACAGACAAGCAAGTGATATTCTTTGTATAGATCGATCTTTCCTCTTGTGTGGGTTTCTGAATAGGTGCCTTGATTAAAAAACCAACCTTGTGTAAAAGCCAAAATCCCTATCTATTTTTTGATGCAAGAACAATTGTTTTGTAGACATCCCACATTTTTATGGATTTTTGTAGAGATGAGAAGTATGTCATGGGAGTTTTATGGGTACTGATGCCTGGATGACCTGAGAAGCGAGTGCACTATAAGGGGGAGCCTGTGTGGTCAAGCATATAATCATCCACTACGAGTAGGCATAGTTGGATTTATCCAAGTGGTAACTCAAAAAATATTTCCTTTTTTATCCATAGGGTTGTGCACATTCTTTGACATAAAAATACTTTGCTTGGAGCTTAAACATTTGAAAACAAGCATTCACAAGGTCGCAAAAATTTCAAACCCTTTAGGGGGAGAAAATACCTTTGGAATAATCCAAGTGCTATTTCTTTCCCTAGAGATTTTATCCTTAGAGGCTTCTAAGTATTGGGATTTACATCTTAATTTTCTCTCAATAAAGTCAACATTAGGGAACTATTGCCTTGATTTTCTTCATTTCCACATAATGAGCTTTGTGGGATGAAAATAAATTCGGACATTAGAAATTTAGTTTGAAAAGCTAATCAAGAGATTTTTTGTGGTAAAAATAACTCATTAAGAAAAGTTAAGAACAATTAAACCCCACACATGTGCTCAGTATCTTTTGGCCATATGGTTTTCCATGCAAACATTGGTCTTTTGGTTTGAACTAATCTTAGAGAAAAGCATGTTCTTCAATATCTTGGTCTAGTAAACAAGTCCTTCTTAGGTTCATTTTGGATCAAAATAAAGCACTTCATCCATCCAAACATTTATCATCTTCATCTCACAAATAAATTTTTGAACCATTGGAAAAATCATTCATACTAGACTTTGGGTAAAATCCTTCAAATCAACATCAAAGTCATCTTGTTTGGCTAGGTGTGTGTAGATGAATCCTTCTCCATACACTTAGTTAAATTATCATCTTATGAGCATGTTTATCCCATAGATAATGTCCAACATCTTGGGTTTTATTTGTTCATTATCCAAAATCCAAAATCAAATCAAACCAAATCAAATTCAAAATTCAAAAATCCAAATGTCCTAAAGTCTAGAATCCCCTTCAATACTTCTTAAGAGTTCAATCATTCACATCATCCATCTTTCATTTACCTCATCATCGCCTTTTGATCCTTATCATCCTAGGTTTTTGTTTTTTTTGTGCCTAAAGTTTAGATCAATCTAAATAATTAGAGGTCCATCTCGCATACTCTCAAAAATTGATCCTTATTTTATGGTCCAAACTAGACCTAAACATAAGAAAAAAATGGAATATAAACTTGATTCATACATCATGAGTGGTCTAAATCAACCAAACTATCAAATCCTTGCAATGTCGATTGATTATTGAAACTCACATTTATGCAATCCATATATGGCATCATTATCTCTTATAAACCTAAATGGTACAACAAATGTGAGTATGCCCAATCTAAAATTTGGAACACCTTTCCCTATGGTAGATTTAAATCAAATTCCAAACCTAAAAATATATCAACCAAACAATCAATGCACGAGTCTTCAACAAAACAACATTATCCCACCAAATCCATACATGCCAAATATGAATATACCAAGTACAATTTTACCAAACATGAAAATTTTAAATCCACACTTGGTAAAATTTGGGATAGATATGTTTGAAAATAATGCAAATTTTGTTCAAAGTCCAAAAAATATGTAACAACTCCCACGTGTTGATCCAAGTCAAGGTAACACCATACAAAATCAAAGTTACCTAAATCAAGGCAACATGATTCTCAACCACAACAATGTTCAATTTCAACCTATAATGTCAAATCTAAACCTCATCCCAAATCAAAACATTTTATAAAATCAATTTGTCCATGATCCCATACAAACACCACAAGGATGCATTCCAAATCTGCTTGAACAAAAACCAAATCAAATATATCAAAGGTGTCAAGATCAAAATCAAGATCAAATTTTGCGAGATCAAATTACTACACTTACCAAAATAGTTGATCCATTGCACCAAGAGACATCTCCACCCCAAAATCAATACACTTTTTCATTGGCTAAACCATGTCATCAAAGCATTGGGTTGTGTTTCCAACCACATCAAGAACAATATCTCCATTTCAAGAAGTTGGATATCAAGATCAACAACATCAACAACAAACCCAACCTCCACATCTCGAATATCAATCACCACATCTCAAATATCAATCACCACATCTCCAAAATCAATCGCCACAAGGTAACAAATGAAAATACACACCACTTGGGGAACTAACCAAATCGGTCATGCAACAGTTGATACGAGAAAATATCATTAAAATACCTCTTTATCAGAATTATCAAGAGCCCCAAGTTAACCCATCGGGGTATAACAAGAATCACCTTTGTGATTTTCACAAAATAAAGGGACACACAACATCGAATTGTATTCGACCTAAAAATCTTGTCTCAGACCTTATTGATAAAAAAATAATGACTATTGGGGACAATGATTAGGATTCAACCACTAGCGATAATAGTGACAATCTCTCCTCCACAATTGTTGAAAATGATGATCAAGATCTATCCATCAATGATAACCTTGAAGATGGTTGTACCTCATCTAAATATCAACTCAACATGCATCAAAAGTCACTTTTGTATCATGATAAATACCCCTCAAAAATATCCAACAATGATCTATTAAAAGGAATGTTAACATTATTTGATCCTATAATTGTTGATCCTTCTACCAATGATCATGTTGAAAGTGTCTCTACATCACCTAATGAGTTAGAGGACATATCTCAATATTTTACCTCAAAGCATGATCGACATCTTTCACCAAAGTCTAGAAATAGTCCTTTCCAAGACATATTGACATCCTTCGACCTCATGGTTGCAGATATTGAAGAAATCCTCAACTCAAAATTTCATCCAAGATCACTCAAATATCAAGAGGATATTGAGCCACTTCCCATGCCTAATGAAGATTTCCAGGAACCCTTTATAAGCAATCCATCCTTTGAAACTGACCCATGTCAAGAACATGATTCAAAGCATGACAAAAGCAATTCTAAAATTAATCAAGATCAAGAATTCATATCTTGAAGATACTACAATGATCTAATGGAAACTCTCCTATCTATACAAGATATCACAAATGATGATCATATCCATATAGCACATACCCCTCCATCTACCTATGAGATGTTTTCTTTGGATAGACATGTATATGATCTTCATTCAAAACAAGAGTCTCATACTCTTGATATAATTACCAAGGAACAAGAGTCTCCTAATCATAACATTTATACACAAGATAAAGATATAGAAAAATCTAGAGACATATAAAAAATGGTTCATGAAGAAGGCTTTTGTAGAAGTTGTGAATCAAAAACATCCTGTGAAGGCATATCAAAAATGAATCATGAGGGAGACTTTTACATGGACATTGAATCATCAACACGTCTAGGAGAAGCATTAAAATATGATACTTCACAATATCAAGCCAAAGATATCAATCAGGAAGTTATCCCACTTATGGAGGGTCATATCACTTATAAACTTGCATTACTCACATTTTTAATGGAAAATTATCTTATCAATAGAAAAGCTATCACTTGTGAAGATCCACGATAGAGTAGAGAAGGATTAGCACCCTGCTTCCAAGATAAATCATATCCTATTTCAAAAAAAAAGTTTCAACAGATGAATTATCAAGGTAGAGGATTAGGCCTAGATGAACAAGGTATCCTAGAACAAGTGCAGATTATTGGAAATCCTAAGCATCAAGGTCTTGGTTATTCATTATTGGGGGAAACTTTATCTCAAGAAAATGTCAACATAGGGAGCATGAAAGATCCTTATGATGAAATCGATGCCAATACTAAAAGTAGCCATGTCACTAATCTTCATCCACCCATCATCCCATCCACGAATTGGAACCAAAATCTAAAGAAAGATTTGAATCAAAGCATAAAAAAAATCATCAAAGAAAAAGAAGTAGTGAAGCATGAGAGACAAATCAAATACAAGTGGATACCAAAGAATACAAAGAATGATTATGCCTATCAAACTCCATTAGTCAAAGAAACTATGGGGAAAAATAAAAAAGGAAAATTATCCATTAAAGATGTCCACAAAGGAAAAAGAAAGCTTCTCAAGCAACTTACAAAGTATATCAAGTAGTTGGTCCTAATTCCATGCCCACTTCCATATCCAACCATTATTTCTCATATTCCAAATTTTGGAGAGTCAAAGGTTCTAAGCTATCAACCAATCCACCTTTTATTCCTAAAAAATCTCCATCATCTACATCTCCATGCATGATACATAATTCTCACATTGACCAAGTATTGGAAGAAACCCTTCATCATAAGGATTCAGAAGGCATTCTATTGCGATGCACATATAAAGACAAAGTTAACTCTGATATCAACAAAGTAGATCAAGAATCTCAAAATTTGCATTCAAATGCACACATCTTCACAAAGAAGCTTCTTCAAATAGGATATCGATGGCACATTATGATAGAAACATCTACATTGACACCACCAGGTGGTTCAACATGAGCTTAAAATCTTTCAACAAAAAATCCAAAAAATTAAAAAAAAAAAATCATGAGAATAATAAAGATAAAAATTGTCCTCTAGTGAAAACCACTATGATGGCACTTTGGATAGGTACCATAATGAAAAATAGGAAAATAGGCATCATGTGTAGAATCGAGCATCTACATGCACCATTTCAAGAGAAAGCATCTTATCACATCCATAATAAAGCCAACATTCCATCCATAATAAATGCATTCATCCACGAACCATTTATCCAACCCATTGCCATCTATCTACCTTATATTTATCTTGAAAAATTTTGGTGCACACTTTACACTTTCTTATGGTAGGCATCTTGACATGGTTCATTTTCATTGATCCTATCCTACCCAATGTTATCTAGAGACTTGAGGCATTATCCAAATGAGCATCCTCTATTTGAACACCTTATCTTGTCACAAGATAATCCTTGGCATCCTTTGCATGCTTACCATATCCATCCATCTATCCAAGAATACATCCATGGCCTTTCCAAACATTTCTAGACATTGGGGGTAGATATTTAAATCTTGCTTCGGGAGTAAATCTTGATCTATATCCTCCAACTTATGTGGTGATACAAACATTGGAAAACATAAATTAACATTGGTCAAAGCATTTGTGAGCAAAAAATTATAAATCACTAGCCCATGGCATATTTTGAGGAGAAGATATTCCTTATCAAGCTTTATCTTTCATCGAACATCAATCCAAATAATTAGTATCAGTCACATCTAATTTACACTTCAATGTTGCATCAAATCATCAAAAAAATTGTGTTCCAAATCAAGCTTCAAAATCTTGATCAATCAATCCATCACCATCTTGGGATATCCTTCCCAATCCTCATGTTGCTTAACACTATCCTTGCATTGTTGTGTATCTTCAACAATGTTATCATCATCAATCCATCAATCTGATCAATTAACCCTAGCTTGGTTTTCAACAAAAATCCCAAAACAAAGCATTGATATCATATCCACATCCAAATCATCAAAATCATGCAAAAATCCAAAACATATCAAAAATATTGAAATAGGAAGTCAAAAAAAGTTTTAAAAAATGGTATTTGAACTACGTCATCTCTGAGCTTAAATGTAGGATAGGCTAATCCTTGATTAGCCTTGAGACACAAAATCCAAAAACATTCATAAAATCTCATAAAAAACCAAAAAAATTGGAAAATTTGAAAAGAAAAACATTTATAAAACATCATGAAAATCCAAAAAATAGCCTCATAACATTTCAAAAAAACCAAAAACATCCAAATATCTGAAAAAAATTCATCCATCTTCATCTCGCTTTCACCCAAAATAATCTCATCCATAATAAATCAGATCCATCCTCATCCTTTGGTAAACCGGCTAGGAGCAAGTCTAGCAGGTTTAAAAGTGAAAGCTCAATTGTCAAAGTCTCAATTCTAGGTTTGTAAACAAGCAAGTTAGTCAACTCTTGGTATCAATAGACCATCATCTAGTCAATCCCAAATCATCTGATAACAACATGTCCTAGGATGAATCCTTCCTACAATGAACATCAACACCAAAGATCATCGTAGTTTAGTCTTGGCTAGCGGCATGAATAAAATTAGTTTGTTTACTTTATCTTTGTCTTTTTGAATTAACTTATTTTGCACTTATTCCAATGACCTCTCGATGATGCCTGATCAAAAATGGTTTAGAGAGAAAGGAATGGGGATATGATCATTATCTTTTTATTTGTTGTGCTTTTTGGATATTATTGTAATATAACTTCATCATGTGTACTTTGTTTGGTTTGTAGGGAGGGTGTTTTAGATGTCTTATTGACCACATAGGAAGGCTTGCTTTTCAATGTTTTTGTCTGAGATATTTAGAATAACTAAACTTCATTATGAATAAGGTTCCATATATCAAGTTTGAATAGGAGTACTCCTATCTAATCATCGAGTCAAAGTCCATCACACTAAGTACAAAACCATCCTGGTTCTTTATACCTTGATGCATCATGCCTATGTGTGTTATCAAACATAAGGTAAATGTCCCTTTTAAAATCCTAATTCCTGATAAGAAAATCATCATCATCATCATCATCATCATCAATAATGTAGGCTTGTTAGATCCTTTTTCAATAGAGAAGGCCTCTATTTATTTTTCATCATCTTATTTCTTCTATCCTCTTTCAATCTAACCTGGTATCATGTCATCCACAAACCGTCTGCATCCTGCATATTCATGCATATCATCATAATAGCTAGCATCATCCATCTCACACTTGCATTAAATCATCATTTAAGAAGTTTAGGATAATATAGGTTTGTTATTCTCAACATCTTAATTCATCTCATTTGCATCATCATTATCATATCGATCTATTAGTCTAATGAACCATACCATCTTGAACCTCTTTGTCATGAGATCAATCCTCAAATTGAACTTTTCGCTCAATCTCTCAAGGGGGAAATGTACCAGTATACTTCTCTCCACAAGGGCATCTGAAAAAAAAAATTAGCTTTTTTTTGAATTTTGATTTGGCATTTTATTCTTTGAACCAACACAACGGGTACATTTCTTCAAAGAGGTGCAAAATGTAGACACATAAAATATACATGCACTTGATCCTGATTTCACTAACACTAGTTGGTCCTGAATCATTTCCTTTACCAATAAATTTAATTGAATAATATTTATTTAATTAAATTCGTCATATTTCCTCTCTTAATTAAATAAATCAAATTTATCCGATTAAGTCATCCGCTTCTATTAATTAAAGAAATTATTTTATTTAATTAAATAGATAATCCCTCTTGTAATTAAATAATTCACCTTATTTAATTACTCTCTAAAGTCATCCCTTTTAAATTAAATAAATTAATCTTTATTTGATTTAATCTAAAATCACCCTCTTTTGATTAAATAAATCAATCTTCATTTAATTAAATCTAAAATCATTATTCCTCTCAACTTTGATTTATTTAAATTCTAAAATCTAAGTCAAAATTGTCAAATCATCTAATTTCTACCTAAATTAATCAAATCATGATTAATCATAATCCTAATCACTCCGATCCCCTAGATTTTGCAACTTGCACCAATAAATCAATTCAATTGATTTATTAATTCATTTATTTTCTCTCAACTTTGATAAGGTAAAAGTAACCTTATCATAATAACATAATAAAGTCCTATCTCATATATGCAAAATCCTTATCCTCTCCCAATTAATTAAACTTTAGGAAATATAATTGCTTATCTCTTAAGAAAAATTGTACAAAATTTATTTCTTATGACTTATTGAAGTATCTTGCCAATGCAGATTTAATGGGTTGTTTTATGTATTTTGTCAGATAATAATCGGTCATCAAGCTGTAGTTAAAAGAATTCAATCAACACGTGCTCAAGAAAAGATTAAAGATGTGTGTTAGAAACATGCTCCAGAACTTTAGGATGATGGACCGAAGTTATAGTTGTTGTTAGTTTAATTTCTGTTATGTTTTAAAAAGTTTAAAGACTTCATGGCTCGACTCAAGCCTCTTTAATATCTATGTAATAGGTATTTCAAGACACAAAGTTTGTTTGTAATCTGTTATAGACAATTTCAATGGTAATCTAAGTCATCTGGAATATAGGACTTAGTTAGAAGTTTTCTATAAATATGTAATCTCCAGAAGCGAAAGATAACATAGAATGGTAATGTTATGTTGTCGACATGTTTTCTGAATATATATGAATAAAGAGATTATTACATATCAATTTTTGAGTTGTTGAGTTATGGATGGAAATTATTTTTAATGGAAGAATTTTCAAATCAGTTTTGTATGTGATCTAAGGACGAACGAAGTAACCCACGAGTTGGCCACTCGAGGGAGAGTAGATTAAATAGATGAGTACTTTCCTTTTTGTTGTTTTCATTGCATGAATAATAACTATGAGTATAGTCATTTGTACTTGGTAATCTTGTAGAAGTCATTAACAACGATGTTGTATAGTCTGAAGTACTGGAGCACTCACTGTCTCTCATTTCCATAGTGTGATAGTTGTTAAAAATTATTATTTGTTGTTATTAATTAGATGTTTCATAGTTTGTTTATGAGTTTTGTTAATTCTATAGTTTACACACTTTTCAATTTAGTCTTTTCCATTCTTTCTTAATTAGTTGTCATGTTTTATAGATTAGTCATTTTATGCTTTCTAGTTTAATATACTCTCAGCTTTCTTTAAGATAAACTATTTTTCAGTTAGATAGTTAGATGGCCTTAGGTTAGGAATTAACATTAGCTGCTCTAAAAATTTAGAAAATATAAAGGAGTTAGTCAAGTCTTCTTCTATTGAAAATTTCCTTGGACACTTCTCAGTTGACATATTGAACTTTATCCTTCTAAATTAATGGGACCTAACAACAACCTATCACTTTTTGGTGTTGTTGTCAGGGAAAGATTTCTTCCTTGAGTGTTAATAGGAGACACCTCGAATACCTCTTTTTAGGAAAAAATAGCCCCTTCGGCTTCCTTTTCTACATGGTTAGGAAAAGAGGCCCTCATGAAATATTTATACCATAGACCCCCCCAAAGTATGTTCCAATCATAAATAGGGAGGCCCAAGGCTCAGAGGACCACTCAGTTGATGAAATACTTGAGCCTAACCCACTAGAGGCTTTCCATTATCTTCATGAAGATCATCTAGTAGAACAACCTGTTATAGAAAAAATTATCTTAGAGGAACATATTCCTCTAAACATCATGGGTAATCGTAGGGTTGACCCTAACCGAAATAATGCCAATCATAATAATAATGATCCTTTGCCACCTCGAACTTTCATGTATCCTATTACTTTGTATGTAGATGATGATACCACAATAAAAAATATCTCTCCATCTTTCCTGCCAACCTTTTGTGGTTTGTCTTTGGAAGACCCAGACTAGTTTTGTTTTGAATTTAAGGTCCTCTGTCAAACCTACAACTATAAAAATGATAACTGGAAACTAAAATTGTTCCCTTCTACCTTGAAGGATACGACCATGCGTTGGTTTATGGGATTATCTATAGGATCTATTACGTCTTGGGATGATATGGAAAATTATTTCCTATATAAATACCAGAGTTATTGTAGGGTGAGTGATCAAAAGGAGGAGCTATTTAAACATAAAAAATGAGGATGAGAGTCTGGAGGACTACCTAGACAGTTTTCTTTTCCAATATAAATGATGTGGAGAAGAGACCATTAGTGATGATATTCTCAAGACCATATTTCTTAAAGGACTCGATGAGGATGCAAGGAGAATTCTATATTTAATGGGAAAAGGAGACTTGTCTCAGATGACCCTTGATGAAATATGTAAGTTGTGTCAAAATTTCTTAGGTACCCGTGGAGGCATTCATAAAACTACTTTTTTAAAAGGGTCCAACGACATAGGCAAGCTCTAGAAGGAAATAAAAAACCTTAAAATGGACATACTCATTCAATTGAACACTACATTGGATGGCATACAAGCTAAGACACACAATCTTGAGACTTTTTCCATCTACTATCCTAAGTGCAATAATAAAAATCTATTGCAAGAATGCCCCCTAGACAAGGTTAATGTCTGTCAACTGTGTGAACAAAATCATCCAACAAACTAGTGTGACCTCCTAACTGATCTCAATAATTCAAAGAAAAGGATTGCACATGTTGAGGAAGAAATGAATGTGGTAAATCAATGCCAAGGAGGGAACTTTTCTTATGGATAGAATTCCAATCCTGCTTGGAAACCCCAAAACAATTGGGTAGGTAATCAATAGTCCCCATCATGGCCTCAACCACTGCCTCAACAACCTAATTGGGGAACTCCCTATTGGGGACACCCTAAATGGATGAAACAATCATGGGGAACTCAACAATGGCCAATACAAACTCAACAACAATGGTATCCACAACATACTACTCCTCAATTGGATCAGGGGTAGAATCAATTCTATACTAGGCCTCGTAGGAACCAACAAAAAAATTTGTTACCTCCACCCCAAAATCCTCCTCAGAATCAACAGATAAATCAACCTCATCTCCCAACATAGCCACTTCCCAATCCAAAGAACAAATGATAGAATACTCTGGTATACTCTAGTGAATAAGATAATGTTACTAGACTTAATGCTATACATTGTGGAAATGTTCAGTTGCACTCGGGTTGAATAATTCAACCACCAACCATTGAAGAAATTGTGGATGAGCCTACTCTTAAAAATCCCAAGAAGGATACTCCACCCAACCACACTACTCCCACAAATAATATTGTACCTCCTTCAGTAGCAGGAGTTGTTGACTTACCTCAAGAGGAGGAGGAAGGTTAGTCTCTAAACGATCTTAGAAAGGATACCTCTCCAAAGGAGAAAACTCAAATTTCATTTCTAGAGCACCTGAAATTGAACACTTTGAAAGATACTCTGAAAAATTTCTTTGACCTCTGAAACTACATTTATTTAGGAAATCAAACAACTGCAAATAGAGGTTCCTTTGCTGCAAAAAATAAAAGAAATTCTTGAGTTGAATCAACTAATCAAATATTTGTTTATTAAAACCTCAGGAAGAAACCAAAGAAAATAAATAGTGTGCACATCAATGGCTATTTAGATGACTTTTGTCTAGAAAGATTGTTGCTTTGAAATATGATGATCCTAGTAGTTCACTTATAACTGTCACAATTAATGACGTATCAATACCTAATGCATTAGAGGATTTAGGAGTAGCCATTAACATAATGATCATGGATGTGATGGAAAAATTAGGTCTTACTGATGGCAAATCAGTCCATAGACATTCCAAATGGTATTATTGAAAATTTTCTGGTCAAAATTGATGGATGGGAATACCCAGTTGACTTTTAGGTCATCCACTCACTTACACCCAAAGATAGCTATCCAATAATTCTTGGAACACCATGGTTGGCCACTATTGTAGCTAAGATTGATTGTAGAGAGGGGGGAATGACTATTTCACATGGTCTAGATAGTAAACATTTATTCTTGTACCCACTTGCTAAACCCTACGAATATAGAAAAGTCTGGGTTGATGAACCAGAAGGTTATAATAATCAAGATAGTCTAGCCTCGTTAGCCATGGTATTAATTAAACAACATGGAGAAGAATTATATGATGAGTTAGTAAGTGATGTAGTGCATCTTGTCATAGGATCAAGTGATGAGGAAATGGTTGATGCTCCAGAAATTCTAGGACAACCAATCGATGTACATGGGATGGAACAAAATTATACTACTATGGGAATGCCATGTCCTTTGGCCAATATGATTCCCAGAACTAGATATTTTTTTGAGGATATTACTAGATTTCATTGAATAATACCTCATAGTTTTCCTCTCAACACCTTTTTGTGACCAATTCATACTGTCACTTCAGCCCATCGAGGGACAAAATCAATTATGTTGTTGTCGGGAAAAACCTTGAACATCAATAGTTGGTTGATACAAGCAAAAGAGGATAGATAATTTAATGTGTTGATAAATAGGTCTAAATATTTTGATTGAGACTACATATACATGAGGGGAATCCATCCAAATTTTTGTATGCATCACATTTATACTGATCTTAACATAAGACTTGTACATCAACCATAGAGGAGACTCAATTTTGCATTAAAGGATCTTGTCAAAATTGAAATTGAGAAAATCCTCCATGTAGGATTTATTTATCCTATCTTTGATAGTAAGTGTGTGTCACCTATAGTTGTAGTGCCAAATAAAAATGGGAAACAAAGAATATGTGTAGATTATAGAGAACTTAACAAATCCACTCATCGAGATTATTTTCCCTTACCATTTGTAGACCAGGTTTTGGACAATTTGGCTCGGAGGAAATATTTCTCCTTTTTGGATGGATTTATTGGTTATAACCAAATGCAAGTAGCATCAGAAGAATAAGATAATCTGATGTTTACTTTTCCATGGGGCACATTTTCATATCGTGTTCTTCCCTTTGGACTCTATAAAGCTCTTGCAACTTTTCAAAGAGCCATTCTGGATATATTTGTTGAGCTTGTCAATGACTGTTTAGAAGTTTATATGGATGATTTCAGTGACTATGATTCAACCTATGATGAAGCCCTTAAAAACCTGGAGAAATTTTTAAAGGTTTGTGAGGATCACTGACTTTCCCTTAGCCACAAAAAATGTTTCATAATTTTGGAACAAGGAATAGTCTTAGGTCATCATATCTCCTTAGAGGGAATAAAGGTTGATCTTAAGAAAATTGAGGTCATTCAACAACTGACTACTCCTCAAATGAAAACTAATGTTATAATTTTTCTTGGGCATGCTATATACTATCGAAGATTTATAGAATCCTTCAATAAAATAGTTTCCCCTATGTTTTCCCTTCTCCAAAAAGATGTAGAGTTTAACTGGACACCTGAGTTTCAACTATCATTCGAAACCATAAAGGAGAAGTTTGTCTTTGCTCCCATCTTGTGTGGGCCAAATTGGAATCTTCCATTCCATATCTATGTTGATGCTTCAGATAACGTAATTGGTGCAATATTAGGGCAAGAAGATGAGGATGGGGGTAAATATTCCATATACTTCATTAGTAAAACCCTAACATCTTCTAAGAGAAATACACAACAACAGAAAAAGAATTCTTGGTTGTGATTCATGCCATTAAAATTTTTTGCCATTATATTACAAGATATAAAGTTACAGTCTATACAGATCATTCAACTATAAAATATTTAATGAATAAACCTATAGTTAATGATTGAATAATGAGGTGGTTAATACTCCTTCAGGATTTCAATCTAACAATACTTGACAAGCTAGGGAGATTTAATGTAGTGGTAGACTTTTTGTCTCGAATTAAACAAGAAGATGGTGATTGTGCACCAGTGCAAGATGAGTTTCTAGATGAAAATCTATTTTTTATTTCTATAAAGACACCTTGGTTTGCTAACATTTCCAACTATTTAGTCACTTCTAAATTATGGCCTGGTTTTACATCAAAACAAAGGAAGCAACTTATTAGAGAGAGTGTGCCATTTAAATGGATTAATGGGATTTTATTCCATTGTGGACCCAATATGGTCTTAAGAAGATGTGTTAGGGCCAATGAAACTTATATTATCTTGAGGGCCTGCCACAATGATCCTTCTAGGGGTCATTACTCTTCAAAGAGAACTTCTCATAAAATTTTGGGCGTTGGATATTATTGGCCTTCAATGCATAAAGACATTAAAAAGTATATTCATCATTGTGATGAATGTCAAAGAGTAGGAAGACCAACTACTTCTGCAAAAAAGCCCTTGTATCCCCAAGTAGTCCTTGAGCCATTCAAAAAAAGGGGATTGGATTTCATTGGTCCCATAGACCCTTCCTCCCAAGGGAAAGAATATATCCTTGTCTGCATCGATTACTTGACTAAATGGGCATAAGTCCAGGCCCTACATGTTGCTAGAGAGGAAAAAGTTGTCAACTTCCTCTATAATAATATTTTTCTTATATTTGGAGCCCCCCGAACCATCATTGTAGATCAGGGACCCCAATTCATGTCCAAAGTTCTTTTGGAATTTACAAACCATTTTCAAGTGAGTCACAAGAAGTCTTCTCCCTATCACCCTCAGAAAAATTTCCAAGTAGAGGTGACTAAGAGGGAGTTAGAAAACATATTGACAAAAATAGTTTTCTCAAAAAGAAGAGATTGGGCTAGAATTTTTTTTGAAGCTGTTTGGGCATACAACACAACGTGGAAATCTACAACTAGATTCAATCCCTATGAGCTTGTTTTTGGGAAGAAATCTCTTTTCCCATTGATTTTGAACTCCAAACACTACAAAAAGCTATGGAGTTGGGTCTAGATCTGAAATGAGCCCAAGTGGAATGAGTTTTGCAGTTAAGTGAACTGGACGAGATTCATTTAGATGTTGTCCACCAAATTGAGCTGGTTCAATACAAGTGAAAAATTTGGCATGAAAAACAAATTAAAAAGAGAGAGTTCCATAATGATGATTGGGCCTTGCTATTCGATTCTAGATATAAAGATCACAAAGGGAAACTTAGGACTCATTGGCTAGGGTCATATGAAATTTTTGAAGTCTTTTCGAATGGTACAATTCAGTTGAAACCCATGGATGGTGATACACAAACTCTCTTAGTAAATGGTCATCGCCTACGTATCTAACATAAGCCTTTCAACAAAGAACAATTTACAAAATTGGTAGAAATGCAAGTAGAAATCCATTGCATTGACTCTGCCAAGATAGAGTCCATCTAACCTTGCCAAAAAAAAAATCCATGAAAATTGTAATAAAAAGACATGTGTACTAGTTTGTTTCAAAGCATTTTTCATTAGTTCTTATTTTCGGACTTAACTAAATGTTGTCCCCATTTGCAAGACTTCTCATAAAGATAGAAACAACTTCTAGAGCACCTTTCCAAGATGCTCTAGAACTTGATAGTCTAGATGACCAGTGATCTGAAACTTACCTCTTGTCATGACGAAGCTCCAAAATGCATAAACTTTGTTTTGAAGATGCTCCGAAACTTGAGGACTTGTATGCCTAGATGCTTTAGAACTTGTGCCTCAACTCATCATGTCAAACAATTGTTCCTGTAGAATGGTGATTGGTAGAAGAAGCTCCTAAAGTTCGAGTTGAGCCATTTTTTTCTTTTTGGATGCATATTTCAATGATGCTCTGCAATCTTCCCTCATTTGCTACTCTAGCTGCATCTTGCAACAATGCTCTAGAATATTCTTTGGTTGTTGATCCAACTGCATCTTTCAGCGATGCTCCAGAACTTATTCATCTTCCATGTTTTGAATGCATGCCATAAAGCGTGCTCCAAAACATAATCAATGTTTTCGAGTGCATGTTCATAAGCATGCTCTGGAAATTATCCATTTCCATTCCACCCACCTCTTTCCATAAAATTTTCATTCTCCTCAATGCTTTGATTGTCACACCTAGGTACATATGCCTTCTTTCTTTTTAAGTTTTCTCCGCCATAAATAAAATTTTCCATCTTTTCATCATAAATAAAACCCTCCATGATAGCCTATCCTCATTGATGACTCTGTCATTCGCAAGCTTCCTCACTCATGTCATAATAAAAATTTCATCACCTCAACCAATACCATTCCATTATACTATTAAATCGAAAAGGTATGAAATCTTTAAGTGATCACAGAAAGTAAGTAAGTACAATTTGTTGCTTAAAGTAAGTAGTTATCTTTTAATAAGCTATAAGTAATTGGCATGAGTTCTCCCTTCCTAAATTAGTAACTTAAGCCAATTAATGATTAACTGCTAGTATGACACAATTTTCACACTCTATGCAAATTATCATCATTGCACAATAAGCTTCGAGCAAAGACAAATAAAATAATCACTTTTGATTATATTTTTAAAAACAATTGTGCACAAGTTTCTCGCACTGTTGAATTTTTTAGTAGAGTCATAGATTGGAGATGAAAAATGGGGGGTGCCAAGAGGAAATCACAATCAGCTTCAACAAAAAAATTATTGGGATTGAGCAACATTTCCAATTTATTTAAGTAAGTGGGATGGTTAGATTTTATTAAAAATTTTGAGGGATACAGTGAGAAGTTGGTGAATTCATTTGTAGATAATTTCTCCAATGGTTAGGTGACACTTCATAGGAAGCACTTTTAGGTGAGTCCAAAAATCATTTCTTCCCTCTCAGGGTTATATAATTTTGGCATTAAATTATCTGAAACATCTCAAGTTACATATCAAAAATTAGCAGAATTATTCCTTAGAGAGGGAGACCCTCAGCCCATGATAGTTATTAGTACTAGGGGACAAAATAAAGGGTTTCAACAAACTTCTATATTAGAGCCCTGGGGAACAAAAAATGCATGGATTATAAAATACTTTACCTATGAAGGCCAACTTACTACTATGGTAGGACCTGCATTTTGTATGCTAATACACTTACGACATGGGAATGAAAACCCTACCCTTAGGGTTAATTTTCCTGAATTTTTGAGTGACTATGTTAAATCCTCCATATAAATATATAAGATTGGTTTGGGGCCATTGAAGCACCATGGGTTGATTCAGTTAATTTGTAGATACCATTTTTGAAAGAAACCTGAAAGCAAATGGGTAAAATTTCTTTGGAAATTTGAAAAATCTTTGCCCAAAAGAAAATTAGAACCAAGGGAATCCTCTAAACAAGTTACTTCACCTTCCAAAGAAATTTCCCCTGAGGCCTCTAAAGCTCCTAAAGCTCAAATTCCCACAACCCTTGGTGAGGAAGTGCCAAAATCTACAACCAAAGAATTGAAAACCCTAGATCAACCAGAGTATGTTGAAATTATTCATCCAAGTGTAGACAACATTCCCCTTAGGAAGAGGAAAATAAGAACAAATCTCACTTACCAGAATTCTCCTTCCTTGAGGAGGAAAAAAATATTGTCCTGTGAGTTAATAGAAACCCCAGTGCAGAACATAGGAAGTGGTTCAAAGATAAAGGAGTCCACGAAGTAGAAAAATCCCATAGAAACCATTGATCTTGTTGATGACATAGAAATGAGACAAATGAGGGAACAAATCCATCAGTCTCCAAAGAAAGAAACCCTTGTTGAAGAAATGCCTTCCCATCTAGAGTATGAAGAAGAAACCCTTGCTAAAGAAATTCAGGAAATGGAAAAGGAACAATCTCCACCTTCTATTGAGGTTGAGGACAGTGTTTTAGGAAACTTGTCCCCCATTGTAAATAAATTTGTTGAGACAGTTGAAAATGAAAATGCTAATGTAGAGTTGGAAAACCTGAGATTATAAAATGATGAGTTAAGAAATAAATTGCACAAAAATGAGAAACATATTGTACAATAACAAGAGGAAATAATAGTACATATTACTATAATAGGGAAAAGAGATCAGGAAATTCAAATTTTGAAATTGGAGATACAAGAAAATGATACATTCATCAATGAATTGCAGATACAAATTCAAAATTGGAGTCAAGAAAATAGGACACATAGTGCTAATTTTTTTGATAAGGATAACAAAATTGAAAAATCATTTTATGCACATGTTTTCAACTTTTCAAGAGGAAAAGAAAAGACAAAATGAAGAACTTAATGCTTCTATTAGTAATATTATGGAACTCGAGTAGGATTTGCAAGAAAACACCAATAAGCCAATGATGGAATCAAAAGGAATTCAAACTGAACCAACTATAACTGAATGGTTCCAAGTTTCAATTCCTCCATTAATAATGAAATGGATGGAACAGTGTTATTACTGAAATATTCCAAGATTGAGAATTACAGGTTGAAAAAGGAGTTGGTACAATTGAAGGAGTCATTTCATAAGGCCTATAGGGCAAAGCAGGATGTGTGCCAAATAGGAGAATTTCTATTATCCTGAACCTCGCCGAACTGTATCAAAACCCTGTCTGGTAAGTGTCTCTCAATGATGTGTACACTAGAAACAGTCCTCCCAATAAGGTACTATGTCTATCTGCAGAATGAAAAGTGTCTATCCTCATCTGACCACTCCTCACAATCCATGTACGGTCTCCACGTGAACTGATCCAAAATTTCAAGTGCATGTCGCCAATATCCTGTGGCTCCCACATGCGTCTAAGTAACGTGTCCTGTATACTGGAACACATATGGGAATCTCTCTCGTCGCTCTACAATAACTAGAGGATGAAACACAACTATCCTCTCCCAACCCCACACCATCAGGAAAGTGGTCCCATAACTCAATGACTGAGCATCTCTATATGCAATATCATGTAGGTGAAAGTATAACATCCCTAGTAAGCATGGACCCCAAGCATACATAGTCTCTCTCTCTAGCATCCCAACCAACATTGCACCCCATCCAATTGGAAATCCATGACCCCATCGGTCTGGTAGAACAATCCCTCCTATCAATGTACATAACATACAATCAATCCTATCATATCTATCTGCTAACACTAGCCATCAGATCTCATAGTGCTCAATGCCGAGCCTATTGATATCATCCACTTGATAGAATCTGGCAAGCTCGATCAATCTACGTTGGGTATCATACATAACCCGCTCTCCTCTAATCGACAGTCTCAATATCCTATACACATCATCCAATGTGACAGTGGCCTCCCTAGTCGGCAAATGGAATGACGATGTCTCAGAATGCCATCGCTCGCATAACACAGTAAGCATCCCCCCGTTCACCCGAATGGTGGGCATAGATAGACAGTGATGTAGACCAAGTCTCCATAGAAGTCGTATCTCTGTAGTAGTCAAACGATCTCTCAAATTGAATGTGTTAGGACTTGACTCCCGCATATATATAGGATCTAATACAACCTACATTTAAACCATGATGTCAAGAATTTTCAATTTTTTCTTAGAAAAAAAATTCAAAAATTTTACCAGCCAAATGCGGCTCACTTTAACAGATGCGGTGCATTTTTACAAATGCATTGCAAAAAACCTCATTTGTGATGCATATTACATATGCATTGCACAATTCACATACTCGTTTCTACCTACCACACATACGATGCACTTTACCAAATGTGGTGCATTTTCTACAGCCTATCTACCTACTACATATCTGTTTCACAAATTAATATGCAGTTCACTACCCTACATGCATTTATCCCTAATGCAGATGTGTTGCATAAATACATATGCAATGCACTATAATTCATTTGTGTTTAATCCCTAAAATGCCTAACCTATCCTAGACATGTTTTCACACATGCATCGTTTCCTAGTCAAATGCGGCAAATACAACGGCATATGCATCGTTCACGATGAACGACATTTACTAATTGACTTTTCAACACCTAAAAACACGTGCAAAACTAACTTTGAAAAGTTCATTTTCGGGTACATGCCGGTGGTCCTACATTGGCTGATCGCCTGAACGTTCAGATCCGATATCCTCGATGTGCAGCATAGGGAGTGGGTGCCATTTTCGTCAGCTAGTTAGAGCAAATATTTTTTTTTTCTGATTCCTTCGGGTGTAAATGAATTTGATTTCAACCTAATTCCTATTCATAGGAAAATTTGGGTGGCATTTCTTCATCCCTTCTCTAATGATCACTTAACCTTTCAACTTCAAATGACCCATACACGTCTGTATCAACTCCAATTTCAATTCTGTCAACTCCATAGCATTTCTGACTATCCAATTGACTTATCGAGAATATTTCCTAATTTTTTTGAAATTTTTCAAAAATTGTCAATTTTTCCGAGGGGGCATACCCTAACCTGTTTCATACTGGGGCATGATTGGGGCATATTTTCTTTGACACAACACTGAAACAACATTGTATCAAAGAGGGGCAAACTGCAGACACTGAAAATTTGTCTAGGCCTACGAACACCACTTTCGACATAATTTTCTATAGTCCATGGTCATGATTAAATAATGTTTATTATTTAATTAACCTTTCTAACACATATTTCCTCTATTAATTAAATACCCCTTTTTAATTAATTCATTGATTCCCTTTATTCAACTTGATTAATTAAATAAATCATATTTGTTTAATTATGTCCCTAACTAATTAATTCTTCCCTCTTTATCTATCAATTAAATAATAATTTATTGTCTAATTAGCCCTTTTTCATATTTCAACTATAACTAAATATTTATTATTTAATTATTCATTTAACCCCCTTTATCTATAATTAAATATTTATTATTTAATTATTCAATTCCACCTTTATAACAGTCAAATTAAATAAATTATCTTTATTTACTTAATTAAGTCTCTTATTTTCGAATGTTGAATTAAATTAACATTTAATTCATATTTATTATTTATGTCACATTCTTCTATCAGTCAGTTGACTTATCATTCACTCACCTTCTGACTCGAGATCTATTTTTAGTTCTCCAGTTATCTCTGGATTCAACATTTGATTGTCTCTGTGAGAGAACTCTCTATCACAACTAGTTAGTTAACTAGTTCCAACTCATATACATGATGTGTCTATTAATTAAATATCTTTATTTAATTAATTAACTCATGTTTGCATTCGAATGCATTATTATTCAACTTCTAACTCTGTCTTTGACATTCAAAGTCTATTTCTTCTATTTTCGAAGACTCTTAACTCAAAATTAAGATCTTGAACTCGTGTTTTAACTCACATTCTAACTTAATCTATATCCTGTAGTCTTTTCTGACTCATGTTCTAACTCATGTTCTATCTGACACAGAACTCACATCACATGGAATTCATCAATCTCATCCATCAATCTCTCTTTCAATCTAAGCAGATCGTTCGAAAACCCAAAATCTATAAAATTGCTTATCATTATCATTATTCCTACTCTTGAAATCATTACTCCCAAAATCATACACTTTTTTAGAAGAAACTTATCTTTGATATTTTTCTTAGACACTCAACGAAGTTATGCTTGCATCAATACTGAGAAATCTGAGGGCAAGAATACTAAAAAATCAAAATGGAGAAGAGCGATCAAGATAATTCGAAGGAGTGAACACATATTCGGTGAGAGATTTCCATTAATTTGTTTAGTTTATTATGTTTATTTCCTCATTCTTTGTTGTTTGATTTAGATTAATATTGGTTAGGTTAATATTAACATGGTTTATTCTAGTTTGTAGATATTCTAATCCAGATTTTAATTCTATGTTACATTTGGTGAACCTGACATGAACACGCTTCAAAATTCGCACATCTTTTCATCTTTTTGTTTTCTCGTTTATCTTTTTTGCAGGTTTTTTGTATGGCACACTGCATCTATCATCCTGAGCCACATCCGTGAAGTCCTAAACCGCATCCGCCTATCTACAAATTCTTGAACCGCATCCGCCTGTCAAAGTCGAATCGCATCTGTGGCTCCAAAAGCCGCATCTGGCTGGTAAACATTTTTCACTTTTTTATTGACTTCCATACATCCGCATTTTCTTTTATTGATTTTGTGTGATTTTCATTTTTTGATAATGTTTGTTTCAGCTGTGTTAAGGGGGAATAATGTAGTGTTTTCAAGATGAAGCATAGAAGACAATAAAAACCAAAGATAATACTTTTTGTAGGATGAAAGCCGAAGACAAGAACAATGAACTACTAATCAATTTGCATGCAAGACCTAATGCCTTTTTCTTTATTTATTTAGCATGCTTTTTGTTTGGTAGATAGATAACTGTCATTTGGAATAAAATGAATCACTGTCTTCTGTGTTTGGTACAAAAGCACATATTTGTCACCCTTACCATTTGGTACACCGAAGTATCCTCTCCCCTTGTGCATTCATGCGATCCTGGGTGAAAGAGAAATAGTTACCAACTCTAGAACTTGGGCCTGTCTTGGTGGGAAAAAGTACTCACCCCAAGATGACTCAGATGGGTAGCATGCTAGATTCCAAGTGACTTCCAACCAGTATATAAAAGATGATTCTTGGAGAAACCCAAGAATCACACACACTATTCTGACGAGATGGACAGAAATGGACTCTCACCGACGTTGGATAGTTCCCCATGAATGGAATGCCCTTATTAAACACCTTGTTGTAGAGTTACCAAAATTGTACCTACTTGTTGGTGTAGCAGGGTCAGCCCTGTGAAGCCGTCTTACATTATTACGGTTTATGTGTGGAGATGAGATGTATGCCATGGGATTTTCATGGGTATAGTAGCTTGGCTGCCCCATATAAGTGAGTGTCGTGGAGGGGATCCAATGGGGTAAAGCTACTAGTCATCCGCCATAAATATGCATAGCTAGAGAAATCCAAGTAAGAACTCAACAAGTATTGTCCAAAGAGCCTAGGTTGTAAATGTTTTTCAAGTCTTAATAGTCCCATCATCACAAACTGAAAATACATTGATTTATGTGCTTGTGTTTGTTGTATTCATCTAAAATATTGATCAACAAATGGAGTCAGTCAAAACAACTTTCGGGAAAACTTCAATTGTCAAAAACTGAGTCGCAACTGTCAGTTGACACACCACATCTATCTTAGCGAGTCACATTTGTTAGGGGAAAAGCCACATGTGTTTTTTAAAAACATTCATTTTCCATAGTTTGCATATTACGAGCCACAACTATCATAATTTGAGTCGCATGTGTGCATGCAAGCCACATCTGTCAATTGTCAAGCCACAAGTGTTTGTCAGAAAATTTAGGTTTACAGAGTCCATATTTAGAACCACATGCGTATTTCAAAACTGCAGTTGTCTTAGTGAACACCACATCTGTCTGAAAAACTACATGCATTTTGCAAAACCACATCTGTCATAAACTAGGCCGCATCTGTCAAAAAGTTTGAACTCTGTCAGTGTTTGAATCAAGAAATTAGTCAAATCACCACATCCATCATAGTAAACCGCATCTGTCAAAATTTGAACCGCAACTGTTAGGTGAACTGCATTTGACTGTCAACACAAAAATTCGAACCGCAAACTGAGTCTGAAACATTAGTGCCACTTTGCTTCTGGTTTTTAAGATCAACCTTGGACAAAAACTATTTTTTTTTCTCAAAACCTTGCATCATTAGGTGTCATATACATCTTATTCATAGCCAACATCTTAGTCATAGTCATCCTAAATTACATACATATAGATACTTCCTAGGAAATTGCATATAGTCAAAATAGAGATAACTTTCCTTGTCATTGTATACATTCATGTTCCGATTTGTCACAAGTCATTGAACCTAGTCACTTAGTCCTATTTGTGAATCTTTCTAGCTCAACAGTCTAGTTTGGGAGATTCACCTTGTCAACTGTCCTTGTCCTACAATCAGGTTCCTTGGTCAAACACAAATCCTTGCATGCATTTATTCCATAGATGGTGGGTTATACCCATCTTAGACTCATTTATCGTCATGTTCTACTCGAGATTTTGCATATTGTCCATCCTATCATACGTCATCTTAGTATATGTCATTTAACAAATCACTTTTAGCAACATCCTTTAGTGTTAGAAAATCCAAAAATGTAGAAATAGGACATATCGGATTTTAGACATAGTCTGCATTACACCATTTTGAGAAAAAATTTCATGGTCAAAACAAGGTCTCAAAAGAAACAAAAAGCAATGTTAGACCCCAATGAATTCATCAATCCATTCGGAAATCAACCATCAAGGAAACAAAGACCACATAAACCTTTGCTTGAGAAACACGTCACTAGCGACACACATGGGCAAATTTACGTTGAAGACATAGACGTAGTAGTATAAGATCTTAAATTTGCATCCTTCATGGATCAGTGTTTGGAAAATGATCCCCAATCCTATCTAGAAAATTTTCTAGTAGAAGGTGCCACACTACCACTAGGATTTGATATTCATACTTTGAAAACACAGTCTACTCAACATAAACTGCGACATCAAGTGTTTCAATTCCCCAAATCACTGCAGCAATACCAACCAACATACTAACTCAAACATCGTCAATTGTAAACACCACCCCTTTCAACATAACACAAGGTTTAAAATTTACTACAGGAGAAAGTTCGTCAAACCCCTTTGGCACCAACACAACTGGTAAGAGATCCAAAGTTGGCATGAACATACCTATACCAAATCAGACCATATAGATAGGAAATATCCCCATACCAAATCAAACCATACAGACAGGAAATATCCCTATACCAAATTAGAACACGCAAACTAGGAACATTCCTATACCAAATCAGAACATACACATGGGATATATTCATATACCAAGTCAGAATATTCAAACAGGAAATATCCCCACTCTGAATCAAAACATTCTAACGAGATACATTCCCTCACCAAATCACAACCTGTCATAGAACATGGCATTTCAAAATACCTACATTGATACAAACAATGCCAACAACATGTCTTTGATACAAGTAGATGTCCTCCAAAACCAAATGCAGACTCTTTTCAACAATAGATGGACAACATGTCTATGTCTAGCAAATGAACTATCTCAGTGCAAGATTTGTGTCCATGTCCATTCGACAAAGCACTCTATATGACACCTTTCTCCCTTGGATACATTATACCGAATTTTCCAAAGTATAATGGGAGGAAGAATCCTTTGGAACACATTAGATAATTCTCAACGACATGCATGGACATATCGTATGACCCAACATACTTGATGCAACTATTTCCACGAACCCTCATAGGGATAGTGTTGGAATGGTTTTCTAAATTTCCATATGGTATACCCTAGGGCAAATTAGCTGAGAAGTTTGTCGAACATTTTTCCTTTAACATAGACAATGAAGTAACCATAGCAACCTTGTGCTACATGACACAAGAAGATGGCGAGACATTCACCACTTTCTTCCAGAGATGGAGAAGTCTAGCTAGCCGATGTCCAATCGAAATAAACGAAAAACAAAAGGTCGCAATATTCCTTGAAAACATCAATTTGAAACTAAGAGGTGACTTATGGGTACACTGTTGCACTTCATTCCTCGATTTGGTACAAAAGGGGATCATCCTTGAAAAGGGCCTTATTGACAAAGGTGAAATAAAAGTACCAAGAAAGAGCGTAATTGTCCAACATCCAAATGCGTCGAATGATAGAAACAAATTCTGATCTAGAAACAAGAATGTCACGAATGACGACATTGTTGATGCTAAACACATACATATAGGACCAATTGTAACACTTAGAGGATACAACCAAAATGCAAGCATGATGAACAATCCAGATCAAACGGCTAATTATGTCAAAAATTCGCAACAAACACCCCAAAAGAGATTTCCTACAAGTGAATTTACACCTTTAGGACAACCAATCAAGGTGGTTTTCAAAGAATTGGTCAAACATAATCTCATCAAACCTCTAGAACAAAGAGAGTATGATCCTATATAGTTCAAACCTTCATGGTGGGAGGATAATTCTTTTTGTGACTATCATCGAACGAAAGGGCACAACCTACAAAAATGTCACCAACTAAAGAATATTATCCAAGACTTTGTTGAAAATGGATCCATAGAGGTAAACGGGCAGAAAAATACTAAGAACAGTGATCATAAGGTCTTCATAGACCCATTACATGACCACACAAAAGGAAACGCCTCCGGTTCGGGAACCAAGAACAATCCCTCTACCAATTATGCAAACTCCAAGTATGACTATGAAAAAGGAAAGACCATATATAGCCTCCAAGTCGTAAATGAACATGTTGATACTGTCATCATTAAGAAGCATCTAGAATGTAATGTGAACACACGCAGAACTAAAATAACTATTCTAGGTCCTTCTTCTGAGCCACCTACACAGAGGTCCAAGTTTAGATACAATCTCCTCGATGAATTGAGCAAAACTCTCGCACAAATATCTATCTTGGAACTATTGACTCTTTCACTAGAACATCAGGCCATACTTGACAAGGAATTGTCGAACACTATCGTTTTGATGGACTTAGATGTCAATCGCTTCGAAGAAATGGTGGGATATTTGACCAACTCACATCATTCCATATTTTCCCAACAAGATTACTCAACCGAAAAGTTGGATCATAATGACCCATTACATCTTGAAGTCCTAGTCCATCAAACCAAAGTCAAATGAGTCTTGGTAGATGAAGGAGTAGGTTTGAACCTATGTACCCTAAAATTGGTTAAGGCATTAGGATTCTCAGAAGACTATGTAGACACTTCTAAGAGTATAGTCGTCAAGGATTATGATGATGAGGAAAGGTCGTCTAAAGGAGTTTTCACATTCCCTATCAGAATCAGCCCAACAATTATGAACACCAGCTTCCAAGTCTTGGATCTCACCCTTCCATACAATTTGTTGTTAGGTATACCTTGGATACACGCAATGAAAGTCGTCCCTTCAACATACCACCAATTTCTTAAATTCCCTTATAATGGCACCGAGATCACGATTGATGGTGATCCAGATCCTTTTCAATATTGTACAAGCCTAAGGTAAATTCCACAATGACAAGTACCTGTTAACTAAGAAGCGTATTCATCCACTTTGTTCCTATACATTGACCCATCATGTCTTACCAGGTCCATTTCATTCAAACCACCATCAAACACTCCTTAGGTCGAGATCCAAGACAAGGATTGTGGCGAATATCACATAAAGGCATCATACCATGTCAATCAATTGGTTCCCCCTAAGGCATATGGCTTGCCCATGGCAGATAGAAGATAGTCAGTAGTCACATTCCATGTTCCCCCTACAATGACATTGACTAAATGGGGAGAGTTAAGTGAAGAAATTGTGGACAACAGTGATATTACCTCCTGGTTATATCAAGAAGACAATGAATACCCCTGCTGTCTATTCAAATAGCTAAGGACCAATATGGAAAGGGCTTTAAGATTATCCAAAATGAAGGCTATGATAGGAATAGTGGGTTAGGACAGAACCGATCACTATCTCACCATGACCGAAATACCTAGGGCTAGGGTGTCAACTGCTTAGAATTGGGTTTCCTAGTACTTCGTCACTATTTCAAGAGGAATATTGTGCTTATGCAAGAATCAAGACATCTCATGAACCACTTCCCCTAGTCTACGACGAGTCTCATGAACCACTTCCCCCAGTCTACGACGAGTCTCACAAATCACCTCCCCCAGTTTACGATGAATCTCCTGACTCAAGCGATGGTGAATGGGATTTTGTTTCCTCTACTAGTAGCATGAACATAGCTGGTCTCTTTGGAGAATTGGACCTAAAGGTAAAACCTGTACCAAAATCATCTAGTCCCCATCTTAGGAAACACATGTCTAAAGAAAAATGGAATAAACACTATTATTGGAAAAGCCTCGATCGTGCATCTTGGGCACCTACTGAACCATCTTCTGATGACTCAGCCCTTACAATAGTCCCACAATAGAACATACCTACCCATACGAAGAAGAACAAGAAGGAGTTAGTCCAAAACTTATGTGATTATGTCAACCACTCTCTATTCACCTTGTCAACTGCTACCTTTAAAAACTCTGTTGATGACATGCCTCTCATATATCCTGAACTTATTGACTAGGATCAATAAGGTACACCCATCATAGATACATTCGAGAATGATGAAGAAACTATTGAGTTCATGGGAATTCAAGAAGGCATACCAAGAGGGGATCATAAAGTTGGTTTTACCATAGACTTGGACAACAAAGCATATTTTGGGGAGTGTGTTTACACCTCTAGTCGTAAAAATGAAAATAAAAAGAAAAAAGATGAAAAAGAGAAAAATGATGAGTCCCTAGGTGAAAACCGAAAGGCACCTTTGGACGAAGAAACTGTCAAAATAAAGGATGTATCTGAGGGAAAAAACCTCTCTGAGGCACCCAAGGATAAAGGTTTAAATATTCTCCCTATTGAAAAAGAAAAGTCACCAATGCTAGGAGAAGAGTCTGTTGTAGTCAACATAGGTACAAAAGAGAATCCTCGAATAGTATATTTTGTAGCTTCTTTAATAGAGACATAACAAAATGAGTTTAAGGACTTCTTCAAAAAGAGAAAAATAAAATTTCCATGGTCATATGCTAACATGCCTAGGCAGTGTTGATGGTGTTTTTATGCACTTCTCAACATAGGTAATGCACAGGTGCATCACCTCTCTTGAAAGACAATCTTCCATAATCAATTGTAGAACACTATCCCAAGGTCTCTCGGATGTTAGGTCATGACGAGGCTCAAAATATTTCAGTTCATTTATGTGATTTGCTGGAATCACAAGCTGGACATATGTGGTCAAAGTTGTAGGAGAATTGAGTTAATGAATGGAGTTCTATGGATCTGGAATTACTATGCTTTGCTGCAGGCTCAGGCAGCAGTCTTAGACTCCATTATTTTGTAAGATTTGGCTCTACAATGTGCAACGAACCTTAACACAGATTGTTTCTAAAAAAAAGAAAAAAGAAAAGGGCGAGGAAGGAAGATGTTTTCCGGATCTGCAACTACTAATGAACAGTGATCATGGAGGTTCCTGCTGTGGACAGTTTCCTTAAACAAAATTTCACTTAACCAGAATTCTCACAATATCATGAAATTTGTGCTATCTTCTAAGGACTGCAGATATTCATCATTCATTCGTTATGGGAAGGTAAATAAAGATGAGATTCAATGAGCAGCATTGAAATCAAAGTCCAGACTAACTTTGCACAGTCATCAACCTTCAGCAAATGACCAAAAGTATGGACAAGAAAAGCATACACACAGCAACAATCTTCAAAACCAGAGATAACCTACTAACTCTACCAAGTCTAATCTAAAGGCACTAAAATAGAAAAGTATCTTAAAGCAAATCTATAGCTAAAAGGGAGAGGAATCATGAAACATATTGAGAAACCTAGAAATACACCAGAAAATGACTATATTTGCTATTATAATTTCTGCAGCATGCCTTTACAACAACTCAACTCTCTTAAAATGAGAGGAGGAGAGCCCTATTTATAGCTTTTAGAAAACACAATGAGTGGCCAAGATTCACTTTACATTAGGGTTTCAACTACCCCCCAAATATATTACATTTATAAATAATTTCTTATTTCTTCCCTATTTCATCATCTAGTGACAACATTGTAGCAAATTTGTCTTTTAGCCATTTGACTTTTACTGTAGCCGTTCTTCAAGAAACTCATCGTCGATGATGGGATTGCCCTCTCGCTTCTTCAACGTAGCATACTCCATGAAATTCAGGATCAGGGATTGAAACTTATCCACCTCTATGATGTCAACTTTCAAAATTTGGTAAGACCACTCTTGGGAATTGTTGCCTAGCTTCTTCCAATCATCCTCATACTTAGCAGCATTTTCCTTAAAAAATTCTGATTGTGCAAAGGCTCGGGCAGTGAAGCACATGAATTAAGTGGTGACCTCGATGGATATCCCATCTTCCATGATCTTCAAGAAGTAGGGCTTTATATTCTCAAGATTAATCTCGACTGTAGGCAACTCATACCCCGTCATCAGTTTGAGGTATCGAGCACACTCTTCCCTAGAATCTCTTGCCCATTCAATGTCTGGCATCATTCGCTCCAAAACCTACTCAAGCCTCCTCTTCTGGTGATTAAAATATTGCTTCCATGTGTCCACTAGCCAGTGATCATCATCCTTCAAGGCAAGATCCTTTTCCCAGATATCGCTTAGCAACGTGAGTATGGCCTCTATCTTTGGGTAGGCCAACTCGTACTTCCTTGGGAACCTTTCATAGATCTTCCATGTATCCTCGAGAGTCTTCTAAACTTCTAGGAACCTATTTTCTGCCTGGACAACCAAGTTGATGCCTGTGTTTCCCATATCCAAGACCTGCCGGAACCAGTTTTTTGTAGTCTTGTCGAAGTTCCATCTCTTTTCGAGCTTGTTAATTTGTTCCTGGGAAAGCAACTGAGGTGGGGCCGATGATGTTGTAGGCTGCTCATCTGGAGATGACCACTATTGAATATAAGCTGTTAGATCAGCCACCTGCTCCTTTACTTCTTCTTTGGAGACCTTATCCTATTGGATAAGGTGCACTAATGTGGAAACCGACTCTTGGAGATGCTCCAGCTTTTGTTCCCTTGTGGCCACTCCCAAGTCGATGGTGGAGACATTGTAAGTTATACCCTATTCCCCAACCATCGGTGTTGCTATTTGTACTGCCCTTGATCTTGAGGCATACATGGTTAACTTTGATCTGACCTTTGGCTTCTTCTCTTTTCTGGTGCTTACTCGTGCTCTAGCCATGATGGCGTCCAACCTCACCTTGGGATCCTTCAAGGTGGGAGCCTTTTGCTTGAGTTGTCTTTGGAGCCAATCGGGCATTTGGGGTTCTTCCCTTGGCAGTTCACTTTGAGTCCTATTGTCTCCCTTCTCAGGTTCAAGGGTTCTGACAACAAGAGCTCTCTCCTTGGTTTCTGCACTTTCCTTTTCTTCATCAGAATCTTTTTTGATCGTTTCATGTCCAACAGCGGATGCGGTGTGCAACTGCTCCTTAGGTGAATCCTTATTTTCAACATCCTCCTCCCTTTCTTTTAGAGTATCTTGATGTTCCTCAAGGTTCTCCCCTTGTTCGTCCTCATGGAGGAACATTTGCTTGTCATGCTCTGGGGTCTAGCCATGTCCCTCAGTTGGAGACCTATTACCTTCCATCTCTGGAGCAGTAATCTCCTCTTCCTGTGCAAGTCAGTCCTTGGCCTCCTTGTCCTCAATTTCCTTGAGTTACTTGCCCCACTGAGAATTGAGCTCAGGATCATTTGACTCTTAGATCAGCTTTGCATCAAGGTCCTCAGTGCCCTCACTAGAAGACTCAGAGGCCACCTCATCAATCTCCCGATGCTCGAACAAAGGGTGTTCGTGATATTCAAACTCTTCGTACTCTGGCACCTTCTCAGCCTCTAGCTACTGTCATTCATACTTGTTTGATATCTGCATGGTCGCTTTCATCTTAAGTGATTCAGTAGAGGGGGATGTTGTTGGAGCAGAGGCCATAGCCTAAGCTATCATAGCTTGGACTATCAGATTGGTGAGCATCCCCGAAAGCTCAGTCGACACATTTTGCATATACTTTACAAACAACTCCGGAAGGCTAAGGGTAGGCATTGTAGTAGCAGAAATGGTGGGAAGGGAAGGAGACATGGATGAAGAGGTCATTGGTGAGGTTGTGGCAGATGATGAATCTATGGGGATAACCTGCAACGCTGGAGGAGTAGGAGCAAGGTGGATGGAGATATCTACCATAGGCGGGGAGGAAGCAGAAACTGCAAGTGAAGCATGAGGGGTAGGGGAAGCAGCAGTAGTAGTAACAATGGTAAGAAGCGACCTTGACGAGCTAGATCCTAATCCTTCGATCCCAAGGGACGAACCCTTGGTTAATATAGCCGTCTCCGCACTACCAGTTGTTTTCCTCCTCTTTTTGGAAGGTTCAGGTTCAAAAGCCTTACGGGCATAGACCTTCGGCTTGGGAAACCGTTTGCTAGCCTCCTTTCTTTTCTTAGTCCTCCCCATGGGTGGGGTCTTAGATGTCTCCCCAATCATAGTGACAGCTACTCTACCTTCAAAGCCACTTGGTTCACTTACATGCTCACTCGCAAGTTCGATGAATGTTAGGATGACCGCTTGTTGTTTCAATTGGGCCACCTTCTTGTCGATCCATGCCCTCATTCGAATTTCAACAGGAATAGTGAGCACACCTATGTCATTAAGCTCTGGTGCATTCCAGTCAATTGCAGGCAGTGGCAGGTTGGAAACTGCATTGTATCTTGGGTCCACAACTGTGTCTTCATCCTCTTCTAGCTGATCTTGGACTAGACACAAGTTCACCCTTCACACATAGATGACATTCATGCGCATGTAATGCCGCAACCGCACCTCAAGATCATCCCTACAATTGGCCCAAAAGTCCTCAATATTGTGGAGGTGGGCGTACTCACGTCATAGTGCCTTTCTGACATGACCATAAGGATCCATTCGTGGTCGCGCTGAATATTGCTCGAAGTTATATTCTGCCAGCTCTTTTTTCGAATATCTTGCGCACTGGGAGGTGTGGATCTTATAAATTCCCTAACTGAGGTTCATGGGGTAGGCGGGGCCTGCCAGATGTTTTTTGCTCAAGACACTATGAATGTGTCACAGCTGTCAAGTCAACTCCAAGAGAATGATTCGGTCATTTGGGTACCGGGGTAGGTTGTTCGGTCTCTCGGTGAATCCTTAAGTGCGTATGTAGGTGAACCTTGGGAACTAAATGTACTAGAAGGTGTACTAGCTGAGGAGGACCCTAGCATTGTGGGATGTCCTCCTATGAAAATCCCCTCCTATGGATCAGATGGCATGAGCAATGAATGCATCGTTCACCCTGTAGTATTCTCTTTTGAAATTTCAGAATTATAACTGGGGGTACTTGTCATAAGGCTTGAACTCTAGCCCTGATGGATCATGGGGCATCATTGTTAACCCCTGATAATGTCGCCAATCGACGAGAGAATATACCAAGTAGGAGGTCATGAAGAATTTGTTGGTTTTCTTCATAATGGTAAACTGCTCATTGAAGTAGTCACTAATTATCTCGCCCCAATAGAAGGTGGTGCCCTTACCTTAGAGGATCTGTTCTATGAAGTAGAACATCCATTCTTGGAAGAAAATAGTGCAGGGAAGACCCATGACTCGACTGAGTAGAGTTACAAGGTCATGGTAGTCCTCAAAGAAGTCGTTGCGAAAGAGCTCCTGAGGAAGCTTCCCAGCACTACCTCATTTGTCCTTCAACCAGTATTGGTTGATAAGTCTTTTAAACCCCAATGGGTCCTGTTCCACACCTCTTTATAGTCTTCCATGGTGGGTACCTCCATGCTTTCAAAGGCAAGAATGTGGAAAGTTGTTATACCTGATAGAGACATATCTGCAAGGATATTTATGTCATGGTCCACTATGGGTCTAGTATTAGATTGGTACACTTCGATGCACGCCATTACCAGCTCCAGGGTCACTAAGGCCAGTGGGAAACCTGTAGCTTTAGCAAATCCATTGCTCTTTATTAATCTTGTGTTTGCTATTTTTGGGTTCATTCTGACCCTCTACGCGAATTCATCAACATCGACCTGTCCGATGTTGGTATCTGAGACATCCCTCCAAAGGGTAGTGATCCTAGATTGAATAGGGACTCCCTAGAATTTTTACTTCATCAGGTTCCTGTCTTCCTTGCCCCTTGGTGGCTTGGCTATTCCTTTTCCTTTCTTGGAAGCATCGGAAGTCTCTGCACCCACTTCCATAAATCCTGCTTGAAAGACGAGAATTAGTAATGATGAACTTGACGAAATGGCCATCAAAAAATTGCTGCATGTCAAGATTAGTCCGGCAATCATAATTCATATTTAATAACCATGGAAGCTAGATACTTCATTGTTAGAGAGCAGTGCAAACAATCTAGAGCTCCTGGGCCAGAATTCCCTTGGCAGAATATCCTTTGAGAGGGAAAAATGAGAATGGAATTCCATAGGCATTTCTCAAGGTTGGATTTGAAGATTTGAGGTTGGAGGCAAAAGAAAACCCAATTTTAGCAAGTGGGTCAAAATCCATTTTAGATTTAGAGGTCATCTGTTACCTCATTTGGAAGTTTGGGCATCATCTGCAAGGAAATCGTCTGAAACAGTGCAGAGGGCACGAAATTCCAAGCGTCAGAATCCAAGTTTCGGATTGCCATCGGCAGGAACTCATGAGGGTGTGTCTATTGAGAACATTGAAATGAAAGTGAAAATCTAGGGGAGGAAATTCGGGAAGCAATTTCCTAAAGCGGTCAGAGGGTTCGAGATAAATGGGTGACAAATGGAGCACCGGGACCCGAAGGTCAGGAAGTTGTCCCGAACCCACCGTTAGAATGACGTAGGTGGAGCGAAATCCCGAGAGGGTAATTCTGACGTTCAAAGTCTGAAAGAAGGGTCGGAGAAAAAATGTCTAGATTCAGGTTTTGGCAAACAGCGGACCAGGGTTTGGGAGCCGAGAAGATGCTCAGACAAGGCTGTTTAGAACGACAGAGCCACAACAGAATCCTAGGAAGGGAAGTCCGACGGTCAAAATCCGCAGAGGGAGGTTGGCCGAAGATTTTGACCGAAAAGTAGACCTTGTGGCCGGGAAGCAGAGTTCGGGAAGCTGCAAGGTGAAGGCCATTTGAAACGGTGAAGACGGGACGGAGTTCCGAGAACGAAACTCTGGAAACCGAATTCTGAGGGAAGATTGAATTTGGCAAGCGATATTTTTGAGTTTAGATGGACTTTGAAGGTCAGAGGTTGGGAAGACGCTTGGGAGGGGCCATTTGGAACGGCGATGACACAACGGAATCCCAAGAAGGGAATTCTGAAGGTCAGAGTCCAAAGAGGGGAAAAAACCACTAGCAGAATTTCAAGAAAAGAGGTGCGGACGGTCACGAGAAGACCCAGGCCCGAAAGGTGCCAGCGCTGTTTCAAAGAATAGATGTGGCATGGTGAAGTTCCTGATTGGATTTTAGGTGATTTCTAGATTTATTTCACATTTTTAAAACATGGGTTTTGACCAAAAGGCACGAATTTACTTGATTTTAAACCCATTTTACAACTTGCATACACAAAAAAGTGAAATTTCACAAAACAAAGAGGGAGGGCATGCAGACGGTGAACCTACCTCAAAATCTCGAAGAACAATCAGTCGGTCGTGCGGAAAACGGTGGAAAACGGAGCTCGGAATGCTGGGCAGAAAACACCTAGTCGTCGGAAGTTCTCTAAACTCTTTTATCACTCGCGTAATTGATAATGATGGTCGAAAAATTTGTTTTTATAGAAAAACTGCCATTAATGCGACATTTAATTCCTCCGTACGGAAGTTGGTTAGGTTGGTGAATTTGAAAAAATGCAGGGGCGGCAGGAGATCCGAGGTCCGAAAAGCCATCCCGCCATAGCGATTGAGACAGCGAAGCCCAAAGAGAAACCCGGAAGGGGAAGCCCGATAGAGGGAATCTGTGCCGAGGAAACCCGGCAAGGGAAACCCGGCAACTGCCACAGCTACTAGAATGGTGTACTGACAAGCAAAACCCGAGTTAACCTGAGACTTAGCAATTTTAATGGGGGGGGACTCCGGTCGAGCTCAAAATATGGCATTGGGAAACACACCGACCCCCGAGGCATAAAAAAGGGTATGCAAAACGAGGAAAGCCAAAAAGTGCCCAAAACACAAAGAGGGAAAAGAGGGTCCCCATTCTGAATGGGGCATGTGTGCAAAAGGCACAACAAATGGCGACTCCATTGGGAGAACGCTCTCGACATTCTAGAGATAAATATTCATTCTGAATCCATGATCTCTGGTTTTGCATACCTAAGACAATTTTCAAAGCTGAACTGAGGACAGTTTAAGGAGGGCAGGATTGAATTAGACTACATATTTATCATGGAAGTGTGTACATGGTGAATTCATTTCCTTTCCTTGGAGAGAGTACAAGTAACCACTGGTCGGAGGAGATAAGCTATGTAGTTCATCTAATCCCAAAAGTAACCTGGACATTGCTCCGTTTCCAGTCAGGCGTCCATAGCCCCGATGGAGTTGTCGCTATGACCTCATGAACATAGCTCTACTGCCAGCTGGGCATCCATAGCCCTGGTAGAGATATTTGTACACCCATATGGTTGTTCTTTGCAATTTATTTACTGCTTGTGCTAGATATTTCCTTTAGCACTTACTTTCTTTTCTTTTTTTGTTTGTGTCAACCATGCGAATAACGAAGCTCACAATGGGCTTGAGAATTGGAGTGGTCACTGGAATAGACTTTAGATTTTTCACTTATCTCTGCTTTGCAGCAATCACCATACCATTCTTTGGAGATATTTTAAATTTGTTTTGCGCATTCCATGACAAGAGCAGGGATTCAAGCAGATAGCCATCGTAGGTTAGTGCAAAGTTCGAAAGTTGAAAACCAATAGTTAGGAGCTTTCAAAGGGTAGTAGTAGGGAATGATGGCTTATCTAGAGAATAGTGTGAAAGTGGATAGCGAGGTAAACAGTTGGCTGAACCAAGCACGACCACCACAGCAGAATAGGGAGACACTCAAAATCACGACAAAGTGGCTAAGAAAACAAACAAAACCAAAGGACAAAGCAGGAAATCTATCTTAACCTATGCACAGGTATCTACAGTGATAGCTCACAAGAGCTCAGGCCTAGAAGTAATGCTTGAGGTGTTTCCCATTAACAGGCAACAAGACATCTTCACTGGTGAGAGTCTTTAAATGGAAAGCATTATCTCCAAAGATTTCAGCAATCTAAAAGGGGCCAAGCCAAAGCTTGTCGAATTTGTTGTGTCCCTCTTTATTTTCGTGGGCCTTATCCCAGTAGAGGACTAGATCAGAAATGCGAAAGGCCTTAACTTTGGCTCTATGGTCAAACCATCTTTTGACTACGCCCTGATGCTTGGCAAAATTTTCTATCGTGCGGTCCTGTACTTCTTCAAGGTGCAGCAGCTCGACGAGGCGAGCTTCTCTGCGGTCTCCTCCTTCATAAAAGTCGTTGATGAACTGGAGGGTTGGGATTTTCAATTGTATGGGGAATTTCCAAGCGCAGCCTTGTAGCGGATCCAATCTGCCCATAAGGAAAAATGAAGTTGAGTATGCCAATCCTTGGGATTCCTATCTAGCAGATTTTAAATCACCGTGATCAAGTTTTTGTTGGTGGATTCAGCAAGGCCATTGCCTTAAGGATAATAGTTAGAGGAGAATTTGAGGGTGATACCATAATCAAAGGCCCAATTTTTGAATTTCAATGAAACAAATGCAAGGCCGTTATCACACACTAGAGCATATGGGCAACCAAAATGATTTAAAATGAAACTTTCTAAGAAATTGGTTACAACTTTAGTTGTACATTGCCTACAAGTTATTGCTTATGTCCATCTAGTGCAATAATCAAAAGTGGTTAGAATTTACCTATGTTCCAAAGACGATGGAGGACTTACCAGACCAATGAAGTCGAGACCCCATTGCATAAAAGGCCTTACCTCCAAAATAGGTTGTAACGGGACAGCAACATTCCTTTCTCTAGCAGCGGTATTCTGGCACACATGGCAGATGCAGACATGACTATGAGCATCCTTGAAAATAGTGGGCCAATAGTACCTATCTCTCAATATTTGATGTGCAATCGATAGACTTGAGCCATGGCCAGTTTTGAATTTGTTGTGGAATTCCTTAAGGATGCGATCAACCTCCTCCTTTCCTAGGCATCGCAGATAAATACCTTCATGGTTTTTCTTGTACAATATAGAGCCTTACAACATATAGCTATTGCTTTTCAACCTCAGAGCTCATCTCTGGACTCCTTGCAGATGGGGTGGGCACTTGTGGTTCAGCAGGTAGTACACTATGTCATCATACCACTCCCCTAGGGATACGTCCTCCAGCTGGTACTGTTGTACCGTGAGCTTAGGTTCGGCATTAATAACTACCTCTGCCATTGTTCGGGCGAGTACTTGTCCTCTTACTAGCTTCATCAGCTAGATCTCCATATCATATTCCTGTAGCAATGCAATCCACTTTGCTTGTCGTTCGCCCAGCTCATTCTGCATAAGCAACGTTTTCACTGTGGGGTCAAGAACTATGGCAAAAACCTTCTTGCGCAAGATGTAGTGCCAGAACTTCTTGACTCCTTTAACAAGGGCATAGGCTTGTTTTTCTATGTTATGATAGCAAAGTTTGACATCCTTCAAAGGAGCACTCATGAAGGCAATTGGATGCTCACTCCCCTCGTTGTCCTTTTGCGTCAGAATAGTGGCACAAGAGTGATCTGAAGCAAAGGAATATATAAAAAGGTTTTAGGTAATTGGGACTGACCAACACAGGGGCGTCAGTAATTGCCCTCTTGATCTCCCTGAAATCCTGCTTTGCTTCAGGAGTCCACTCAACCTTGGCGTCTTGCTTTAGAATGGAATTGAGCGGTTTGACAATTTCTGTGAAGCCAGTGATGAATTTTGCGGACGAAGTTAATCTTCCCAAAGAAAGATTTTAGCTCCTTCTTGCTGCTTGGCAGCTGGATTTTCATAATGGATTGGATCCGTTTGAGGTCAATAGAGATTCCCTACTCTGATAAGACATGTCCAAGGAGCTTTCCTTCAATGACCCTGAAGATGCTTTTCTTTGGGTTAAGGGACACCCCAAATGTGCAACATCTTTCAAAGACCTTGCATAAGTCGGTGACATGATCACCACGCTACTTTGAAAACACTGTCAAATCATCCATGTAGATGATTATGCACTTGCCTATTAAATCTTTGAATGTGATATCCATGGTTCGCTGGAAAGTGGCACCAACGTTGATGAGTCCAAACGACATTCTTCTATACGCGAACGTTCCCCACTTGGTGGTGAATGTTGTCTTATGTCGATCCTCATAATGCACCATGACCTGGTTGTATCCCGAATAGCCATCCAAGAAGGACATCATCTGGGATCCATTTACTACCTTCAGCACCTCATCCAACGAAGGTATAGGATAGTTATCCTTCTCTGATGCTCGATTCAGATTGCGGAAGACCACACACAACCTGATTTCTCCGTTTTTCTTTCTAATGGGGACCAAGTTCGCTACCCAAGTAGAGTGTTTGACTGAAAAAATGATCTTGGCTGATAGTAGCTTCTGTACTTTCTTATAAATGATTGGCTCCACTAGAGTGTTGATGGGGCACTGCCATTGCCAGAATGGCTTTATATCTGGTCTGAGGGGGATAGTGTGTGTGATGATCGACATGTCATATTTTTTAAGTTCGTCATAGCTCCAAGTGATGACATCATGGTATTTGTGTAGTGTTTCAAGAGTCCCTTTTCTTTCTTCAAGAGAACAGACCTTACCGATGAACACATTCCTGGGATTTCCAATTGTTCCCAAGTTGCAGGTATCACACTGACCACTAAAATTATCTTCTTTGGCTCATTGATCTTGCTCTCTAATCTGATCAAGGTCAAAGATTCACTCCAATTCAACTATTCCTCTAGGGATGGTGTTAGTTTTTAAGTTGATTACCCCCTCTATATCCAATTCCACCTCTTGAGGCTTGACCTCATCGATTATCTGCGTAGCAAACACATCGGAACTGGTGAAGAATTCCAGAATGTGTGTGTCATCATTGAATACTTGGAAATTGGCCACATTATCTGGCACTGATGGGATGAAAGTGAGTTCCATCATGAATCTTTTTAGGCCAAATAGGGACAAGGGTTGCAGTGTGCTTGCCGCCTGCGCTAGGGCGTTGGCAATATAGTTCTAAGCGTGAGAGATTAGCTAAATGTTGAATGCATCCAGCCCTTCTAGCAGATCCCAAAAGCAATGACGGTAGTTACTAAGCCTTCAATCATAGTAGGAGTAAAGCTTTTTGACCTGCTTTATGACTAACTCTGAATCTCCATACACCTGGAGCATTTTGACGTCCTTTCTTAGTGCCATCAAGAGGCTCAATACCAAAGCCTCATATTCTGCCACGTTATTAGTACAATAAAATTGTAGCCTGTGAGCAGAAAAGTATGATTTACCTTTGGGACTGATCAGTTCGAAACCCGCCCTAGCTCCGTGCTTGGATTTGGAACCATTGAAGCGCAACGTCCAGAATCTGAGAGAATCCCTAGGCATGGGGTTGAGCGATCTGATCTTTGTCTGAGAAGGGACCATCGCCTCGAAGGCCACTTTCGGGACTACATGGGTGGAACATGTTTGTTCACACAATGTTGATCCAGTTTTCTCTTTTGGAATAGCCAAATTTTTAACGTGTTCAATTATTGTTTGGCACAAGCATTAGTCAAACTCTGAGTGAGCAGCATTGTGCACCCTACACCAATTAGGGAGTAGAAGTTCTTGGAAGTTCATTCGGGTTCCCAAACTGAGCTGGTCATGCACACACTTCTCCATGAAATATTGGAAACTGTCGAAGAGTCTAGGGCCGTCCCTCTCTTCTAATTCTTCATCGTAGGGTTCTACGAGCATTTCAGTGCTCTGAGAGACATTGGCCAAATTAGCGGGCGGGCTACATAGTACAAGGAAAACCTCGCTCGTTCCTTCATCTTCAGGGTACTCTGGCTCGTCCCTATATGCCACTGGGGAATAATTTCCTAGGATTGTTTTGGCATATAACACCTTGTTCATGTTGTTATACTCCATAATCATAAATTTCATCTAGGGTTCTTTGTCAATCCGGATCTGATTAGGCATTCCTTTCCACGAAAGCCATATATCAGAGTAATCAGTGGCGGCGTATCTGTTCAGTGCTCTCATGAAATCCCTTCCTAGGATCATGCCATAGGTGTCCGGGATATCGACCACCTATATATCAATGGTTTGTTGGATTCGAGGATCAGCAGCAACTTGCATGGGTATACTATTGATCTCCCCTACTATGCTGATTTCGGTTTTATCAAGTTGCATCACCTTCTACCGGGAAGGGGTGGGTGTGATTTTGAGTGCCTTGCAGACACTCAAGGGCATGACATTAGTTGATGCTCCTGAATCCAGTAAGCAATTGTGGAGGTTCTTTCCGAACACATGGGCAGTGGTCAGAAAGGGAGGGGTCTCAAATTTCCCTTGAAAAAACCCTCCAAAAACGTCCACCTAAGCGACCTAGGCCTTTTCCTTCTCATTGCCCCTATTTTGGGTTGGTGTCAGATTGGATGCCCTGTCGGACTACCTGTTTGCTTGCCGACTTGTTGGTGGGTCAGCCTTACTATTAAAAATTTTCCTGACAACTGGTTCATTTGATTGATCACTAAAAGAAACCTTCTTTACCAGAACTTCTTCCTGAGCTGACCCTTGTTACAAGGTCCCATTTATCATTCCAAAAAAGGCATTCCTAATAGCAAGCACCTTTAGAAGTTTAAAGGCGGACATGCTCAGCTTTACCTTCTTGAATTCCTTAGCAATATACTCCCCCATTTGCTCAATCTCTTGGTCATGGGAAGCATTCTGGGAGGGGGTAGCGTTTTGGCCTTGGCCATTGTTTTGTTGTTTATTTCTGCTAAGACTTCATGTGGGTGTAAGTGGAAACCCCGAGTTATTGTTTGCCCTCAGATCAGGAGGGGTACTAAAATTATTTGGCGAGGTGAAGGTCGTGAAAGGACCTCTAGCATGACCTCCTGCTTGTCTATTTCTGAGGTTGTAAGGGGCAGTCTGTTGGTGAAACATTTGGACTTCGTCCTCCCTAAGTTCCTCTTCATCATCCTTAGGACTATTATCTGTTGAATTAAAAAGCTAAGCCAAAGGACTTTCGGAACTTACCTTCTTCGTCATGTCAAGATAGTTTGAATCAGTGTTCTCGAGCTCAGGGGCATTGCATTCCGCCTTTGGGAAAAGGGGCCTGATTTAGCACCAGCACCATGGTGTCATACGGATCAAATGGGAAAATGTCCCTACATCTTGAGTTATTGACTGCATTCTAAACCTCCACTTGGAAAATCTCAGCTACAGTTTGGAATTCTGGGCAATCTAGTTCGGAGTGGCGGCTCGTCTTGTGTATGCAGCACCAACCGGATAAAGTAGTCTTTGCCAAATAAACTCCACTTGTGGGGTTTTCATTATGGTTGTTGTTGGGCTGGTCAAGGGGCGTGGGAATGCCACCATTGTTGGCACATGTATTCCATGTTCGGTTCTGCCTTTGGAAGGGCCTCTTGTCAAATTTCTGGCCCGAGTTCTGATTTCTGTCATAATTTTGTCCTGAGGATATGCCATCCTCTCGATTGTCCCTGTTGAGGTTGGCCTAGATTCTCTTTTGCAACATCTGCAGCTGGTTATTTTGATTCATTAGGTGTGTCATTTCAGTCGACATTTTCTTGACCATCCCCATAAGCTCGTCGATCCTATCCCTTTCAATGCTACTCGGCTGCAGCATGATATTCTGAAGGAACACAGGTTGTGCTGCCGGCTGATTCTGATAAGCGGGTGGAAACTCCGCCGCTTGAAGGTATGCTGGCATATGGGATCCCTGTGGATGCGATTGTTGCTACTAAGGGAGCAAGTAATGAGGTACTCAGTATGCCTGATTCATTGGATGTCTAGCATGCGGGACCATAGGCAGCTGAGGTACCAGATTCAATAGGGGCGTTTGATGTTGTAAAGCTTGCGTGAGTCCCTGTATCTGCACCAGATGTGCGGCCTACCCAAGGGAAGGCAACGGACCTAATATGTTCTACCCCAAATCCATACTAGCAATGATGGCTTCAGCATATGCATCTACCAACCTAACCGGTGGTGGTCTCATCCTTTTCACCAAGGCTGAAGTGAGGTTGTCCAGTGTCGCATAGTAAATGGGCAAGATAGCAGCATTGTTGAAAACATACGGGGCCTATAGTCGAGTGTACGCCCTGTGGAAGTGATCATTGAATGAGCTGATTGGTTCATTGATCTCCCTTTGAACCGACATGAAATTTCGATATGAATCTACAGGGCTGATGGGGGTCTTGAACTTATGTAGGAATGCATTCTTCAAGAGATCCCACATGTTGATTGTTCCAGTTGGTAAATTGACATACCAGTAAAAGGCCTCTTCCACTAAGGAGTAGGGAAAGAGCCTACATGCCACCTCTTTGTATATGATCTACATAGTCTTCAAGGTGATTTTGAAAATCTTGACATGTTCCTCGGTTGGCCTCTGCAGATCCTGGGAGTTGAACTTCATGTAGAAATTCTCAGGATTCTTTGGCATATCATGGTAGAGGTTGAAGGCGAGAGGAGATGGGTTATTACCCAGCCACGCCATCGAAAAAGGTGGTGGAGGCGACTGCGCCAGATTGGTCTGTGTTAGTAACGGGGCTATAGCAACTGGTGAGGCAACAACAAGGCTGGTGAACGTGCTTGGTTGTAAGGCGGCGCTCAGCCCAGATGAAGTGGCAACCTGGAAAGTATCAGCGGTGGAATGAACAAAAGACGAACCTGTCGATGAAGATAAAGAAGGTGAAGGCGAAAGAGCAGTGAGTTGTCCTATGGAATTATTGATGGATGGTCCCCTTCGTTTAGCTCTCCTGGCTCGGATGGGGGGCTGTAATTCTTGTAACTCAACCTTGTTTGGTGTAGACCTCAATACTCGATGAAACCTCTCAGGGGAGAATGACTCAATTCGATCCAGCTTTACCTTCTTGTTGAATCGACCCTCCTTCTAGCGCCAGTTCTATTGATGGTGTTTTTATGCACTTCTCAACATAGGTAATGCATAGGTGCATCACCTCTCTTGAAAGACAATATTCCACATTCAAATTGTAGAACACTATCCCAAGGTCTCTCGGATGTTAGGTCATGATGAGGCTCGAAATATTTTAGTTGATTTATGTGATTTGCTGGAATCACAAGCTAGACTTATGTGGTCAAAGTTGTAGGAGAATTGAGTTAATGAATGGAGTTTTATAGATCTGGAATTACTATGCTTTGCTGCAGGCTCAGGCAGCAATCTTAGACTCCATTATTTCGTAAGATTTGGCTCTATAATGTGCAACAAACCTTAACACAGATTGTTTCTAAAAAAAAGAAAAAATAAAAGGGCGAGGAAGGAAGATGTTTCCCAGATCTGCAACTATCGATGAACAGTGATCATGGAGGTTCCTGTTGTGGACAATTTCCTTAAACAAAATTTCACTTAACCAGAATTCTCACAATATCATGAAATTTGTGCAATCTTCTAAGGATTGCAGATATTCATCATTCATTCACTATGGGAAGGTGAATAAAGATGAGATTCAATGAGTAGCAATGAAATCAAAGTCCAGACTAACTTTGCACAATCATCTACCTTCAGCAAATGACCAAAAGTATGGACAAGAAAATCATACACACAGCAGCAATCTTCAAAACCAGAGATAACATACTAACTCTACCAAGTCTAATCTAAAGGAACTAAAATAACAAAGTATCTTAAAGCAAAGCTATAGCTAAAAGGGAAAGGAATCATGAAACATATTGAGAAACCCAAAAATACACCAAAAAATGACTGTATTTGCTATTATAATTTTTGTAGCATGCCTTTACAACAACTCAACTCTCTTAAAATGAGAGGAGGAGAGCCCTATTTATGGCTTTCAAAAAATATAATCAATGGCCAAGATTCACTTTACATTAGGGTTTTACCTACCCCCCAAATATATTACATTTATAAATAATTTCTTGTTTGTTCCCTATTTCGCCATCTAGTGACAGCACTGTAGAAAATTTGTCTTTTAGCCATTTGCCCTTTACTGTAGCTGTTCTTCAAGGAACTCATCATCAATGATGGGATTGCCCTCTCACTTCTTCAATGCAGTATACTCCATGAAATTCAGGATCAGGGACTGAAACTTATCCACCTCTATGATGTCAGCTTTCAAAATTTGGTAAGACCACTCTTAGGAATTGTTGCCTAGCTTCTTCCAGTCATCCTCATACTTAGCAGTGTTGTCCTTAAAAATTTTTGATTGTGCAAAGGCTCGGGCAGCGAAGCACATGAATTCAGTGGTGACCTTGGCGGATATCCCATCTTCCATGATCTTTAAGAAGTAGGGCTCTATATTCTCAGGATTAATCTCGAGCGTAGGCAACTCGTACCCCGTCATTAGTTTGAGGTATTGAGCACACTCTTCCCTGGAATCTCTTTCCCATTCAATGTCTGGCATCATTCACTCCAAAACCTACTCAAGCATCCTCTTCTGGTGATTAAAATCTCGCTTCCATGTGTCCACTAGCTAGTGATCATCATCCTTGAAGGCAAGATCCTTTTCCCAGATATCACTTGGCAATGCGAGTATGGCCTATATCTTTGGGTAGGCCGACTCGTACTTCCTTGGGAACCTTTCATAGATCTACCTTGTGTCCTCGAGAGTCTTCTGAACTTCTAGGAACCTATTTGCTGCCTGGACAGCCAAGTTGATGCCTGTGTTTCTCATATCCAAGACCTGCTGAAACCAGTTTTTCGTAGTCTTGTCCAAGTTTTGTCTCTTTTCGAGCTTGTTAATTTATTCCTGGGATAGCAACTAAGGCGGGGCCGATGATGTTGTAGGCTGCTCACCCAAAGAAGACCACTGCTAAATATAAGTTGTTAGATTGGCCACTTGCTCCTTTAGTTCTTCTTTGGAGACCTTATCTTGTTGGATAAGGTGCACTATTATGGCGACCGACTCTTAGAGATGCTCAACCTTTTGTTCCGTTGTGGCCATTTCCAAGTTGATGGTGGAGACATTCTAAATTATACCCTGTTCCCCAACCATTAGCATTGCTATTTGCACTACCCTTGATCCCGAGGCATCCATGGTTACCTTTGATCTAAACTTTGGCTTCTTCTCTTTCCTGGTGCTTACTCGTTCTCTAGCCATGATGGCCTCCAACCTCGCCTTGGGATCCTTCAAGGTGGGAGCCTTTTTCTTGAGTTGTCTTTGCAGCCAATCGGGTGTTTGGGGTTCTTCCCTTGGCGGTTCACTTTGAGTCCCACTGTCTCCCTTCTTGGGTCCGATGGTTCTGACAACAAGAGCTCTCTCCTTGGTTTCTACACTTTCCTTTTCTTCATCAGAATCTTGTTTGATCATTTCATGTCCACCGACGGACTAATTGTGCAACTGCTCCTTAGGTGAATCCTTCTTTTCAGCATCCTCCTCCCTTTCTTTTAGAGTATCTTGATGTTCCTCGAGGTTCTCCCCTTGTTCATCCTCATGGAGGAACATTTCTTTGTAATGCTCTGGGGTCTGGCCATGTCCCTCAATTGGAGACCTATTACCTTCCATCTCTGGAGCAGCAATCTCCTCTTCCTATGCAACTCAGTCCTCAGCCTCCTTATCCTCAATTTCCTTGAGCTACTTGCCCCACTCAGCATTGAGCTCGGGATCATTTGACTCTCGGATCAGCTCCGCATCAAGGTCCTCAGTGCCCTCATTAGAAGACTCAGAGGCCACCTCATCAATCTCCCGACGCTTGAACAAAGGGTGTTCTTGATATTCAAACTCTTCGTACTCTGGCACCTTCTCAGCCTCTAGCTACTGTCATTCATGCTCGTCTGATATTTGCATGGTTGCTTTCATCTTTGGTGATTCCGTAGAGGGGGATGTTGTTGGAGCGGAGGCCATAGCCTAAGCTATCGCAGCCTGGACTATCGGATTGGTGAGCATCGCTGAAAGCTCAGTCGGCACATTCTGCATATACTTTACAAATGACTCTGGAAGGCTAAGGGTAGGCATTGTAGTAGTAGAAATGGCAGGAAGGGAAGGAGACATGGATGAAGAGGTCATTGGTGAGGTGGTGGCTGATGATGAATCTATGGGGATAACCTACAATGCTAGAGGAGTAGGAGCAAGGTGGATGAAGATATCCACCATAGGCGGGGAGGAAGCAGAAACTGCAAGTGAAGCATGAGGGGTAGGGGAAGCAGCAGTAGTAGTAACAATGGTAGGAAGTGACCTTGGCGAGCCAGATCCTGATCCTCTGATCCCAAGGGATGGACCCTTGGTTAATATAGCTGTCTCCACACTACCAGTTGTTTTCCTCCTCTTTTTGGAAGGTTCAGGCTCAAAAGCCCTATGAGCATAGACCTTCGGCTTAAGCAGTTGTTCGCTAGCCTCCTTTCTTTTCTTGATCCTCTCCGAGGGTGGGGTCTTAGATGTCTCCCCAATCACAGTGGCAGCTTCTCCACCTTCGGAGCCACTTGGTTCACTTACGTGCTCACTTGCAAGTTCGGTGAATGTTAGGACAACCCCTTGTTGTTTCAATTGGGCCACCTTCTTGTCGATCCATGCCCTTGTTCAGATTTCAACGGGCCTAGTGAGCACACCAACATCATTAAGCTCTGGTGCATTCTAGTCAATTGCAGGTAGTGGCAGGTTGGAAACTACATTGTATACTGGGTCCACAACTGTGTCTTCATCCTCTTCTAGCTGATCTGGGACTGGACACAAGTTCACCCTTCACACATAGATGATGGTCATGCACATGTAATGCCGCAACTGCATCTCAAGATCATCCTTGCAATTGGCCCAAAATTCCTCGATGTTGTGGAGGTGGGCGTACTCACGTCCTAGGACCTTTCTGACATGACCATAAGGATCCATTTGTGGCCGCATTGAATATTGCTCGAAGTTATATTCCGCCAACTTTTTTTTCGAATGTCCTATGCACTAGGAGGTGTGAATCTTATACATTCCCTGAGCAAGGTTCATGGGGTAGGCAGGGCCTGCCAGATGTTTTTTGCTCAAGACACTGTGAATGTGTCGCAGCTACCGAGTCAGCTCCAAGAGAATGATCCGATCATTTGGGTACCGGGGCAGCTTGTTCGGTCTCTCGGTGAATCCTTGAGCATGTATGTAGGTGAACCTTGGGAACTTAATGTACCAGAAGGCATACTACCTAAGGAGGACCCTGGCACTGTGGGATGTCCTCCTATGAAAATCCCCTACTACAGATCGGATGACGTGAGCAATGAATGCGTCGTTCACCCTGCAGTATTCTCTTTTGAAATTCCAAAATTATAACTGGGGGTACTTTTTATAAGGCTTGAGTTCTAGCCCTGATGGATAACTGGGCATCATTTTCAACCCCTAATAATGTCACTGATCGATGAGAGAATATACCAAGTAGGAGGTCATGAAGAATTTGTTGGTTTTCTTCATGGTGGTAAACTGCTCGTGGAAGCAGTCACTGATTATCTCGCCCCAATAGAAGGTCGTACCCTTACCTCCGAGGATCTATTCTATGAAGTAGAACATCCATTCTTGGAAGAAAATAGTGCTCGGAAGGCCCATGACTCGGCTGAGTAGAGTTACAAGGTCATGGTAGTCCTCAAAGAAGTCGATGTGGAAGAGCTCCTGAGGAAGCTTCCCAGCGCTACCTCATTTGTCCTTCAACCAGTATTGGTTGATAAGCCTTTTACACCCCAACGGGTCCTGTTCCCACACCTCTTTACAGTGTTCCATGGTGGGGACCTCCATGCTTTTAAAGGCAAGAATGTGGAAAGTTGCTGTTATACTTGATGGAGACATATCTGCAAGGATATTTTCATCATGGTCTACTATGGTTCTAGTATCATATTGGTACGCTTCCATGCACGCCATTACCAGCTCTAGGGCCACTAAGGTCGGTGGGATACCTATAGCTTTAGCAAGTCCACTGCTCTTTATTAATCTTGTGTTTGTTGTTTTCGAGTTCATTCTGACCCTCTGCATGAATTCGTCAACATCGACCTATCTGATGTTGGTATCTGAGACATCCCTCCAAAGGGTAGTGATCTTGGATTCCATAGGGACTCCCTATAATTTGTACTTCATTAGGTCCCTGTCTTCAATGCCCCTTGGTGGCTTGGCTATTCCTTTTCCTTTCGTGGAAGCATTGGAAGTCTCTGCACCCGATTCCATAAATCTTGCACAAAAGACAAGAATTAGTAATGATGAACTTGACAAAATGGCCACCGAAAAATCCCTATATGTCAAGATTAGTCTAGCAATCATAATTCATATTTAATAACCATGGAAGCTAGATACTTGATTGTTTGAGAGTAGTGCAAACAATACGGAGTTCCTAGGCCGAAATTCCCTTAGTAGAATGTCGTTTGAAAGGGCAAAATGAGAATGGAATTCCATAGAATTTCTCAAGGTTGGATTTGAAGATTTGAGGTTGGAGGCGGAAGAAAACCCAATTTTAGCAAGTGGGTCAAAATCTATTTTGGATTTGGAGGTCATTTGATACCTCATTTGGAAGTTCAGGCATCATCTACAAGGAAGCCATTTGAAACGGCGCAGAGGGCATGGAATTCTGGGTGTCGAAATCCGAGTCTCGGATTGTCATCACCGGGAAGCCATGAGGGGGTGTCCATTAAGAATGGCAGAATAAAAGCAAAAATCCGGGAAGCAATTTTTAGAAGTAGTCAGAGGGTTTAGGATAAACGGGTGACGAATGGAGCACTGGGACCCGAAGGTCGGGAAGCTGTCCAAAACCTGTCATTAGAATGGTGCAGCTGGAGCGGAATCCCGATAGGGGAATTCCAACATTCGGAGTTCGAAACAAGGGTCGGTGAAAAAATGTCTAGATTCAGGTTTTGGAAAACAGCGGACTGGGGTCCGAGAGCCGGGAAGATGCTTAGACAAGGCCGTTTAGAACAGCGAAGACACAACGGAATCCTGGGAAGGGAAGTGCAACAGTCAAAATCCAAAGAGGGAGGTTGGCCAAAGATTTCAACTGGAAAGCAGACCTTGCAGTTGGGAAGCGGAGTTCAGGAAGCTGCAAGGTGAAGGTCATTTGAAACGGCGAAGACGAGACGAAGTTCCGGGAACGAAACTCCGAAAACTGAATTCCGAGGGAAGATTGAATTTGGCAAGTGATATTTTTGAGTTTAGATGGACTTCGAAGGTGGGAGGTTGAGAAGAAACTTGGGAGGGGCCGTTTGAAATGACGATGACACAACGAAATCCTGGGAATGGAATTTGGGGGGTCGGAGTCCGAAGAGGGGAAAAAACCCGGGCCTGGAAGGCGCCAATGCTGTTCCAAAGAACAACCATAGCGCGGTGAAGTTCCGGATCAGATTTTAGGTGATTTCTAGATTGATTTTCACATTTTTAAAACATGGGTTTTGACCAGAAGGCACAAATTTACTTGATTTTAAACCCATTTTACAACTTGCATGCACAAAAATGCAAAATTTCACAAAACAAAGAGGGAGGGCATGCGGACGGTGAACCTACCTTCAAATCCCGAAGAACGATCAATCGACCGCTCAGAAAACGGTGGAAAATGGAGCTCGAAATGTTGGGCGGAAAACACCTAGTCACCGAAAGTTCTCTAAACTCTTCTATCACTCGAGCAATTGATAATGACAGCCAAAAAAATTTTTTTTATAGCAAAACTACCATTAATGCGACATTTAATTCCTCCGTACGAAAGTTGGTTAGGTTGGTGAATTTGAAAACACGCAGGGGTGGCGACAGGTCCGGGTTCTGAGGTTTGGAAAGCCATCCCACCACAGTCGTTGAGACAGTGAAGCTTGAAGGGAAACCCGGAAGGGGATGCCCAGTAGAGGGAATCTGCACCGAGGAAACCCGGCAACTGCCACAGCTGCCAGAACAACGTCCCAACAAGCAAAACCCAAGTTAACCCAAGACTTAGCAATTTTAATGGAGGGGGACTCTGGTCAAGCTCAAAATATGGCATTAGGAAACACACCGACCCTCGAGGCACAAAAAAGGGTATGCAAAATGAGGTAAGCCAAAAAGGGCCCAAAAGACAAAGAGGGAAAAGAGGGTCCCCGTTCCGAATGGGACATGTGTGCAAAAGGCACAATAGGCAGGATCTAGACCTAATATTGCACCATCTACCATTACAACCACGTATTAAGCTAGTCAAACAAAAGCTAAGGAAAATGCATCCACATATTTCTCTAAGGAAACTCTTGGATGTAGGATACATAAGGACAATAGACTATGCAGATTGGATATCAAATCTTGTGCCCATGACTAAACCAACTGGGGGCATTCACATTTGCATAGACTTTAGAGACATCAACAAGGCATGTCCTAAGGATGACTTCCCCTTATCGAACATAGACATGATAGTAGATCTTATAGCAGGATACGAGATGCTATCCCTCATGGATGGTGTCTTTGGATATAACCAGATCAAAATTGCGCCTGAAGACAAACACAAGACAACTTTCACATGTCCATGGGGCACGTACTATTGGAATGTTATGCCATTTGGGCTTAAGAACGCAGGAGCTACCTATCAACGGGCAATGACTACAATTTTCCATGACTTTGTACACACTCTTATGGAATATTATGTAGATGACATCATAGCTAAATTAGAAACAAGGGCAGATCATTTGAAGGTTTTAGACAATATATTCCAGAGGCTAGATAATTACAACGTCAGGCTAAATTCCAAGAAGTGTATCTTTGGAGTGAAATCAGAAAAACTGTTAGGGTACATCATTTCCAAAAGAGTTATTGAAGTAGATCCAGAGAAGGTAAGAGCTATCATAGAAATGCCACCTCCTATCAGCATTGGTCAACTAAGAACACTACAAGGAAGATTACAGTCCATTAGGCGTTTCATTATACAACTGGCAGACAAAATACCGTCATTTCAACATTTTCTCAAGAAAGGAGCACCATTTGTGTGGACACCTAAATGTCAAGAAGCTTTCCAACAAACCAAGGATTACTTGCTTACTCCACCTGTTCTCATGCAAACTACAAATGGAAAACCATTGATACTATACATCTCAACAACACAGTTAGCATTAGGAGCTCTTCTCACACAACAAGATGATCAAGGTGATGAGAGAGTAGTCTACTACATTAGTCGTACCTTGGTAGGATATGAATTGAACTATAGCAACATAGAACGTGCCTATCTTGTGGTAGTGTTTGCTACTCAAAAGCTACGAAACTATATGCTCAATCGCCAAACAATGTTGGTTGCAAAGATTGATCCCCTTAGATATCTCCTAATTAAGGCAGCATTAACAAGCCGATTGGCTAAATGGGTTATGATACTTAGCGAGTATGACATCTAATATGTGGAAAGGAAGGCTATAAAAAGACAAGTGATTGCAGATCAGTTAGCAGATGCACCCATGAAGGCAGACCATCCTTTAGTGGCAGATTTTCCTGATGAATTTATCTTTAACATTGACACGAGAACAGACTGGAAAGTATACTTTGACAGGTCACATACACAACATGGTTTAGGAGCAGGTATTCTATTTGTGACACCTCAAGGCGAAACCATTCCTAAATCATTCAGGATTTCTTTCCCTTGCACCAACAAGATAGCAGAGTATGAAGCCTTAGTGATATGATTAAAAATGGCAGCACAATGGAAGATTAAGAGCCTACATGTTTTTGGTGATTCTCAACTAGTACTCTGGCAAGTAAATGATGATTATGATACTAAGGATGAGAAACTTGCCCCCTACAAGCACATGGCTAATAGTTTCAAGCAATACTTTGATCATATTTCCTTTCAACAAATACCACATATTCAGAACAGGGTTGTAGGTGCTATGGCAATCGTGGGTTCCTTATTGGATATTCTGAGTAATGTGCCTAAGTTTGAGTTTCTGGTTGAACAGTTGTTAGTCCCCGCCTATGATGTCCCTGATTCTGTGATGGTGTGTACAATTGTTGGTCCTACGTCCCCTTGGTATAAAGACATATTTGACTACCTAACTAACCAAACCTTACCTCTAGACCTGTCAAATAACCAACGTCGAACCTCTACACCATCATCGGAGATACCCTATATAGACGTACCTTAGATAATGCCCTAATGAGATGTCTCGATGCTGAAGAAACTCAAACAACTTTGTGAGCAGTGCACGAGGGTATATGCATATCCCATTCGAGTGGTCCTACTTTGGCCCATAAGATTATGAGACTAGGTTATTATTGGCCTACAATGGAGAAAGACTCATATATCATTGTAAAGACATGTAGATAGTGTCAGATACATGGAGATTTTATAAGAGCACCAGCACAAGAGCTTCATCTAATTACATCACCATGGCCTTTTGCCCAATAGGTACTTGAACTCATAGGTAAGATACACCCTCCATCATCCAACGGCCATAAATTCATCATAACTACCTTCGAATACTTCACCAAATGGATCAAAGATATTCCCATGACCTACATCACTGGTACAAAAATATCCTAGTTTATCTTAAACTATATCATTTGTTGGTATGGTGTACCCCAATCCATAATCACAGACAATGGTCACCCATTCAAGAACCAAGAAGTACGCCATCTATGTGAAGAGTTCCATATCAAGCATCATTTTTCCACCCCATATTACCTGCAAGGTAATGGCCAAGCTGAGGAATCTAATAAAACCATTGTTAGAATCTTGAATAAGACTTTCAATGGCATTGATCGTGACTGGCACCTACAGCTAAATCCTTTCTTATGGGCTTACTGTACAAGCATTCGTACTCTCACTAGCGCCACTCCATATTCCCTAATATTTGGATCTGAAGCCATCTTACCTATTGAGGTTGAAATTCCTTCCCTGAGGGTATCCTTGAAAGGTCACGTTGATGATGAAGAATACCGTGTATCTAGGTTACAAGAGCTAGAGTTACTAGATGAACGAAGACAGAAAGCACTAGACCATTTGCAAGCATATCAAAATCATCTTCATCGAAGCTATAATAGGAAAGTTCTAAATAGAAACTTTGACATTGGTGACATGGTGTTAATGGAGAATCCTAAGAATCAAGCTGCACGTGATAAGCCAGGAAAGTTTGAACCTAACTAGTTAGGGCCTTATATTGTCATAGAAGCGTTTGGATTAGGATCATACCAACTCTCTACTCCTGAAGCAGAGCCACTTTTTTCACCTATCAATAGTCTTCATCTAAAGAGGTTCTATGCTTAGCTTCTGAGAATCCATGTCTTAATCTAGAAAATACAAAAAAAAAATGGAAAAAACAAAAAAATGGTTACCTTAATGAAAACCTAACAAACAGGTGTCTCTATAACACCAAAAAAATTGATAAAATCAAAAAAAGGAAAGAGAAATAATCCATCCAATAGTGAAAACCACTTTGATGGCACTATGGATAAATATCATGGTGAAAACCTGGCAAATAGATGCCATGTGTAGTCAAACTCACTCTTCCATCTACCATCATTCCAATCAGACTTTTGCACCATCCCTCATAATAAATGGTTGTCTTATCCATTGCTTGGAATGATTGACATCTAACGTCCATTCCATCACACTCCATCTCATAGGTCTTATTCCCGACTGGGGGAAAATTCTAGTTTTGTTCCATGAAGACCCTGTACATAGCATTACACCATCGGAAAATGTCCTAAAAAAATCCAAAAATAGTAGAAAACTTTAAAAAACACAAAAAAATCAAAACATGTCAGAAAATCCCAAAAAGAGATTCAAGTTAGTCATGTCTTGTCAATCATGTCAAGTCAGTCATGTTAAGTTAGTCATAGACTTTAGTCAAACTACATTGCCTCTACGAGTGGGATGTAGGCAAGGCCATCAATCGATGTGCCCTCGAGGCATTAGGTTAGTCAGTCTAGGTTTGTCATGTATCACACATTAAAATCATGACTCTTTATACATTCAAAGTCTTTGGTCGTGTTGAACTAAAAGGTCTCTGTATGTACAACATAGGCAAGGCTAATCAATTGATGAGCTCTCGAGACCACACTAGGTTAGTCCAATAGGGTTCATTCATAGACAATTCACTATCATACACATTGCATATCATTCACTTAGATGCATGTCTTTACCCACATTAGGTCAGTGCTTTAGGGTATCATCTCAAGTCATAGACTGTCAATACACATACACACACACTTTTAATCAGTCAACGAATCAAAACAAGTCATCCACCAACAAGGCAACATCTCAAAACAGTCATTAAGTCAATATCAAACACATTGTCAAAAATGATCAACTTATGTCTTTGCAAGATATGTCTTTCTTGTCAATAGACGTCGTCAAATTTTCATAGCCTCATGTAGCTTTTCGCATCAATGTTATCAAGCTCCAACGTCTTATACAACACGTGTCTTTTTCTGAAACTAGGCTTTGTCATGCCTTATACAGATAGTCACCAAGTCGAAACCAGACTCAATGTCTTATTACGGTATGTGTCATCCCTCACATTACGCTATGTCAAACATCAAACAATCAAACAATCCCACAATATCAAGTTTTGGCGAATACATTTATTTGGCTTTATGACTTTATATCTTATTTTTTCTTATCCTTTTATAAATTTATGAATTTAGTCCGGTTACTAGCTTTCTCAAGGATGTCCCTTGAAGGATTTAGAGAAGCAAGGATGTCTCGGGACTCTTTTTCCTTGGCTATTGTCTGTCAACTGTCTTTTTAACATTGGTTTTTGAGTCATGTTACTAGTTTCCTCAAGGATGTCTTGTCAAAGATTTAGAGGAGCAATGACGTCTCATGACCCATCTTTTATTTGTTTGTTGTCTGTGGTCTCTTAAGACAAAACAACTGGGGCATCTTGTCCTTAGTATGAGTTAAGACACTCCTTGTCTACGACTGTCTATTTTTCATAGATGGATGACTTTGTACACTATGATCTATCTCATATCATAGTGTGTACTATCCATTTGTGTCATGTCCCACCCAATGATGATAACAAGCAAGCATAGCGTATTTGGCAATATATCGAAGATCATGTGTTTTTCAATCAATCAACTTTTGTTATTTATTACTAACATTCTAAATTCATTCGTGCTAACATTTCTTCTCCAAACATAATGATAAAGTCTTGTGACACAGCAAAAACATTAGATAATCTACATACATTCCATAAACATGTCATATAGTTACCATTGCATTAAACATCTTCATTACATATTTACGAAATCATTACATCATAGGCATTTCACCATCATACATAATGGAAACATTACACAATTACATCTCACTATCACATATAAATAACATCATATCCATTAATTACAACCATTATCATAAGTAAATAAATCATCCATGACATCATAAAATGCATAACTCATAACATGTAGAAACATTCATAACACATATACATACGTCATCTAGGAAACATAATCATATAGAAGCAATGCATCACCATAAAATAGAACTACATATCATATCAAAGCTGCCAAAATCATATATATATATATATATATATCTCAAAATCATGTGTCATAGTCCAATGTCATAATGTATCAATAAATAAAACATGAGCTCGCAGGCTCTCTAATCAAAATACAATGTCTACATATGTAACACTGTCATCATGTCCCACTACCACTACTGTCACATGGTGAAGGTGGTGGGAAAAGCCTCGAAGGTGCTCTTTGTGAGGTGGAAGGCCTCTCATACGAACCTTCCCTCGATGGTCCTACCACACCCTCTGTACTCTGTGTCCTGGTGTGACTCCTACCCTATGATCTCTGACTGCGAACCTCTGAAAAGCTAGGAGCTTGTCTCTTTGTTGGCACCACTGCCTTGTATAGATCCCTATAATAGGTAGCTCTCTCCACTGATCTGACTAACTCCCGAACCATGCCATCAAATGAAGACCCACTACAAAGGTTTATGACCTCTTTGAATTGTTGCTCTATCTCCTGTTGTTGGGCTATGGCCTGATCCCTCTCCATAAGTGCACTATCTCTCTCTGCCTGGATACTCTCTCTCTCTGCGTAGGCACTATCTCTTTTTGCATAGGTGTTATCTCTCTCTATCCTCATTGCATCAAACTCTATTGTCATCACTCTCAATCTCTCCTCCAAAGCCTCCCTATCTCAATCCCCAGCGACATCATCCTCCTGTCTCACCTCCACTATCCGATCCCAGAGCTCTCTCTCTTGCTCCTCCATTGGTGCCTCATCCTCAACATCATCCTCCCCATATCCTACCAAAATACCTAGAGGGTCTATGCCCATATCCATGTCCACCTCCTCTATAGCATTCTCTACTCCAATATCCACCTCTACATGCTCCTCTGCAACTGCCTCCTCAACAGCATGCTCATCCCCAGCCTATACATCAACTCCACCTCTGATGTCCAACATCGGTACATCCTCCACTACTGCCTCTCGCATAGGTGAAAGTCCACCTACTCAACCCCCTCTCCATCCTCTTCGTCCTTGCCTACCACCTCTACCATCATCACCCCTCCCTCCAACTCTAGCACCTCCACCTCGCTGCCATCCTCTCGGTCCTGTGCCTCGTCTCTCCACTGGTGCCAAAAAATCTAGATCGGTAGATGGAATAGGATGATGCACTACCCACCATACATCATAAGCAGTTGTCATACCTAGGTCTATTGATCCATCTCTCCATCCCCATTGTATTGGTTTTAATGCATGTATCTCTACCTCTGCAATAGCTACTAGAATCATGGGTCCCCAATATGGAACCTCTCTAGACAAACGAGAAAAATTTGCTCTGCTTCGAGGCTCATCCTAAACCTCACTGAACTGTCTCAAAACCCTGTCTAGTAAGTGTCTCTCAATGATGTGTACACTAGAAACAGTCCTCCCAATAAGGTACTATGTCTATCTACAAAACAGAAAGTGTGTGTCCTCATCCGACCACTCCTCACAATCCATGTATGGTCTCCACGTGAACTGATCCAAAATGCCAAGTGCATGTCACCAAATTCCTATGTCTCCCACATGTGTCTGAGTAATGTGTCCTGTATACAAGAACACATACGGGAATCTCTCTCGTCGCTCTGCAGTAACTAGAGGATGAAACACAACTATCCTCTCCCAACCCCACACCATTAGTAGAGTGGTCCCACAACTCAATGACTAAGCATCTCTATATGGAATATCATGTAGGTGAAAGTATAACATCCCTAGTAAGCATGGACCCCAAGCATGCATAGTCTCTCTCTCTCTAGCATCCCAACCAACATCGCACCCCATCCAACCAGAAATCCATGACCCTGTCAGTCTAGTAGAACAATCCCTCCTATCAATGTACATAATATACAATCAATCCTATCATATCTATCTGCTAACACTAGCCATCAGATCTCATAGTGCTCGATGTCGAGCCTACTGATATCATTCACCTGATAGAATCTGGCAAGCTCGATCAGTCCGCGCTGGGTATCATACATAACCCACTCTCCTCTAATCGATAGTCTCAATATCCTATACACATCCTCCAATGTGACAATGGCCTCCCCAATCAGCAAATGGAATGACGATGTCTCAGAATTCTATCGCTCGCATAACGAAGTAAGCATCCCCCTATTCGCCCGAATGGTTAGAATTGACAAATAGTGACGTAGACCAAGTCTCCATAGAAGTCGTATCTCTACAATATTCAAACGATCTCTCAGATCGAATGTTTTAGGGCGTGAATTCTGTGTATATATAGGATCAAATACAACCTACATTTAAACCATGATGTCAAGAATTTTCAATTTTTTCTTAGAAATTTTTTTTGAAAATTTTACCAGCCAAATGCGGCTCACTTTAATAGATGCGGTGCATTTTTACAAATGTGTTGCACAAAACCTCATTTGTGGTGCATATTACATATGTGTTGCACAATTCACATCCCATTTCTACCTACCACACATGCGGTGCACTTTACCAAATGCGGTGCATTTTCTACAGCCTATCTACCTACTACATATGCGATTCACTACCCTACATGTATTTATCCCTAATGTAGATGCATTGCATAAATACATATGTGGTGCACTATAATTCATTTGTGTTTAATCCTTAAAATCCCTAACCTAGCCTAGATGTGTTTTCACACATGCGTCTTTTCGCAGTCAAATGCGGCGAATACGACGACATATGAATCGCTCACGACGAACCGCATTTGCTAATTGACTTTTCAATGCCTAAAAACACATGTAAAACTAACTTTGAAAAGTTCATTTTTGGGTACATACCGGTGGTCCTATGTCGGCTGACCGCCTGAACGTCCAGATCCGATATCCTCAATGCGCAACATAGGGAATGGGTGCCATTTTCATCAGCTAGTCAGAGCAAATCTTTTTTTTTCCTAATTCCTCCAGATGCAAATGAATTTGAATTCAACCTAATTCCTATTTACAAGAAGATTTGGGTGGCATTTATTCAACCCTTCTCTACTGGCCGCTTAACCTTTCAACTTCAAATGACCCGTACACGTCCGTATCAACTCCAATTTCAATTCTGTCAACTCCATAGCATTTTTGACCATCCAATTGACTTATCAGGAATATTTCTTGATTTTTTTTAATATTTTCAAAAATTGTCAATTTTCCCAAGGGGACATACCCTAACCTATTTCATAGTGGGGCACAATTGGGGCATATTTTCTTTGACACAATGCTGAAACAACATTGTATCGAAGAGGGGCAAACTGTAGACACCGAAAATTGGTCTAGGCCTGCGAACACCACTTTTGACATAATTTTCTATAGTCTATGGTCATGATTAAATATTGTTTATTATTTAATTAACCTTTCTAACACATATTTCCTCTATTAATTAAATACACCTTTTTAATTAATTCATTAATTCCCTTTATTTAACTTGATTAATTAAATAAATCATATTTGTTTAATTATGTCCCTAACTAATTAATTCTTCCCTCTTTATCTATCAATTAAATAATAATTTATTGTTTAATTACCCCTTTGTCATATTTCAACTATAATTAAATATTTATTATTTAATTATTCAATTCCACCTTTATAACCGTCAAATTAAATAAATTATCTTTATTTATTTAATTAAGTCTCTTATTTTTGAATGTTGAATTAAATTAACATTTAATTCATATTTATTTATTTATTTATTTATGTCACATTCGTCTATCAATCAGTTGACTAATCATTCACTCACCTTCTGACTCAAGATCTATTTTTAGTTCTCCAGTTATCTTCAGATTCAACATCTGATTGTCTCTGTGAGAGGACTCTCTGTCACAACTAGTCAGTTAACTAGTTCCAACTCATATGCATGATGTGTCTATTAATTAAATATCTCTATTTAATTAATTAAATCATGTTTTCATTAGAATGCATTAATCTTCAACTTCTAACTTTGTTTTTGACATTCAAAGTCTATTTCTTCTATTTTCAAAGACTCTTAGCTCAAGATTAAGATCTTGAACTCATGTTCTTACTCACGTTCTAACTTAATTTGTATCCTGCAGTCTTTTCTGACTCATGTTCTAACTCACATTCTATCTGACATAGAACTCACATCGCATGGCATTCATCAATCTCATCCATTGATCTCTCTTTCAATCTGAGCCAATCGTTCAAAAACCCTAAATCTATAAAATGGCCTATCATTATCATTATTCCTCATCCTGAAATCATTACTCCCGAAATCATACACTTTTGAGAAGAAACTTATCTTCGATATTTTTCTTGGACACTCTACAAAGTTATGCTTGCATCAATACTGAGAAATCTGAGGGCAAGAATACTAAAAAAGAAAAATGGAGAAGAGAAATCAAGATAATTTGAAGGAGTGAACGCATATTCGGTGAGAGCTTTCCATTAATTTGTTTAGTTTATTATGTTTATTTCCTCATTCTTTGTTGTTTGATTTAGATTAATATTGGTTAGATTAAGATTAAAATCATTTATTCTAGTTTGCAAATATCCTAATCTAGATTTTAATTCTATGTTACAGAAAGAAATATTGATTTCTTTATCAACCTTTTTGTTGGAGAAGTGCAATTGAGGTCTTTTCTATCTACCATGTGTAATCAGGTACATTGGCAAGAACATAGCAAGGAATATGCTCAAGCAGAGAAAAATGTGGGTCTTCAAATGAGACCCCCCAATAGTAGACCTACACCTTTTAAAGCTACCTTTTCATTTCTTACATTGGATGAGAAAATGAAGCAAAGATATGATGGAAGCCTCTGACTTTGTTTTAACCATTTCATAGAAAAAGTGCAGAAATTGATTGGTAAATCTTGGCATGCCTGTAAAGAGAGATACACATCATTACCAACATATCTAAAGAAAAGAAAGGTAATCTCCCCTCTTAACATCAAATGGTCCTTCAGAAGAGTAGATGTCTTGGCTAAAATCTTGAAAGACCTTAGAATAGATTGGATAGGGATGAGGTATAGACCTCCCTTGTTGCTCTTTCCACCTCCTGCTTTTCACAATAATACAAATCAAGATAATTAAATATTCAATATGTGGCAAGATGGAGTTACTTTTCATAAAGGCTTCCACCATGAGCCTGAATATTTTGATAAGACAACAAGGAATTTGTATGATGTTAGTGCTAAGTATGAAGAATCGAATAGAGATGGAGGAAAGGTCCACAACAAAGGGAAAGGAGGACTTGCCAAGAATTACGAAGGGGATGAAATGACGAGGTAAAAAGAAACTCATCATAATAACATAATGAAGTCCTATCTCATATATGCAAAATCCTTATCCTCTGCTAATTAATTAAAATTTAGGAAAAATAATTGCTTATCTCTTAAGAAAAATTGTACAAACTTTATTTCTTATGATTTATTGAAGTATCTCGCCAATGCAGATTTAATGGGTTGTTTTAAGTATTTTGTAGGATAATAATCGATCATCAAGCTACAGTTAAAAGCATTCAATCAACACATGCTCCAAAAAATATTAAATATGTCCACTAGAAACATGCTCCATAACTTTAGGATGATGGACCAAAGTTATAGTTGTTGTTAGTTTAATTTTTGTTATGTTTTAAAAAGTTTAAGGACTTCATGGCTCGACTCAAGCCTCTTTAATATCTATGTAATGGGTATTTCAAGAAATAAAGTTTGTTTGTAATCTATTATAGACTTTTTCAATGGTAATCTAAGCCATCTAAAATATAGGACTTAGTTAAGTTTTCTATAAATATGTAATCTCCATAAGTGAAAGATAATGTAGAATAGTAATGTTATGATGTTGGCATGTTTTCTAAATATATATGAATAAAGAGATTATTACATATCAATTTCTAAGTTGTTGAGTTATGGATGGAAATTATTTTTAATGGAATAATTTTTGAATCAGTTGTGTATGTGACCTGAGGACGAACGAAGTAACCCGCGAGTTGGCTACTTGAGGGAGAGTAGATTAAATAGATGAGAACTTTCCTTTTTGTTGTTTTTATTGCATGAATAATAACTATGAGTATAGTCATTTGCACTTGGTAATCTTGTAGAAGTAATTAACAACATTGTTGTAGAGTCTAAAGTTCTGGAGCACTCACTGTCTGTCATTTCCATAGTGTGATAGTTGTTACAAATTATTATTTTCTATTATTAATTAGATGTTTCATAGTTTTTTATGAGTTTTGTTACTTTTGTAGTTTACACACTTTTCAATTTAGTTGTTTCCATGCTTTCTCAATTATTTGTCATGTTTTCTACATTATTCATTTTATGCTTTCTAGTTTAATATACTCACAGCTTTCTTTAAGATAAACTATTTTTCAATTAGATATTTAGATGGCCTTAGGTTAGGAATTAACGTTAGCTGCTCTAAAAAGTTAGAAAATATAAAGGAGTTAGTCAAGTCTTCTTCTATTGCAAATTTCCTTGGACACTGCTCGATCAACATATTGAACTTTTATCTTCTAAAGTAATGGGACCTAACAACAGCCTATCAAACTTGGCATCAAAAGGGAATATTATTCAAATATGAAAATCCCTCCAAAAGGGATGAGTACATCCATTAAGGCATTAAAGGCCTCTTATATGTCCTTTTCCTTGAGCCAAGTGGCATTTACTCCATTTCTCCTCTCCCTCCAACTTGTCATTTCACAAATTTCAAATTCTGCCTAATTGCATTTATTCGCACATTCATAAAAATTTGCTCATTCCTCCTCCAATCACATCTAGACAAGTGGCCTTATCTCATTGGTTTGTCTTTTTTCCCACATTCATCCATTTTGTCTCTCTTTCCATCATTTTCTTCTATATATAGAGGGCTTCTCCTATTGAATTGATCATCCACAATCCAAGCAAATCTATTATACTCAATTTCACTCACAATTTCATCCATTGCATTCAAATTTCATAGTTCTATATCAAATTTATCAAGGTTATCATCACATTGCATCAAGGAGCTTTCAATCTTCATCACATTGCATCAATGGATTGGGAAAGGTCCATTTTCCACATCAAAATGGCATCAATTCCCTCATGAGATTGAGGGTTTGAGTGTTTTTGAATAGGATTTGATAGCTTCATTTGATTACTTTACTTTATTTCTTGTTCTTGACATTTGAATGAATTTCATGGGGAATGTGTATTTTAGATGTGTTTCTTGACTAACATTGTGTTGTTTTGTCACTTTGGTGTAGGTCTAAGATATCCATTCACAATGTCATCCCCAAAAGGAAAACATAAGACAAATGAAAAGATAAATGTTTATGACATATAGAAGAATGTAAGTATAAATAGAGGAATGCGCCTGAAGAGAGATATATCAAACAAAATAGTATAGGGGATCACATTGTAGACATGCAATCACAAAAATAAACATGAAAAAGAAAATGAAGAAAAAGACCAAAAATGCACATGTGAGTCAACCTATACCAGGTTGTTTTGATCCCAATCTTTATCAGTATATACAAAAGGTGGACAACTATCAAAAGGGACAACATCAAGTGTCTAACTAGGACAATCACCAAGTTCAACACTCTTATTAGGAGGATCATCATTTAAGCTCATAGAAGATGAAAACAACAAATTCAACTCATTATGCACTTGTTCATCAATATTTTCAATTTCATTATTATCATTCAATTTAATCACTATAGGAGGTCTAATGACAATATCCATATAATTTTTTTCATGTTTATGTTGTGGCGAGGGTGGAGAGGTATCATGCACTACCTCATACAAGTTTAGATTTTTATTTTCTATGTTGTTATTTTCTTCTTTTTCTTGTAACAAATGAGCAATAGCATGACGTCTATGGCTATGCTCTCTAGCATTTCAATTTATTTTCATTTGGTTTTCAAGTTGTGTTTGTGTAGGAGCGGGTTTATCAACCATAGATTTTCTTCTTCTCTTAAGAGAGGAATGGGAGGAACCATGGGAGGTTGTTCAACCACTTTATCTTTAGCTTTGTAAACTTGTTTGACTTTAGGAGGCACAATAGGATTTGTTTGGTTATCTTGTGGTCTCTTATAAGAAATAGGTAAAGGATTTGTCATAGGATTCTCTTGCTTATTTGGAAGGGATTTAGGTTGAATCATGGTTTTGTCAAGGATAGGAGGCTTAATCATGGGTTGAGGCATATTACTAAGGGGTAATTCTGCTATACGCTTTGCCTTAAACTTTTTTATATGATTTGAAAAATAAGTCTTCAAGGGGTCTAGTAGGTTCAATAGGCTCAGACCAAAATAAATCCAAATAAAATTTCCCATGGGAAGACATAGGATTATAGCCACTTTGATGCACTATAAAGTTCTCATTTCCAAATGGAAACTTTAAATATTTATGCACAAGTTATGGGATGACATTCATGGAGCAAAGCCATGGATAGCCTAACTTCACACAAAATTGGTCTAAAAACAATATGGTGGTGAATGAGACATTTAATTATTTCCATCCTACCTTTAGAGGGATATTTATCGAGCCAATCGTAGGGAAATAAAAACCATTATGTGTTTTGATCCATGCTTTCATTTTTTCATTGTACCTTAATAAAGCTCAATCACAAATAGGAATTATTTAGTTATCATGTTCTCTACATATATGGGATCAATTAATATCCCATTAGTAGGTTTGTCATTGATTCTTCTAGCTATGTAAAGAGGACCATCGGGTGCATGCTTAAGTATGTATTGTTGTGAGAAAGCAATGTAAAGTGACATCTAAGTTAGTCCCTTATGAAGTTTAGCATAGATAAATGCAATCACACTATCCACAAGGTTGTTCTCATTATCTTTCATGTTTACATCATTTGTGTCCACATTCATCACATTACCTTTGTTTCACTAGATTTCACAAAGGAGATATTATGATTAGGAATAAGATTGGTAAAGATTTGAAAATTTTGATTAGGAGGAGCCAAAAAATTATTACTTTTATCATTAACACCTCCAATTAGGATATGATTAGAATTAATGAGGTCTTGCACAAGATGTTTAAGACGTTTACAATGTTTTGTAACATGTCCATTTTGTCAAGAAAATGACAATAGGATTTCGGTCTATAGTTTGGAGGTAAAGGCTTAGTAGGATCAAGAGATCTAATGTGAGGCAAGGAAATACAATTATTCTCTAAGAGCTACAACATGGTATTATGAAGGGTATCATGTAGGGGTGTAAATTGTCTATTTCTATCTACAAATGCATATGGTTTTTTCGTCTTTATAGAAGCCACTTGGGTGTTAACATTTTGATTGAATTGAGGGGGATTAAGTTGGAGGAATCCCTTATTTTGTTTCTTGAAAGGTTTGTAGTTGGTTTTATTTGTAGATTCAAACTTTTAAGGATGAGTAGAGGGAGTTTTCACTTCACGACTACTAACCGAATTTTGGTAATCACGAAGGACTATACACAATTGTGTGAAGGAAGGAAATCTCGTCATCTCAAGCTTTGTTTGGATTTTATCTTTAAAATTATAAATAAACATTCTTTGAAGGTCAACATTAGGATTCTTAATGTTTATATGTGAATAAAGAATTTGACATCGTAGTATAAAATGTGGCATTTTCATCATCCTTTTGTTTGCATGTCATCAAATCAGCTAAGGTCGTCTTGGGTCCCATGTGAATTTGGAAGTGGTTGTAAAAGGCATCAATAAGTTCATTGAATGAACCAATTGATTTATTTGGTAAGGAGAAAAATCACTCTAAATAAACATCTTTCAAGGATCTAGGGAATAGCTTAGCCAAGAGTTTATCTTCAAAAATGAAGTCACTACATAGGGAAATGTAATCAGAAACATGAATAATGGGATCTCATTTCCCACCATATTTTTCAAACCTAGGAACGCCTATACCTTGTGGCATTTGAATTTTCAATATCTTCAAGGATAATGGATTGGTTTTTATGTATTGTGAAGGTTGGCCATTTTTGTTTTGGTTTAAGGGGGTGATATGTTGTTGAAGGGATGACAGGTTTTGTAAAAGTGTGTTAAGGATTGGATCATTATTGGTATTGTGAGATGGAGGTGAATAAGGTGGAGTGGAATATTTTTGTAGAGGGAAAGTGAATTGTATATTTGTGAGGGGGTGGTTGAGGAGATATGAGATTTGAATGCAGAAATGTAGAGGGATTCCTAGTGGAAATACCTAAGGAAGTGTTGACGTTGCTAGAAGGTTGAATGGTTGGGGTAACATGAGTATAGTGTATGTAGGAATAGAGGTAAGGGTTGTGGAAGGAGAAATTAAATTTCCACCTTGACTTTGAGTATACCCCAAAGTTTGAGCACAACTAGTCATGGTAGGGATGTTCTTATCAACAATATGAGCTAAACATTGCACAATATCTATTCCATGTTCAGTTTCAAGAATTTTCCACATTTTCTAAAGTAGGAATGGCATTATTATCAATGTTTTTATAATTCAAAAAGTTTTGAATTTTTTATATTTCTTCATCCATCCTTCTTATGTTTTCTTGTGGGACATTAGAAACATCATGCACATTGTTTGTAGGTAGGGAAGTAATTGGAAATGAGGTATGAAGACTATGATCCATAGAGGGTTGATTATCAACACTATTAGTGAAAGAGTTAGAGAACCCAATATCAAATGACAAATGGTGTAATAGAGGATGACATGAGTCTCAAACTATGTCTTGCAATAGTGTTGCTAATACAACACTAACTTGGAAAACTCATACAAGTTTCACAAACTCGGTACACACCCAAAATGGAAAGAAGGTTAAATGCAATGAAGTAACCTAGGATGTAAAGTGCAATGCAAATATGTAAATGAATTTTTTAGATTCTAAACAAGATAATTTTTTGATGATGTTCTGCAAATAACCTGAAAATGATGTCTTGTAAATGCAATTTTGAAATCACACAATGCACTAAATTTATCAAATGAAGCTAAATATGATCAATTCCACTTAACAAAGATTCTACAAACTAAAATTGAAAAATGAAAACAATAAAGTAGAATGTAGAAACAAATGTTTTAATGCCTAGAAAATCAAGAAATGACCCTGATCAGGGACTCATTCGCCCTAGGGTGAATGAGTCCTGGGTTAAGGTTTTTTAAAATGTTTTTGTAGATTTGTGAGTTTATTCTAGTGGTTTCTAGTTTCTGATCTAAATTAGTAAGTTACAATTTAATTTTTTTGTGAAATTAAGGTTGAATGAAAATGCAAAACATGACAAAATGACAAAACAAGAGACCTAATTTGATGTGCAATTTTGTTTTAATTTTTAAATGCAAGTGAATGATTATGCAATACTATGAAAGTGATTTGCAAAATGACTAATTTTTTTGTATTTTTTAGATTGAAAGAATGCAAAGATGCAATCCTAAAACCCCTAAATGAACTGTAAATTTAATGCAAGATAAAATTCAATTCAATGTAATGTGATGCAAATGAATGAAAAATATAGATCTAGGGTGAAAAAGGACTCCAAAATCAAAAAATTGCAATGATCAAAAGTTGGGTTCACCAAAATGAAATGAAGAAAATGGAGAGAGAGGCTCACCATAAAAATGGATTGAATGAACAATGAGGGGTGGTGGACCTATCTATTCTTCAATTCATTAGAAAATTATATCCACACAATTAAATGACTAACAACCTTGAGGTGAATCAAGTCAAAGTGTGAATCTACTAATTTCCTTTTTTGCAAGGATGAGGGTCCTAATTAAACAACACTTTGGGGAGAAAGATTAAAAATAGAAAACTAACTCCAAAATGCAATCTAAAACTTGGATCTTGAAGATTAAGCTCAATATTAACGGAACCAAAACTCAAATTTTAGATCTAAGAGAGGTAAGAAGGTATGTACTAGTCACAAAAAGTGCTTTGTTGAAGATGATCTAGGACTCATTTTCCTAGGGGTGAAAGGGTCCTGGTTTAGGGTTTTTCTATAGCTTTTGGGAACATCTACAACAGATTTGAATCTCTTATTTTTCCCAAGTTTCAAGATTGGAGTGTCAAAATAAGTTCTATAATTGAGTTTCCGTGAGATGACAAATTTCTTGACAAATTTTTAAACTTTGACAACTTCATTTTTTCTCTTCAAGATATCTTCAAGATATCTTCCACCTAAATCTACAAATGTAAATCAAGAGGGAAAAATGTTTTATTTATGGTGAATGGGAGTTTTCCTTGTTCAAACCCCATTTTGGTAAATAAACCTTGTAATGAAACAATGAAACACATGAAGGAATGATGAATGAACAAAGAAATTTCACAACTCACCAAACCCTTGAATGAACCTTGGAATGTAGATCTACAACTAGCATGAAATGGATTCAATGGATGTGGATCTTGATCTTGAAACCTGATTTGAAACAATGCCTTGAATGCTTGAATGGATTGTGAACACTACATCAACATATTATCCCCAATAACATGCATGATGTGCAAGAAGACTTTGATATTAAAATTGGATCTTTATTGCTGCAATAATTCTTCACTAAATATGCTCTTGAAATCTCACTTTAGCTCTTGCAATTGAACAATTGAAAACTTAGATGAAACATAGTGAAATGACCTTATATTTATAGGTATGTAACATTAATTTCCTGAAATTAAAATAACACAAGCCAACATGTTAATATAGATTTCAAATCATTAAAATACTACCAAAAACATAATTTGAATTTAGGTCCTAGGTCTAAGTGAGGACCCATTCGCCCATGGGTGTATAGGTCCTACGTCACTTACCTAGGATACACACTCCTTAATGAGAAGTTTTATGTTATGGAATTAATGAATGTCAAGTTTTCCTCTTTAGAAACTATAATTAATTAAGCTTGGATTTGAAATAAAGGGCCCAATTCAGAAAAAAATAACCTCAATTAATTAATAAATCCCTAAATAAGTGTGAAAGTGTAAAGAGGTACACTCTACAAAACTAAAATAAGGCACAATTAAGTCCATTTTAATTAATAGGGCCCTAAAATAAGTGTTAATATGTAAAACTCATATTACAACACTAAATCAAGGTATAATTAGGTTCATATTAATATTAATTCCCAAACTAAGTATGAAAAAGGGATACTTTTTCCTACACTACAACAACCAAGTTGAAAGATAACATATGTAGCTCTCTAGGATGATGAATAATATTACAAATTAGACTCATAGGTTTTCTATAACCAATAAAATCATTCATAATTCAACTATCATCCATCTCCCCTCTTCTTCACCTGCAACCTCCTTTTGGAAAAATCAATGACACACTAGCACTGCCCAATGTTATTTCAAAGTCATTTTTCATTGATCAACACCTCCAACCTACCACATTAATTTATAAAATAATCCTCTAGTAAAAGCTACACCCCCTCCAACAACTCCTAAATTTTGGAAATTAAGATTCCCAACAGCATTGCCAAAATTCCCCTTTTGCAACCACTATCTTTCGATAACTCGAAAGTCTCCCTTTTCATGACCAACTTGGAAATCAATTAACTTTCATCAAATTTCAAATGTGTAACTGACCAATGCATGTTTGCACTATTTCCAGAGTGACAGGTCTCCACTAGCCAACACATTAATTCATTGCCTTCATAATTTGGAGCTCAAATTCAAAATTTTCCCAACATGCACATCATGGGTGTCCCATTCCTACCTATGGAAACTAATGAAAATTTAATAATATGAAAGATTCCATAACCCCCAAGGAATCCCACACCCAAGTTTGAATTTTTCCAATTTAACATTTATTCCAGGTCAAACTCTAATTAAACCAAGCAACCAAAAGTTAGACCAATTATTCAAATTTTGATTTTTGGACAAGAAAATAAAAATATGACATAAACATTATTATAATCCATGCCACATCAAAATTTTATTTATTGTGGTTGATGCAAGATTACTAGTACCCTCAAATGCTCCTACATCAAACACGTTGAGTAGGAAGTTTGTGAGCATAGGCTCAGAAAATGGAGTTGAGTAGTAGAAATACTCTTTCAATTTGCAAGCAACTTGAAACATACTCCAATACTAAAATTTTTACCTTTGATAATTTATTCTTTCTCCTCTTCCAACACTTAGCTAGAACAAACAACCTCCTCCTTTGATAACTCTACTCTTTACCCCTCTTCCTCAATGTGGAATCAACTCCACCATTAATTGACCACCTCCTCCAAGTGTATCTCACATTATCCTCCAATATCATGGGATTCAACCCACCATAGTTCATCCACCTCCATCGACATGCATTTGCACTGTCCTCTGCAACACCATACAAATATTTTCCTGCATATAAATCATCACTAGAAAGCTCATGAAAATATAATACTTCTATCCTCACTTCATCTTCACATTATTTTACCTCCACCACTATATTTACATCCATCTCTTCTTCTACTTTCACCTCTTCACACTCTTCTATTTTCTCATATTTTCGTTGACATAAAAATCTTTATCATAGAATTTAGGAGATTTAAATACATTACCTCCTCTTTTCCTACCGCTAAAACATCTTCTTCCTCTATTGTAATCTTTTCATCTACATGAAATCCACTTTCATCTTCATCATAAAAATTAAAAATACTATGCATTACCTCTTTCTCTATAACCTTTTCCTTGCCATTATTTGCTGCCATATCTTCTTCATCTTCACTCTCAACTGCAATTTCATTTTTCAATACTTTTAGTCCTCCAAAGGACACTCATCTACTATTTTAACATCATTTTTCTCTTCAATTGTTGCACCTTATTTTTGTCTCTCAACCTCTGTTGCACTTTTCTCTTCTTTCTGACTCTCTTTCTCCATGTCTTCCTCAAAGCATACTTTTGTAAGATTTTCTCCTTCATGTTCACTTGCATACAGCACTATGATAAAAAAAATTCCTTCCTTCTTTAGAAATTTTTCAAACACTTTCCACACACTCTCAATCTTCAATCTCTCAAGTATAGACTTCCTCACACTCGATGATCTATCTACATAGTCTAATCCTCTAACTTCATTCTCCATTGGAAAGTCTTGATGCAAACTACCTCACATGAATGCTTCTTCTTGCACACTCAAGAACTCCCACTCTGATACCACTGATGTAATATATTTCTGCAACTCTCAAAAACTTTCAAATATACAATGGAAATTTCAAGATTTGAATTAAACCAATATCAAAATCAATAACACATATATGAGAATTTGATTACTCAAAGTCTCCTGCAACACATGAAATTGCAACCAAATTAAAAAGATAAAAAATGCAATCCTCTAGGTTGATGAAGAACATTAAAAATTAGACTCGGGTCTTCTACAACAAATAAAATCATTCATAGGTCAATTCTCATTCATATCCCCTCTTCTTGCACCTTCATTCTTCTTCACCTACAACCTCCTTTTGTAAAAATCAATGGCACACTACATAATGTTCATGCAAAGTTATTTGTTGCTAATCAACACATCCAACCTGCCACATCAATGTCTGCAATCATCCTCCAAGAAAATTTATGCCTCTTCCAAAAACTCCCAAATTCTGGAAATTAAGATTCCCAACAACATTGTCAAAATTCCCCTTTTGCAACCATTATCTTTCGACAACTTGGAAACCTCCCTTTCCATGCCTAACCTAAAAATCAATTAAATTTCATCAAATTGTAAATGTGTAACTCTCCAATGCATTTTTTCACCATTTCCAAAGTGACAGGTCTCCACTAACCGACACAATAATTTATTACCTTCACAATTTGGAGCCCAAATTTAAAATTTTTCCAACATGCACATCATAAGTGTCCCATTCCTACCCGTGGAAAATAATTTCAAGTTAATTATATGCATGGACATTCCATAACCCCCAAGAAATCCCACCCAAGTTTGAATTTTACCAATTTAACATTTAAATTGCAATTTCCAGGGCAAACTCCAATTACACCAAGCAACCAAAAATTAGTCCAATTCTTCAAATTTTGATTTTGGACAAGAAAATCAAAATATGACATAAAAACCTATTCTAAACCATACCACTTCAAAATTTTATTCATTTTCATTGATGCAAGATTACTAGTAGCCCTACTCCCACATCACAAATACACTAAATATAAATGAGTGAGAATAATATAAGTTATTAACAACTAGTAATTGTTATTAACTCAACTCTTATAACAATATCTTGCATGTAAATTGCAGCCTATCTAATACCAATGGAAAATAATAACATTGTGTACATGGAAGATGGAAATAGCGAAGAAAGTATTCTTTCTATGTGGTAACTAGGAGGAGACAAACAAAGGTGAGTAGTATTTATACCTCCCCTACTTAATCTAATCAATTGTGTCTCATATAGTACCGAATAAAATTTGTAATCATTCCCTTGGATAGGGCAAAGCAAGTCTACATTTACTTGCATTTCTCAAGTATTAATAATGCCTCATAATATCCCACTTGATAAGATCCACTTTCTTCTAATTTTTCTAAAAGAATTCAAGTACAACAATAAATGAAATCTATTATTTCAGTTAAAAAATGAATATATTATATAGTTATCTTAAATTATACATATATACACTTACAATATGAACTGTAGACCTAGATTTTCTAGATTAATGCTAAATGTTGCATAGATTACAATGATCAATTCTAATCTAACAAATAATCTAAATCAAAACAACAAAGAATGAAGCAAGTAAACATAATTAAACTAAAAAAATCAATTGGAAATCTCTCACCGAATATGCGTCCACTCCTTCAAATTATCTCGATTGCCCTTCTCCATTTTGTTGTTTTAGTATTTTTGCCCTCAAATTTTTAGTATTAATGCAAGCATAACCTTGTTGAATGTATAAGAAAAATATCAAATATAAGTTTCTTCTCAAAAGTGTATGATTTCGAGAGGAGGAATAATGATAATGATAGGCCATTTTATACATTTTTGAGTTTTTGAACGATCGGCTCAGATTCTAAGAGAGACCGACGGACGAGATTGATGAATGTCATGAGATGTGAGTTTTGTTTCAGATAGAATGTGAGTTAGAAAAGACTGCAAGATAAAGATTAAATTAGAATGATAACTTAATCTTGTGCCAAGACTGTTCAAAAATAGAAAGAACATGAGTTCTCGATTAAATAAACAATTTGATCTTCAGTTAAGAGTCTTCAAAAATAGTAGAAAAAGACTTTGAATGTCAAAGGAAAAGTTAGAACTCAAAGATGAATAATTTGAATGCATACATGAATTAATTAATTAATTAAATATATTTAATTAATGGACGCATTCATGCACATGAGTTAAAACTAGTTAACTGACTAGTTGTGACAAAGAGTCCTTAGTCAGATACTGAACCCAAAGATAACTGGCAGATTTAAAATAGATCTTGAGTCAGACGGTGAGTGAATAATTAGTCAACTGAATTATAGAAGAATGTGACATACATAATTAATAAATGAATTAAATGTTAATTTAATTCAACATTCGAAAATGAAAGATTTAATTAAATAAATAAAGATCATTTATTTAATTTGACTGTTGTAAAGGTGGAATTGAATAAATTAAATAATAAATATTTTATTATAGTTGAAGTATGACAAAGAGGTAATTAAATAATAAATTATTTAATTAAGAAGGAAGAATTAATTAGTTAGCGACATAATTAAATAAATATAATTTAATTAATTAATCAAGTTGAATAAAGGTTATTATGAATTAATGATTAATGAAATAATTAAAATGGAGTATTTAATTAATAGAGGAAATATGTGATAGAAAGGTGATTAAATAATAAAGATTATTTAATCATGACCATGGATATTAGGAAATTATGTCGAAAGTGGTGTTCGTAGGCCTAGACCAATTTTCGGTGTCTACAGTTTGCCCCTCTTTGATACAATGTTGTTTCAGCGTTGTGTCAAATAAAATATTCCCCGATAGTGCCCCAGTATGAAATAGGTTAGGGTATGCCCCATCGGTAAAATTGACAATTTTTTGAAAAATTTCAAAAAAATCAGGAAGTATTCCTGATAAGTCAATTTGATAGTCAAAAATGCTATGGAGTTGATGAAATTGAATTTGAATGTGATATGGATGTGTACAGGTCAATTGAAGTGGGAAGGTTAAGCGGCCAATAGAGAAGGTCAGAAGAAACGCCACCTAAACCCTAGGTATAAATAGGAATTAGGTTAAAAACCAATTCATTTGCACCCCGGAAGAGTTGAAGAATTGAGAAAGTTGCTCTCAGCTTAGGACGAAAATGTCTCCAGTACCCTACATTGTGCATCGCAGTTATTGGATCCAGACTTACAAATGGCTAGCTAATGTAGGACCACCGGTATGTACCCAAAAATGAACCTTTGAAATTTTATTTTGCATGTAGTTTTAGGCATGTAGAATCTAATTTTCAAATATGGTCTTTCGTGTTTGACGCATATGTGTTTGTGTGCAACGCATGTGTCTTCGAAACAACGCATTTGCAAAAAGATGCCTAGGATAATTTAGGCTAGGTTAGGCATTCAACGCATAAGAATTAAAATGCACCGCATTTGTAGCTGTGAGTCACATATGCATTTAGGATAGATGCATGTAGAATAATGCACCGAATTTATTTTCTTGAAACACATTTGCATTTGTTGTAAATAGTGGGAATTTGTGCAACGCATATGAAATATGCGACACAAATTCTTGTAATGCAACACATTTGTATGAATGCACTGCATATGTTATAGTGAGCCGCATTTGGCTGGTAAATTTTCCAAAAAATCTTTCTTAAAAACCTTGAAAATTCTGACATGTTGGTTTAAATGCAAGTTGTTTTAGGTCCAATATATACTCGGGAGACATGTCTCGATACTCTTGAGTTGAGATCTCGATTGGTCAGTGTTGAGACTCATTTACTATGGATACTTGGACTACAGCATGTGCTTACTATGCCCACGATTCGGGCAAACATAGGCATGTTGACTGCGTTGTGTGAGTGATGGAATTCAGAGACATTGTCATTTTATCTACCGACTGGGGAGGCTACTGTTACTTTAGAGGACATATAAAGGATACTGAGACTACCGATCATAGGAGAGCAGGTTATGTATGATACCCAGTGCAGTTTTAGTGAGCTCGCTAGATTTTATCAGTATGATGATATTAGGAGTCTAGGGATAGAGCATTACGAGATCAGATGGCAAGTGTTGGCTGACAGATATGATAGGATAGACTGTATCCTATGTACAATGATAGGGGGGATAGTACTTCTAGACCAATGAGGTCATGGTTTTCCTATCAGGTGGGGAGAGATGTTGGCGGGGATGTTGGAGAGACTGTGTATGCTTGGGGTCCATATTTATTGGGCATGCTATACTTCCATCTACATGAGATGGAAGTATACAGAGACACATAGTCTATAAGTTGTGGTACCATGTTGCTCATGATTTGGGCATGGGAGCGTATTGCAATATTTCATCTTCTTGTTACTATAGAGCGACCGACCAAATCTCCATATGTTTTCTGGTATACGAGAAACAGCACTCAGAGTCATGTCAGAAATATAGGTTATTGGAGACATGCACTTGATATTTTGGATCAATTCACATGGAGGCCGTACATGGATTGTGAGAGATGGTCTGATGAGGATGAGCATTTGACTTACTATAGGCAGACACGGTACCTAATTGGGAGGACTATTTCGAGTGTGCATATTATTGAGAGACACTTTCCAGATCAGGTATTGAGATAGTTTGGGGAGGTTTAGGATGAGCCTAGAGGAAGAGAAGAGTTTGCTTTATCATCCAGAGAGGTTCCACACTGGGGTCCTATGATTCCAGTAGCTACTCTAGAGGAAGAGTTACAGGCTTTACAACCATTACAGTGGGGATGGAGAGATGGAGTAGTGGATCTAGGGACTGTAGCTACATATGACACATGGTGGGTGGAGCATCGTTTGATTCCTTACATAGATCCGAATCAACTGGAACCAGTTGAGAGATGAGGCACAGGGCCAAGAGGATGGCATAGAGGGAGAGGTGGTGGTAGAGGTGGTGGTAGGGGTGGTGGTAGGGGTGGTGGTGATGATGGTAGAGGTGGTGGTGGTAGACGAGGATGGAGAGGTTGGAGAGGTGGATGAGTAGGTGGACTTTCACCTATTCGAGAGGCAGAGGCAAAGGATGTACCAATGATAGACCTCAGAGGTGGAGTAGAGGCACAGGTTGAAGATGAGCATGATGCTAAGGAGGCAGTAGCAGAGGAGCATGCGGGGGTAGATATCAGTGGAGAGGACCCAACAGAGGATGAGGAGGCTAACATGGACATTGATCCTCTTGGCATTCTAGTAGGCTATGGGGAGGATGATATTGAGGAGGAGATACCTATGGAGGAGCAGGAGAGAGAGCTCCGAGATTGGATTATTGAGGGGAGATGGGATGAGGAGGCTCCTAGAGATAGTGACAGGGAGGATTTGGAGGAGAGGTTGAGACTGATGACAACAGAGCTTGATGCCATGTGGATAGAGAGAGACAGTTCTTTCATGGAGAGAGATTGGGCCATAGCTCGGAGACAGGAGATAGAGCAGAAGTTTACAGAGGTCAGATGCCTTTGCAATGCCACCTCATATGATGGTTTTTCTCATAAGCTAGTTAGATCAGTTGAGAGAGTGCCATACTATAGGGATTTATATGAGTCAGTTGTACCACCAGAGAAACAATCTCCTAGCTTTTCAAAGGTTCGCAGCCAGAGATCATAGAGCAAGAGTCATACCAGGACACATAGTACAGAGGGTGTGGTAGGACCACCAAGGATAGGTCCGTATGACATGCCTTCCACCTCATAGAGAGTACCTCTAAGACAGTTTCTGCCACCTTCACCACATGACAGTAGTGGCAGTGGGACACGTTGATATTTTATATATGTAGACATTGTATTTTGATCAGAGAGCTCGTGAGCTCATTTTTATTTATGGATACATTCTGACATTGTACTGTGACACATTATTTTGAGCAATATATATATGATTTTGGCGACTTCTATATGATATGTAGTTATATTTTATGGTGATGCATTTCTTCTATATGATTATGTTTCCTAGATGATATATATGTGTTATGAATGAATTCTTCTACATGTGATGATTTTATGCAGTCTATGATGTTATGGATGTCTTTATTTACTTATGATAATGAATGTAATGTTCTATATGATGTTATGTATATGTGATGGTGAAATTTACATGTAATGTTTCCATTATGTATGATGATGGAATACCTATTATGCAATGATTTTGTAAATATGTAATGAAGATGTTAATGCTCTTATTCATATAAAATGCAATGTAACTATATGAAATGTTTATAGAATGTATACATATGAAAATTATCTAATTTTTTTGTTGTGTCATAGGACTTTATCATTATGTTGGAAAGGAGAAATGTTAGCATGAATGAATTCAGAATGTTAGTAAGAAATAATGAAAGTTGATTGATTGAAAAACATATGATCTTCGATATTGTGCCAAATATGCTATGATTGATTTTTATCATCATTGGGCGGGACATGACACAAATGGATAGTAAACACCATGATATGAGATAGACCATAGTCTACAAAGTCATCCATCTATAAAAAAATAGACAGTCATAGATAAGGAGTGTCTTAACTCATACTAAGGAAAAAATTGCCCCAGTCGTTTTGTCTTAACAAACCACAGACAACAAACAAATAAAAGACGAGTCATGAGATGTCATTGCTCCTCTAAATCCTTGATAGGACATCCTTGAGAAAACTAGTTACATGACTCAAAAACCAAAGTTAAAAAGACAGTTGATAGACAACAGTCAAAGAAAAAGAGTCTTGAGACATCCTTGCTTCTCTAGATCCTTCAAGGGACATCCTTGAGAAAGCTAGTAACCGGACTAAATTCACAAATTGATAAAAAGATAAGACAAAATAAGATATAAATTCATAAAGCCAAATAAAATTATTTGCCAAAAATTGATCTTGTGGGATTGTTTGATGTTTGACATAGCGTAATGTGAGGGATGACACATACCGCAATAAGATGCTAGAGTCTGGTTTCGACTTGGTGACTATCTGTATAAGGCATGACAGAGCCTGGTTTTAGAAAGACATGTGTCGTATAAGGCGTTGGATCCTGATGACATTGATGTGACAAGATACATGAGGCTATGACAATTTTATGATGTTTGTTGACAAGAAAGACATATCTTGCTAAGACATAGGTTGATCACTTTGACAATGTGTTTGATATTGACTTGATGACTCTTTGAGATGTTGTCTTGTTGGTGCATGACCTGCTTTGATTCATTGACTGATTAAAAGTGTGTGTGTGTATTGACTGTGTATGACTTCAGATGATACCCTAAAGTACTGACCTAATGTGGCCTCGAGGGCTCATTGATTGATTAGCCTTGCCTAGGTTGTACACGCAGAGACCTCGTAGTTTGACCAAACTTTAACTGACATAAATGACTAAAGATATGTACTTAAGCTGATGATATGCAACATGTGTGATAGGGAATGTGAATGAACCCTATTGGATTGACCTAGAGTGGTCTCGGGAGCTCATCAATCGATTAGCCTTTCCTCTATTGTACATGCAGAGACCTTGTAGTTTGACACGACCAAAGACTTTGAATGTACAAAGAGTCATGATTTTAATGTGTCTGATACTTGACAAAACTAGACAGACATACCTAATGCCTCAGGTAACATCGACTGATGGCCTTGTCTACGTCCACTCGTAGAGGCAACATAGTTTGACTATGTCTACGACTGACTTGACTCTATTTTTGGGATTTTCTGACATGTTTTGATTTTTTTGTGTTTTTGAAGTTTTCTAATGTTTTTTTGGATTTTTTCAAGACATTTTCTAATGGTGTAATGCTATGTACAAGATGTCATGGCACAAAACAAGGATTTTCCCCCGGTTGGGAATAAGACATGTGAGATGGAGTGGGGAATGTGATAGAATGGATGTTAGATGTCAATAGTTCCAAGCAATGGATAGGACAACCATTTATTATGAGGGATGGTGAAAAATTCTGATTGGAATTATGGTAGATGAAAGAGTGCATTTGACTACACATGGCGCCTATTTGCTAGGTTTTCAAAATGGTACTTATCCATAGCGCCACCAAAGCAGTTTTCACTATTGGACAGATTATTTCTCTTTACTTTTTTGTTGTTTTTCTAATTTTTTTGGTGTTACAAAGATGCCTGTTTGCCAAGTTTTCATCAAGGTAACCATTTTTTTGTTTTTTTTTCACTTTTTTTGTATTTTTTTGGTTTAGACATAGATTCTCAGAAGCTACGCATAGAACCTTTTTAGATGAAGGTTGTTGATCGATGACAAAAGTGGCTCTCCTTCAGGAGTAGAGAGTTGGTATGCTCCTGATCCAAAAGCTTATGTGACAATATAAGGCCCTAACCAGTTAGGTTCAAACTTTCCTCGCTTTTCTCGTTCAGCTTGATTCTTGGGATTCTCCATTAAAACCAAGTCACCAATGTCAAAGTGTCTATTTAGAACTTTCCTATTATAAATTTGACAAAGATGATTTTGATATTCTTTCAAATGGTCTAGTGCTTTTTGTCTTCGTTCATCCAGTAATTCTAGCTCTTGTAATCTAGATACATAGTATTCTTCATCATTAATGTGACCTTTCAAGGATACCCTCAGGGAAGGAATTTCAACCTCAATAGGTAAGATAGCTTCAAACCCAAATACTAGGGAGTATGGAGTGGTGCCAGTGGGAGTACGGATGCTTGTGCGGTAAGCCCATAAGGCAGGATTTAGCTGTAGGTGCCAGTCATGGCCAACTTCATTGATAGTCTTCTTTAGGATTCTAACAATGGTTTTATTAGATGCCTTGGCTTGGCCATTACCTTGTGGGTAATATGGGGTGTTAAAATGATGTTTGATATGGAACTCTTCATATAGATGGCGTACTTCTTGGTTTTTGAATGGGCGGCCATTGTTTGGGATAATGGATTGGGGTACACCATACCGACAAATGATAAAGTTTAATATAAACTTGGATATTTGTGTGTCGGTGATGTAGGTCATGGGAATAACTTTGATCCATTTGGTGAAGTATTCGGTGGTAGTTATGATGAATTTATGGTCGTTGGATGATGGAGGGTGTATCTTACCTATGAGGTCAAGCCCCCATTGGGTAAAGGGCCATGGTGATGTAATTGGACGAAGATCTTGTGTTAGTTCTCTTATCAAATATCCATGTATCTAACACTTTCTACATTTCTTTACAAAGAAATATGAGTCTTTTTCCATTGTAGGCCAATAATAACCTAATATTATAATCTTATGGGATAAAGTAGGACCACTCAAATGGGATCCACATATACCCTCATCTACTGCTTGCAAAGTCATTTGTGCTTCTTCATCATTGAGACATCTCATCAGGGTGTTATCTAAGGTATGTCTATACAGGGTATCTCTGATGATGGTGTATTTAGGTGACTTATGGATAAAGGTTCGGCGTTGGTTATTTGACAGGTCTAGAGGTAAAGATTGGTCAGTTAGATATTTGAATATGTCTTTATACCAAGGGGAAGTATGACCAATAATTGTACACACCATCACATAATCGGGGACATCATAGGTGGGGACCAATAGTTTTTCAACCAAAAATTCAAACTTTGGCACATTACTCGGAATATCCAATAAGGATCCCACAGTTGCCATAGCATTTGCAGCCCTATTCTGAATACGTGGTATTTGTTGAAAGGAAATTTCATCAAAGTACTACTTGAAACTATCAACCATGCGCTTGTAGGGGAAAATTTTCTCATCCTTAGTCTCGTAATAATCAATTACTTGCCAGACTACTATCTGAGAATCGGTAAAAAACATGTAGACTCTTAATCTTCCACTAGGTTGCCATTTTTAATCCTATCACTAAGGCTTCATACTCTGCTATCTTGTTGGTGCAAGGGAAAGCAATCCTGAATGATTTAGGAATGGTGTCACCTTGAGGTGTAACAAATAGAATACCTACTCCTAGACCACATTGTGTATGTGACCCGTCAAAGTATAATTTCCATTCGGTTCTAGTGTCAATGTTAAAGATAAATTCGTCAAGAAAATCTGCCACTAAAGGATGGTCTTCCTTCATGGGTGCATCTAATAACTGATCTACAATCACTTATCCTTTTATAGCCTTCCTCTCTACATATTGGATTTCATACTCGCTAAGTATCATAACCCATTTAGCCAATCGGCATGTTAATGTTACCTTACTTAGGAGATATTTGAGGGGATCGATCTTTATGACCAACATTGTTTGGTGATTGAGCATATAGTGCTGAATTTTTTGAGTAGCAAAGACTACTACAAGATAGGCACATTCTATGCTGTTGTAGTTTAATTCATATCCTACCAAGGTACGACTGATGTAGTAGACTGTTCTCTCATGACCTTGATCATGGTTTTGTGCGAGAAGAGCTCCTAATGTTGACTGAGTTGCTGAAATGTATAGTATCAATGGTTTTCCATCTGTAGGTGGCATTAAAATAGGTGGAGTGAGCAAGTAATCCTTGATTTTTTGGAAAGCTTCCTGACATTTAGGTGTCCATACAAATGGTACTCCTTTCTTGAGAAAATGTTGATATAAGTGTATTTTGTCTGCCAGTTGTACAATGAAATGCCTAATGGATTGTAATCTTCCCTGTAGTGTTCTTAGTTGACCAATGCTAACAGGAGGATGCATTTCTATGATAGCTCTTACATTCTCTGGATCTATTTCAATGCCTCTTCTAGAAATGATATACCCTATAAGTTTCCCCGATTTCACTCCAAAGACACACTTCTTCAGATTTAGCCCGATGTTGTAATTCTATAGCCTCTAGAATATCTTGTCTAGAACCTTCAAATGGGCTATCCTTGTTTCTGATTTTTCTATAATTTCATCTACATAATCTTCCATGAGAGTGTGTACAAAGTCATGAAAAATCATAGTCATTGCTCGTTTATAGGTTGCTCTTGCGATCTTAAGCCCAAAAGGCATAACATTCCAACAATATGTGCCCCATGGACACATGAAAGTTGTTTTGTGTTGGTCTTCAGCTGTGATTTTGATTTAGTTATATCTAGAGAAACCATCCATGAGTGATAGCATCTCGTATCCTATTGTAAGATCTACTATCATGTGTATGTTCGACAAAGGAAAGTCATCCTTAGGACATGCCTTGTTGATGTCTCTAAATTCTGTGCAAATGTGGATGCCCCTAGTTAGTTTTATCACTGGCACAAGATTTGAAATCCAGTTTGCATAATCTATAGTTCTTATAAATCCAACATCCAAGAGTTTCTTACGTTCTTCTTTGACTAGTAGAGCAATCTATGGATGCATTTTCCTTAACTTTTGTTTGACTGGCTTAATACCTGGCTATAATGGTGGATGGTGCAATATAAGGTCTTGATCTAGCCCAGGAATGTCAGCGTATGACCATGTCAAGTTTATTTGTCTCTTTGTGAAGAATTCCTTAAACTCGGGTTGTTCTACCTCTGTTAATGATGTTGCAAAGTATATGTGTGAGGGTTTTCTTCTGTATTTATGTTGACTTCAATAGACTCTTCTACTAGCATTAGTAACTTTTCTTGTTTGACAGGGAGAATATTTAAACCTCTATCCTTGGGTGCCTCAGAGAGGTTTTCACCCTCGGATACGTCCTTTATTTTGATGGTTTCTTCGTCCAAAGGCGCCCTTCGGTTTTTACCTAGGGACTCATCATTTTTCTTTTTATTTTCTTTTTTGTGACTAGAGGTGTAAATAGACTCCCCAAAATATTCTTTATCATCCAAATCTATGGTAAAACTAGCTTTCTGATCCCCTCTTGGTATGTGATGCAGAGGCTAGGTGGAGATCACTCACAAAATAGAGACTTCAACTCCCAATTAAGAACTCAACTCCAATTTCATAGACATCAACTCACCCTCAAGGGTCTCAACCCTTCAAGTTTGTAAAAAAACTAAGACCTCCACCCAGACCCTAACAAAGTCTCTCAACATGTACATGATGGAAATTTTTCCATTTAAACTCAACCTCAAAGTCAGGTTCAATACATTCTTCAAAACTCACCCTTGTGACTGGCTTTCCTTGTAGTGGTGGAAACTAGGTCTTCAGACCATAACTCAAAAACTTCCCACATGCCTTTACAAAATAAAGAGAGATTCAAACACCCATTTCATGATACACAACATATCCAACCAATGCACTAGACTCCTTAAGACCATTCCCTCCAAAAAGATTGCTCTCACCGTTTTGAAGCCCCAATTAGCCCTATTATTCAAAGGAACCCAACCACAACCAGACTACTAACCCAAGACAACCTAAAACAGTCCTGAGTAAGGTATCCAAACTCAATATTTCCAAACTCTTAGAACCCCAAAACCTTATTTTATTCCCCTACTCACAAACCCTCCTTGTAGCATAGAACCCTAGGAATTTCAAGCACCCTTATTGCAAATACATATCCCCAACCTTTCCAAACCACAAAAAATTCTCAGACACATTTAGGTTGGTCCCCCCAAGCTTCACAAATCACTAGATTCCACAAGGAAATGCTGCATCCACCATTCATAGGTCTGCTAGCCCAAATCCCATGCAAAAACCACACAAACTCCCCATAACTCACCACACACTCCAAGGGTTCAATTCATGCCCTCCTATCCTTGTGAACACAAAAAAGAAACACAAAAATTAAATCCATCCACTGAGCCACATGGAAGTCACAGTAGGTGGATGGAGGATCTCATCTCTAGGAGGCACTCAAAGCCCCTATTCAGAAAACCGGACAACCTCTGAAACTTGCTTCTCTCCACACACAAACAATGGATTTAAACCTTTAGAACAGGTGTAAAGAAATTAAACACATAGGAAATCCAATATCCAAAGCCTCAAGTCATGATAGACTTGTACGGACCAGTGTAAAGTAGAGAAAGTTTAGGAAATCAAAGAAAAAAACAGTGATCAACATTTACAAAATCATATTTTCTTATTATAAAACTGAACAACAACCCACAACTCAGGATATTACAAGGATTTATATTAATTCAACATAGAACTACCTCCTAGAACCAAGAAACTACCTCTAACTGACTTACAAGCTCTAATAACACATTATGTTGCAAAAAAATGGAAAATTAACAACCTTAATCACCATTTACATCCTTGTGTTGCCATTTTCACCTATTCTTGACTCCTACTGACCAATTACATATTGAGTGGTCACTTTGGACCTTATTCAAGAAGTAAAACATGAAAACCAACCTATTCTACCACCTAGACTTCATTGTCATCATGACATTTGACTTACAATTCTTCATATTTTGCAACTTCCTCTTTGCTTGATAATCCCAAGACCTTCAAATTTAATTTAATTTCATCATAGGTGTTGGTGCTCCTTCACCAGTATGCCTTCTCGAAGTCCCATGAACTTAGCAATTGCATCATCATTCTCGAATGTATCTTTGATGGGTGTACCTTGTTGATCCCAGTCGATAAGTTTGGGATCTATGAGAGGCATGTCATCATCAAAGTTATTTAAGGTAGAAGCTGACAAGGTGAATGTAGAATGGTTGACATGATCACAGAAGTTTTGGACTAAATCCTTTTTATTATTTTTCCTATGGGTAGGTATACTCTGTTGTGGGACTATTGTAAGGGCTGATTCATTAGAAGATGGTTTGTCAAGTGCCCAGGATACATGATCAAGGGTTTCCCAATAATAGTTCTAATGCCATTCTTCTTTAGACAAGTGCTTCCTATGATGGGCACTAGACGGTTTTACTATAGGTTTTATCCTTAGGTCCAATTCTCCAAAGAGAGCATCTATGTTCATGGTACTGGTAGAGGAAAGGGAATCCCGTTCACAATCGCTTGAGTCAAGATATTCATCATAAACTGGGGGAAGTGGTTCGTGAGATATCTTGATGTCTGCATAAGCACTCACTTCCTCTTGAAATGGTGATGAAGTACTAGGTAACCCAATTCTAAGCGGTTGAAACCCTAGACCTAGGTATTTCGGTCATGTTGAGATAGTGATCAGTTTCGTCCTTCCATTTTGATGTAGTCCTAACCCACTGTGCCCATCATAGCCTTCGTTTTGTATTATCTTAAAGCCTTTTCCATATTGGTCCTTAGCTATTTGAATAGATGATGAGGGGTATTCATTGTCTTCTTGATACAACCAAGAGGTAATATCACCTTGATCCATAATTTCTTCACTTAACTCTCCCCATTTTGGTCAATGTCATTGTATGGGGAACATGAAATGTGACTACTGACTGTCTTCTATCTAGCATGGGTAGACCATATGCCTTAGGTGGAACTAGTTGACTGACACAGTATGATTCCTTCATGTAATATTCGCCACAGCCCTTGTCTTTGATCTCGACCTTAGGAGTGGATGATGGTGGTTTGAATGAAATGGACTTAGTAAGACGTGATGGGTCAATGTATAGGGATAAAGTGGATGATGAAGCTTCTTGGTTAACTGGTACTTGTCATTGTGGAATTTATCTTAGGCTTGTACAATATTGAAATGGATCTAGATCACCATCAATCATGATCTCGGTGCCATTATACGAGAATTTAAGACATTGGTGATATGTTGAAGGTACGGCTTTCATTGCGTGTATCCAAGGTCTACCTAATAACAGGTTATACAGAAGGGTGAGATCCAAGACTTGGAAGTTGGTGTTCATAATTGTTCGGCCAATTCTGATAGGGAGTGTGACAACTCATTTGGATGATCTTTCCTCATCATCGTAAGCCTTCATGACTATACTCTTAGAGCTGTCTACGCATTCTTCTAAGAATCCTAATGCCTTAACAAATTTTAGAGTACATAGGTTCAAACCTCCTCCTCCGTCTTCCAAGACTCATTTGACTTTGGTTTGATGGACTAGGACTTTAAGATGTAATGGGTCATTGTGATCAGACTTTTTGGTTGAGTAATCTTGTTGGGAAAATGTGGCAAGATGTGAGTTGGTTAAATATCCCACCATTTCTTCGAAACGATTGACATCTAGGTCTATAGGAACAATCATGTTTTGCAAGCTTTTTCAAGAATGGCTCAATGCTCAGGTGATAAAGTCAATCGTTCCAAAATGGATATTTGTGTAGGGTTTTTCTTAATTGATCAAGGAGATTGTACCTAAACTTGGAAGTCTATGTAGGTGGCTCAGAAGAAGAACCTGGAATAGTTATCTTAGTTTTGTGTGTTTTTACAACACATTTTGGATTCTTCTTAATGACGATGGTATTGACATTTTTATTTGTACCTCTGAGGTGATTTATGATCGTTCCTTTACCATAGTCATACTTGGTATTGGAATAATTGGCTGATGGATTATTCTTGGTTCCCGAACTGGAGGATTTTCCTTTCGTGTGGTCATGTAATGGGTCTATGAAGACCTTATGATCATTGTTCTTGGTATTTTTCTTCCCATTGACCTCTATGGTTCTATTTTCAACAAAGTCTTGTATAATATTTTTTAGCTATCGACATTGTTGTAGGTTGTGTCCTTTTGTTCGATGATAGTCACAATAGGCATTGTCATCCCACCATGAAGGTTTAAACTATCCAGGATAATATTCTCATGGTTCCAAAGGTTTAATGAGATTATGTTTAATCAATTCTTTGAAAATTGTCTCGATTGGTTGTCTTAAAGGGGTAAATTCACGTGTAGGAAATCTCCTTTGTGGTCTTTGTTGTTGTGAATTTTGGACATAATTGGTTGTTTGATCTAGACTATTTGTCATGTCTTGATTTGTTTTGTAACCTCTAAGTGTGATAACTGGTCCGATATGTATGGTTTTAGCATCAACAATGTCGTCATTTGTAACATTTTTGTTTCTAGACCAGAATTTGTTTCTATTGTTTGGTGGGTTTTGATGTTGGACGACTAGGTTTCTGCCTCATAATTTTATTTCTCCTTTGTCAATAAGGGATTTTTCAAGGATGATCCTCTTTTGTACCAAGTCTAGGAATGAAGTACAACAATGTACCCTTAATTCACCTCTCAGTTTTCGATTCATGTTTTCAAGGAATATTGTGACCTTCTATTTTTCAAGTATTTCAACTGGACATCTGCTAGCTAGACTTCTCCATCTCTGGAAGAAAGTGGTTAAATTTTCTTCATCTTCTTGTGTCATGTGGCACAAGGTTTCTATTGTTACTTCATTGTCTATGTTAAAAGGAAAGTGTTCAACAAACTTCTCAGGTAATTCACCCCAGGATCGTATGCCATCTGGTAATTTAGAAAACCATTCAAGTGTTGTCCCTATAAGGGTTCACGGAAATAGTCTCATCAAGTATGTGGGGTCATATGATATGTCCATGCATGTCATTGAGAATTCTCTAATCTATTCCAAAGGATTCTTCCTCCCATTATACTTAGGCAAATTCAGTATAATGTATCCATGGGGGAAAGGTGTCATATAAAGCACTTTGTTGAATGGACATGGACATAGATCTTGCACTGAGATTGTTCATTTGCCTGACATAGACATGTTGTCCATCTATTGTTGAAGAATTTGCATTTGGTTTTGGAGGACATCTACTTGTGCCAAGGACATGTTGTTTGGATCAATGTAGATATTTTGAAATGCCATGTTCTGTGATGGGTTGTGATTTGGCAAGGGAATATATCCCATTAGAATGTTCTGATTTGGATTCAAGGTATTTCCTATTTGAATATTCTGATTTGGTATAGGAATCTTCCCTATTTGAATGTTCTGATTCCGATTGGGAATATATCCTATCTGAATGTTCTGATTTGGATTGGGAATATATCCTGTTTGAATGTTCTGATTTGGATTAGGAATATTTCCTGTCGGAATGTTTTGATTTGGGTTGGGAATATTTCCTATCGGAATGTTTTGATTTGGTATAGGAATATTCATGCCAACCTTGGATCTTTTACCAGTCGTGTTGGTGCCAAAGGGGTTTGATGAAGTTGCTCCCGTAGTAAATTATAAACCTCGTGTTATGTTGAAAGGTGTTGGGTTCACAATTGACAATGTTTGAGTTGGTATGTCAGTTGGTATTGCTGTGGTGATTTGGGGAATAGAAACACTTGACATCACAGTTTGTGTTGGTTGAATAGGTGGTGTTTGCAAAGTACGAATATCAAATCCTAGTGGTAGTATGGCATCTTCTACTAGCAACTTTTCTAGATATCTTTGGGGATCATTTGCCAAACATTCATCCATAAAGGATGCGAATTTAGGATCTTGTACTGTCGCGTCTATGTCTTCAATGTAAATTTGTCCATGTGTGTCCCTAGTGATGTGTTTTTCAAGCGAAGGTCTGTGTGGTCTTTCTTTCCTTGATGGTTGATTTGTGAAAGGATTGACAAATTTGTTAGGGTCCGACATTGCTTTTTGTTTCTTTTGAGACCTTGTTTCGAACATGAAAAGTTGCTCAAAATGGGGTAATGCAAACTATGTCTAAAAATTGATGTCCTATTGCTATGTTTTTGGATTTTCTGACAATAAAGGATGTTGCTAAAAGGATTTCTAAAATGGCATATACTAAGATGACGTATGGTAGGACAGACAATATACAAAATCTCAAGTAGACTCTGATAGTAAATGATTCAAAAATGGGTTTAACCTACCACCTATGGAATAAATGCATGCAAGGATTTGAATTTGACCAAGGAACCTAATTGTAGGAAAAAGACAGTTGACAAGATGAATTTCCCAAACTAGATTGTTGAGCTAGAAACATTTAGAAATAGGACTAAAGTGACTAGGTTCAATGATTGTGAGAAATCAGAACATGAACATATCCAATGACGAGGAAAGTTATCTATTCTATGATATAAAATTTCCTAGGAAGTATCTATATGCATGCAACTTAGGATGACTATGACTAAGACGTATATGACACCTAATGATGCAAGGTTTTTAGCAAATTCTTCAAGTTTATATCCAAGGTTGATCTTAAGAAACAAAAGTGAAAATGACAGTTATGTTTCAGACTCGATTTGCAATTTGCTAAGTTTTCTATTGATAGTCAAATGCGGTTCACCTATCAGATGTGGTTCTAATTTTGACAAATGCGGTTTAACAATCATATGCAGTGATTTTACTAAAAAGAGGTTTTGAATGTCGACTGGTGATTTGGACATGTGATAGATGTGGTTTATGCTTTGACAGATGTGGCTCACGGTAATAGTTGCGACTCGGAATAAAGATTTTGTGAACCTAATTTTTTTTGACAGACACATGCGGTTTTTCCTTTGATAGATGCGGCTTGCATATATACATGCGACTGAAATTTTGATAGTTGTGGCTTGTAATACTTGAACTTTGTAAAAGTGGACTTTGTTGACAGACACATGCAGTGTTTCCCCCAACAATTGTGACTCACAAGGACAGATGCGGTGTTAAAATTGACAATTGTGACTCAATTAGATAGTTGCGTTTTTCTGAAGATTATTTTCTGACTGACTCCATTTTGTTGATCAAGTTTTCTGATGAATATAGTAAGCACATAAATCAATTTGTTTTCAATTTGTGGTGATAGAACTATTAAAACCAGAAAACATTTACAACCTAGGCTTTGTGGATAATACTTGTTGAGTTCTTACTTGGATAAATCTAGCTACGCATATTTAAAGCGGATGACTAGTAGCTTGACCCCACTGGCTCCCCTCCACGACACTCACTTATACAGGGCAACCAAGCTACTATACCCATGAAACTCTCATGGCATACATCTTGTCTCCACACATGAACCGTAAGAATGTAAGGCAACTTCACAGGTCTGAACCTACTACACTAGCAAATAGGTAGGATTTTGACAAACTACAACATGGTTTTTAGTAAGGGAATTTCATTTGTGGGGCACTATTCAGCTCGACGAGAGACCATTTATGCCCTTCTCATCGGAATAGTGAGCATGATTTATGGGGTTTCTCCCAGAAATCCATTTTTATATATCGGGTGGAAGTCACTTGGCTTTAGCATGTTACCGGTCTGAGTCATCTTGGGGTGAGTACTTTTTCCCACCAAGACAGGCTCAAATTCTAGAGTTAGTAACCATTTCTCTTACACCCAGAATCGCATGACTATGCAAGGGGAGAGAATACTTCGATATACTGAATTGTAAAGGGTGACATAAATGTGCTTTCGCACCAAACAAAGCAAGCACTGATTCTTTTTAATCCAAATGACAATGATTTATCTACCAAACAAAAATCTTTTTAAATAAAACAAATTCATTAGGTCCTACATGCAAACTGATCAGTAGTTTTTTTTTGGTGTCTTCGGCTTTCGTCCAACAGAAAACAATGGTTTTTGGTTTTATTTGGTCTTTTATGCTTCGTTCTGCAAAAACTAAGTTAATCCACCTTAACACAGCTATAAACAAACATTAGCGATTAATGAAATAACATGAAAAACAAAAATAAAAACACGAATGTACGAAAATGAATAAATAGTGAAAAATCGATTACCAGGTAGATGCGACGCGATGTTTGACAGGCGGATGCACTTCATGTTGACAACCGAACATAGTGTGAATTGTTTACAAGCGGATGCGGTGCAAAGTATCACGGATGCGGTGCAGAATAAAAGATGCATCACGGAATGTGGCAGATGTGGTTCGCGAAGACAGATGCGTCATTTATTCGAGTGGATGCAGTGTGTCATATGATAACCTGCAAAATAAAAGATGAAAAATGGAAAGATGTTGCATGAATTTGAAGCGTGTTCACATCGGGTTCACCAAATGTAGACCTAGATTTTCTAGATTAACGCTAAATGTTGCACAGATTACAATGATCAATTCTAATCTAACAAATAATTGAAATCAAAACAACAAAGAATGAAGCAACATAATTAAACTAAATAAATCAATTGGAAATCTCTCACTGAATACATGTCCACTCCTTTGAATTATCTCGATTTCCCTTCTCCATTTTGTTGTTTTAGTATTCTTGCCCTCAGATTTTTCAGTATTAATGCAAGCATAACCTTGTTGAATGTCTAAGAAAAATATCGAAGATAAGTTTCTTCTCAAAAGTGTATGATTTTGGGAGGAGGAGTAATGATAATGATGGGCCATTTTATAGATTTTGGGTTTTCGAACGATCGGCTTAGATTCAAAGAGAGATCGATAGACGAGATTAATGAATGTCATGCGATGTGAGTTTTGTGTCAGATAGAATGTGAGTTAGAAAAGACTGCAAGATAAAGATTAAATTAGAATGATAACTTAATCTTGTATCAAGACTGTTCGAAAATAGAAAGAACATGAGTTCCCGATTAAATAAACAATTTACTCTTTAGTTAAGAGTCTTCGAAAATAGAAGAAAAAGACTTTGAATGTCAAAAGCAAAGTTAGAACTCGAAGATGAATAATTTGAATGCACACATGAATTAATTAATTAAATAAAGATATTTAATTAATGGATGCATTCATGCACATGAGTTAAAACTAGTTAACTAACTAGTTGTGACATAGAGTCCTCTTGTAGAGACAGTCAGATACCGAACCCGGAGATAACTAGCGGATTTAAAATAGATCTTCAATCAGACAGTGAGTGAATAATTAGTCAACGGAATGATAGAAGAATGTGACATACATAATTAATAAATGAGTTAAATGTTAATTTAATTCAACATTTGAAAATGAAAGATTTAATTAAATAAATAAAGATCATTTATTTAATTTGACTGTTGTAAAGGTGGAATTGAATAAATTAAATAATAAATGTTTAATTATAGATAAAGGGGGTTAAATGAATAATTTAATAATAAATATTTAATTATAGTTGAAGTATGACAAAGAGGTAATTAAATAATAAATTATTTAATTAAGAAGGAAGAATTAATTAGCTAGAGATATATTTATTTAATTAATCAAGCTGAATGAAGGTTATTATGAATTAATCAATTAATTAAAATGGAGTATTTATTTAATAGAGAAAATATGTGTTAGAAAGGTAATTAAATAATAAATATTATTTAATCATGACCATGGATATTAGAAAATTATGTCAAAAGTGGTGTTCGCAGGCCTAGACCAATTTTCGGTGGCTACATGAACAACTAACAAAAAACTCTAATTTTATTTGTTTTACATTGAAAAAATCTCTATAATTTTTTTTTAGAACTTAAGAACAATAACAAAATTGACCATTAAAATATTCCTAATATTTTTAATTCAATGTAATAACAAATACTAAAACTTAAACTCTACCTTCTTTATGATATGAGGACATCATCTTCTCAAGACGAAATCTCTATAACCTTATTCAAAACCAAACAACTCACAAATAAAATCATCCACCTTTTAAATGATATACTAATTTTTCATTATTTAACGTTATATATATATATATATATATATAGTAGTTATTTAAATATAATTATAAGTAATACTGAAATTCACCCATTTGATAACAAGTGGTATTTTCTTCATATTTCTACTTCTTCTTGTTTTCCTAGTAAAAAATATTTATTCCAACATAATTTGTGTGCCCCACTATTATACTTCAAACTTTTTAAATTTATTTATTTTAATATGTGCATAAATGTTTAATGAAACCACCTTAATTTTTTTCTTTTCAATTCTGTGTATCATTCATTTCTATGCTACTTGCAACAATAGCTAAAATATCTATCTTTATAAAAAATCTATATACATAACACCGAAAGATATATTCTTACAAATGTTAATTTTTATATTATTGTCTAAATACATATGCCATGTTCTTTCTTCCACAACAACGATCTTGGGTAGGCATTTTGAAAAGGATGAAATCTAAACTAAAAAAATGTCAACCCATCAAAACTAAAAAACTATTACAGTAAGAATTTTGATTGGCGTAGCAAGAATTGCACAAACCAATACACAAACAAAAAAAACCAATCATAAATGCACATATTTGAACACAAAATTGTTGTACTCCTCAGCGCATAGATTAAAAATAAAATCCATCAACACACACATTATTTTGGAAGAAATAGGCGATGGATTTCAGGCTTAAAAGACAATTCACTCAACCTGGTCTTCTTCGTCTACTGGGTGATAATCTAAAAACATTTAAATCGACGATAAATGACATAAAATTTAAAGATTAAAAGGGTTTGAAATAGTTAGACCCGTTCTCATTGCCCTTTATCTGATCCCACCATTTCACATGATTATTACTGCCGATTTTGTTGTTTTCATTTGCAAGCCGAAGTCCGCCCTTTGGATTCCCATCTTAAGTGCTGAAAAAATCCTCCCACTCGAATGAGAGATGCCACGCCACCTTCGATTGCAGAAGTGGGTGTGTTGGCAAGAGCGTAACGTAAATACGTGGTGGAGTGGGGTTGAGGGATGATAAATACCAGTACTCATAAAACAAAAAACAAATGTGCCTCTTTCAAACCCCTTACATTGTACTATGAGGATTTTTAATTATTTTCCATTAAAACCATTCAACAAAATTTAATATTCTTTTTACTGAGTTTTGATGTACACGGAACAAATGCCACTACAATTGAACGCCTCTCGGCGTAATAATAAATAAAAAATCCACGCAATTATAAATCTATTATTTTCTTATTATATAGATTTTTTCCCATAAATCTATATAATAAAAGCATTACAAATAAATTTTAAAATACAATAATATAGAAAACAAATGAAATGCATAGGAAGGTTCATTTTCTAGTTATGAGAATGGTTTAATATTTAGCATAGTAAAATTCCTTTATATTACATAATATTTAACATAATAAACTTACTCTATATTACATAATATTGATAGTGGTTTTACACAATGCATGAATCATACAAAAGATAAATATGAGTGCTTTAAAATATGAATAAAAAGAAATACAATAATGAATCTTTTCCTCCACTTTTTAGCATGTGTAGATATTAATAAACATATTGAAAGTGGTTTTACACATTGTATGGATCATGTAAAACATAAATATCATTGCTTTAAAATGTGAATAAAAAGAAGAAAAAAACTAAGAACAACACTTTAAAAATTTTGCTAAATTGAGATTTGCTTTGCTACTATTAATCCCATCTCAACTATTAAGCAAAGTCATACATTTAATATTAATTTGTACTAAGTGTAGACAACAAAAATTGGTCTAGGCCTACGAACACCACTTTCGACATAGTTTTCTAGTATCCATGGTCATGATTAAATAATGTTAATTATTTAATTACCCTTTTTAATTAATTCATAATAACCTTTATTCAACTTGATTAATTAAATAAATCGTAATTATTTATTCATGTCACTAAATAATTAATTCTTCCTTATTAATTAAATAATTTATTATTTAATTACCCCTTTGCAATACTTCAACCATAATTAAATATTTATTATTTAATTATTTATTTAATCCCCTTTATCTATAATTAAATATTTATTATTTAATTTATTCAATTCCACCTTTACAACTGTCAAATTAAATAAATTATCTTTATTTATTTAATTAAATCTCTCACTTTCGAATGTTGAATTAAATTAACATTGAATTCATATTTATTTATTTATGTCACATTCTTCTATCAATCAGTTGATTAATCATTCACTCACCTTTTGACTCAAGATCTATTTTTAGTTCTCCAGTTATCTCCGGATTCAACATTTGATTGTCTCTGCGTGAGGACTCTCTGTCACAACTAGTCAGTTAACTAGTTCTAACTCATATGCATGATGTGTTTATTAATTAAATATCTTTATTTAATTAATTAACTCATGTTTGCATTCGAATGTATTATTCTTTGATTTCTAACTTTGTCTTTGATATTCAAAGTCTATTTCTTCTATTTTCGAAGACTCTTAACTGAAAATTAAGATCGAGAACTCTTGTTCTTTCTATTTTTGAATAGTTTTGACACAAGATTAAGTTATCTTTCTAACTTAATCTTTATCCTACAGTATTTTTTGAATCATGTTCTATCTAACACATAACTCACATCGCATGGCATTCATCAATCTCATTCATTGATCTCTCTTTCAGTCTGAGTCAATCGTTCGAAAACCCAAAATCTATAAAATGGTCTATCATTATCATTATTCCTCCTCCCAAAATCATACACTTTTGAGAAGAAACTTATCTTCAATATTTTTCTTAGACACTCGACGAAGTTATGCTTGCATCAATACTGAAAAATCTAAGGGAAAGAATACTAAAACAACAAAATGGAGAAGAGAAATCGAGATAATTCAAAGGAGTGAACGCATATTCGGTGAGATCTTTTCAATTCATTTGTTTGGTTATTCATTATGTTTACTTATTCGTTCTTTGTTGTTTTTGATTTAGATTGTTTATTAGTTTAGAATTGATCATTGTAATCTTTGCAGCTATTAGCATTTAATCTCCAAGCAGAAATCTAGGTCATACATTTTGTGAACCTAATATGAACACGCTTCAAATTCATGCAACATCTTTTCATTTCTGCTAGTTATCGTACGACACACCGCATCTGTTTAGAAAAATGATGCATTTTCCCTCGCCCACCGCATCTGCCATATTCCGCGACGCATCTGCCATTTTACACTGCATCCGTGAACCTGTGCACTGCATCCGCCTATCAACATCGAGTCGCATCTATGGCTCTAAACGCCGCATCTACTTGGTAATCAACTTTTCACTTTTTTGTCATTTTCGTACATTCATATTTTCATTCTCGTTGTTTAGGTTATTTTCATTTTTGCTAATGTTTGGTTATAGTTGTGTTAAGGTGGATTAACTTAGTTTTTGCAGAATGATGCATAGAAGACCATAAAAACACAAACCATTGTTTTCTATAGGACGAAAGTCGAAGACACCAAAAACAAATTACTAATCATTTTTGCATGCAGGACCTAATGAATTTGTCAATTTTATTTTTGTAAGCTTTTTGTTTGGTAGTTAGATAATTTTTGTTAGGATTAAAAAGAACCACTGTTTGCCTTGTTTGGTGTGAAAGCAAGTTTTTGTAACCCTTCATGATTCGGTATATCAGAGTATCCTCTCCCCTTCCGTAGTCATGTGATCCTGGGTGTAAGAGAAATGGTTACTGACTCTAGAACTTGCGCCTATCTTGGTGGGAAAAATTACTCACCACAAGACGAGTCAGACCAGTAGCACGCTAGATGCCAAGCAACTTCCAACCAGTATATAAAAGTGGATTCTTGGGGAAAGCCCAAGAATCATGCTCACTATTCCAATGAGAAGGGAAGAAATGGTCTCTCACCGAAGTTGAATAGTGCCCCATGAACAGAATGCCCTTACTAAGCACCTTGTTGTAGATTTGCCAAAATCCTACCTATTTGCTGGTGTAGCAGGTTCGGACCTATGAAGCCGTCTTACATTCTTATGATTCATGTGTGGAGATGAGATGTATGCCATGGGAGATTCATGGGTATAGTATCTAGGCTACCCCATATAAGTGAGTGTCATGGAGGGAATCCAGTGGGGTCAAACTACTAGTCATCCGCCTTGAATATGCGTAGATGGAGAAATCCAAGTAAGAACTCAGCAAGTATTGTCCACAAAGCTTAGGTTGTAAATATTTTTAGTCTTAATAGTCCTATCATCACAAACTGAAAATACGTTGATTTATGTACTTGTTTTTTGTTGTATTCGTCAAAACACTTGATCAACAAAATAGACTCAGTTGAAAAAACAATCCTCAAAAAAATGTAACCATCATGGTAAGTCGCAATTATCAATTTTAACACCGCATATGTCCTAGCGAGTCGCAATTGTTAGGGGAAACGCCGCATGTGTCTGTCAAAAAATTCCTCTTTTACATAGTCAAGTATTACGAACCACAACTTTCAAACTTTGAGTCGCATCTTTTATAGAAAATGCTACATGTGCCTGTCACAAAATTCCTTTATTACAGTCCAAGTATTCTGAGCCACAACTATCAAAATTTGAGTTGCATGTGTATTTGCAAGCTGCATTTGTCAAAGGAAAAACTGCATGTGTTTGTCAACCAGGTTAGATTCAGAGTTGTTATTCCGAGTCACAACTATTACTGTGAGCCGCATCTGTTAAAGTAAAACCCACATCTGTCAAAATTCCAAAACACCAGTCGACATTCAAAACCAAGGTTTTAGTCAAATCACAACAAGCACATTGGTAAACCGCATCTATCAAAGTTAGAACCGCAACTGATAGGTGAACCGCATTTGACTGTCAACAAAAAACTTAGCAAACTACAAATCGAGTCTGAAACATAACAGAGATTTTCGCTTTTTATTCTTAAGATCAACCTTGGATAGAAACTAGAAAAACTTTGTTCAAAAAACCTTACATTATTAGGTGTCAAATACGTCTTATTCATAGTCAAACGTCTTAATCATAGTCATCCTAAGTTGCATGCATATAGATACTCCCTAGGAAATTGCATATCGTAGAATAGGTAACTTTCCTCGTCATTGGATACATTCATGTTCCGATTTTTCACAAGTCATTGAACCTAGTCACTTTAGTCCTATTTGTGAATCTTTCTAGCTCAATAGTGTAGTTTGGAAAATTCATATTGTCAATTATCTTTGTCCTACAATCAAGTTCCTTGGTTAGATTCAAATCCTTGCATGCATTTATTCCATAGGTGGTACGTTATACCCATTTTAGTATCATCTACCGTCATAGTCTACTCAAAATTTTGCATATTGTTCATCCTACCATCACGTCATCTTAGTATAAGTCATTTTAGAATTAATTTTTAGCAACATCCTATTGTCAAAATCGAGAAAAACATAGACATAGGACA